>CM055268.1:97316287-97362753 GCA_029237695.1 Conchocele bisecta | reverse complement strand
CCCTGAAAAATAAAATTGATACCCCTCAAACTGTGTTGTTTGTTTGTTTGGGTTTAACGGCCTATCAACAGCTAAGGTCATTTAAGACCAGGTCAATGTACTAAATCCCATATATTACCTGTAGAAATGGGAGGGGGGGGGGGGAAATCCCAAAATCAGAACTGAATATTTACAATAACAAAACTATATATTCAGCCTTGAAATCAGAATAATCCTGATCTGATGCCAGGTCCTCGCCACACCAGAATCACTTGGCCCCTTCCAAAAGCAATAGGATCAGTAATAATCTTACTACTTTTATAATGGTGGAAACTGTGTTGTCTCTAACTGGTTAAACTGGAGCATTTAATGGGGTCATTTTAAATGTAAAACAGTAGGTATAACAATGCCAGAGTGATTTAACCCTTCCAACACCACAGGCCTGTACAGTGGCAAAAAAGTGTAGATCCAGTAATGAGCCGTCTCATCAGGATTTGCACGTTTTGCAAGTAATTTTCCTATTTTTCAGAACAAAAACACCCCCTGTTCATAAATGGACTAGTCCGACAAGAATTTTGTGACGGTTAGATTGGTCGAAAAACTAACATATCAAAATCCATTCCAGTTACTTAGGGGTGAAAGAGTTAATAATTCCAGCACAAAATATTTACACAATTCCCTAACATTTGATTGGTCCGTAGCAAGTCTCTGTCCAAAATTTATATCCCAGTAAACTCCCATGCCAAACTACTTTCCGTAACCGTCAGGCGCAGTTAAAATATTTCTTAAGAAAACGGAAAATAAACACATTTTCTTGATGAATTTATTTCAAATGCTGGAATTATAAGGAATGAATGGCCTTTTTGTTGAATTTATCGGGGATATAAACTAGGAAAAGTCGCGGGAATACTGGACGAAGGCCGGAACTTTATACCCCAATAAATTTCACAAAAAGGCCATTCATTCCTATAATAAGCTCTGCTAAACATACGGTGATGCCATAATAAGGGATATTCTAGGAAAAACTGGAATACAGCAAGATAACAATTAAACTAGAAATGGACGCTTGTCGACAAGCGCATGTGTATCCCCCTCCCCAGATACACAAGTAGTTTGAAAAAAGGGTGTTCGAGTTATGCTCCGGAGACAAAATCAGTGACGGAAAAACAAAGGGAGATAACTAAAGAATTAGTGATGCAAGAGTTGTCATTCTTGCGGGACACACCTTTAGGGTCGTGGTCTATGCATGTGTGAAGTTTCATGAAAATATTCCAAAGGGTGTTCGAGTTATGCTCCAGACACGAAATCAGTGCACGAAACAACAAAGGGAGATAACTAAGAAATTAACGACGCAAGAGTTGTCATTCTTACGTGCGACACACCTTTGGGTCGTCTTCTATGCATGTGTGAAGTTTAATAAACTAGAAAATGTGTTCATAGAACACGGATGTCCCACATATCGCTTTGATAATAAATGAGGCCAAATTGCAAGTCAAAATTTTCTTTTACCTCTGAGCGTTAAAGTTTTTGAAGCACCAAGTATGTGACCTTGACCCTGGGCTTGGCGGGGGCAGGACAAACGTGGATTTGGCACAGGGCGGTAGAGGACCATTAGAGCAATGCATATATGAAATATGAAGCTGATCCGTGAAAGAAAAGACAGAAATTATAAGATATTTACCTGAGCGTTAAAGTTTTTGAAGCACTAAGTATATGATGTTAACCCTGGGCTTGGCGGGGGCAGGACGAACGTGGATTTGGCACAGGGCGGTAGAGGACCATTAGAGCAACGCATATATGAAATATGAAGTTGATCCGTGAATGGAAAGAAAAATTATAAGATATTTACCTGAGCATTAAAGTTTTTGAAGCACCAAGTATGTGACCTTGACCCTGGGATTGGCGGAGGCAGGACGAACGTGGATTTGGCACAGGCGGTAGAGGACCATTAGAGCAATGCGTATATGAAATATGAAGATGATCCATGAAAGAAAACAGAATTATAAGATATTTACCCGAGCGTTAAAGTTTTTGAAGCACTAAGTATGTGACCTTGACCCTGGGCTTGGCGGGGCAGGACGAACGTGGATTTGGCACAGGGCGGTAGACGACCATTAGAGCAACGCGTATATGAAATATGAAGTTGATCCGTGAATGGAAATAAAAATTATAAGATATTTACCTGAGCGTTAAAGTTTTTGAAGCACTAAGTATGTGACCTTGACCCTGGGCTTGGCGGGGGCAGGACGAACGTGGATTTGGCACAGGGCGGTAGACGACCATTAGAGCAACGCGTATATGAAATATGAAGTTGATCCGTGAATGGAAATAAAAATTATAAGATATTTACCTGAGCGTTAAAGTTTTTTTTTGAAGCACCAAGTATGTGACCTTGACCCTGGATTGGTGGCAGGACGAACGTGGATTTGGCACAGGGCGGTTAGAGGACCATTAGAGCAATGCGTATATGAAATATGAAGATGATCCATGATCCATGAAAGAAAACAGAAAGTATAAGATATTTACCCAAGCGTTAATGTTTTTGAAGCACTAAGTATGTGACCTTGACCCTGGGCTTGACGGGGGCAGAACGAACGTGGATTTGGCACAGGGCGTAGAGGACCATTAGAGAGCAATGCGTATATGCGTGTTCGAGTTATGCTCTGGATACAAAATCAGAGACGAAACAACAAAGGGAGATAAGTAAACAAGAATTCCGCGGAATCAGATGCCTCGCCTTGTCCCGCCTTGACCTCGAGCCTGGGCCCGAAAGCAATTTTCACTGGCCCGAACATATTATACAATTATTGACTAGTGAACCATAGAATATCAGATTATATTCTATGGCTCACTAGTCAATAATTGTTTTATTATATGATAATAGTCTGTATATAGCACTTACGACCTTATGCTACTAGACAAAAAATTGAAAAAGAATTTGAAGAAAAAAAATGAAAAAAAAAAATGGAAAAAAAGTTTAAAAATTAAAAATAATAATGCTTGCTACTGGAGCCCAGAATTTTTTTTAATAGTCCTATATTTCTACATATATCTGCACAGGTCCACATAATGCCACAATATTTTCAACACAGTTTACGGAAATGTAATATAATCATTTACCTGTATAAATTACCTGTAAGTGGTCAGTGGTCAGTTGCACATGCTAACACATGCACAGGTGAATAGTCTGTATATAGCACTTACGACCTTATGCTACTGGACAAAAATTGAAAAATAATTTGAAAAAAAAAATGAAAAAAAAAAAAATGGATTTTTTTTTTTTAAAAATAATAATGCTTGCTACTGGAGCCCAGATTTTTCTTCCAGTCAAATTGAAAAATAATTTGAAAAAAAAAATGAAAAAAAATAATGAAAAAAAAACAACAAAAAATGACAAAAAAAAGTTTAAAAATAATAATGCTTGCTATTGGAGACCAGATTTTTGTTTAATAGTCCTAAATTTATCTACATATATCTGCAGAGGTCCACATAATGCCACAATATTTTCAACACAGTACCCAATGTAGTGGATTTTACCTGTATAAATTACTGGTCAGCAGTGGGTCACGCACTGGACATCTGCACATGCTAGCCCATGCTTAGCACATGGTTCTCCCGAGTTTCAATTGTTCTCTCTACAGGTAAGGTGTACAGAGCACACGAGAAAAGGTATACAGAGCAAGAACGAGAAAACAGGTCTTCATGCATTATTGTCCAGTTTGTAGAGTGCGCAAAACAAAAAAGGGAGATAACTCAAAAATATTGCTACGCAAGAGTTGTCATTCTTGCGCGACACACTCCGGGTCGTGGTCTATGCATGTGTGAAGTTTCATGAAAATATTCCAAAGGGTGGTCGAGTTAATGCTCTGGACAGGAAATCCAGTGAGCGAAAACAAAAAAGGGAGATAACTCAAAAATTAGCTAGGCAAGAGTTGTCATTCTTGTGCACGACACACCTTCGGTTTGTGGTCTAATTGAATGTGTTAAGTTTCATAAAAATATTCCAAAGGTGGTCGAGTTATGGTCAATCAGTGCGCAAAACAAAAAAGGGAGATAACTAAAAAATTAGCTATGCAAGAGTTGTCATTCTTGTGCGCGACACATTCCTTCGGGTCGTGGTCTATGCATGTGTGAATTTGTTTCATGAAAATATTCGAAAGGGTGGTGGAGTTATGCTCCGGACACGAAATCAGTGCGAGAAACAAAAAAGGGAGATAACTAAAAAATTAGCTATGCAAGAGTTGTCATTCTTGTGCGCGACACACCTTCGGGTCGTGGTCTATGCATGTGTGAAGTTTCATGAAAATATTCCAAAGGGTGTTCGAGTTATGCTCCGGACAAGAAGTGTCTGCGGCGGACGCGGACGCGGCGCGCTGTCAAATCCATAGTATCCCCCGACGGAGTCCGGGGGATACAATAAATAATAAACTAGAAAATGTGTTCATAGAACACGAATGCCCCACATATCGCTTTGATAATAAATGAGGCCAAATTTACCCGAGCGTTAAAGTTTCGTGACGGACGGACGGACGGACGGCAAGACGGACGGAGGACGGACGGACGGACGTTCTTACATTAGGGTACTTATGTGGCTTATCACATGTTAAATATTAGCCACATAAAACGATTTTTTAGGTGGCTAATTGTAACCAACCCTATCCTTTAACAAGTCCATAACCATGTGGGGCTAGCCACATAAGTACCCTAATGTGTGCCCGGACGGACGGACGGACGGACGGGACGGACAAGGGTAACACTAAATGCCCCCTCCACTATCGTGGTGGGGCATAAATATGCCACAAACGTCAATGTCCAAAATGGTCAGTTTCGGCAAATCAATACATTGCGGATGAACAAATTCAACCATGCAATTTTAAATTGAAATTAGATTTCTATCCAGAGCTCCAGATAAGTTTTGTATCTAAAGAGTATTATACCCCATATTTCAAATTCAATGCGTATTTTACTTTTTACAAATGTTTGTTTGTTTGTTTATTAGTGTTTAACGGCCTATCAACAGCTTAGGTCATGTAAGGCCAGGCAAACGGGTTCGATCCCAATTATAACCTGCTGCATTGGGGGGAAAATCCCAAAATCAGAACGGAATATTTACATCGATAACAAATATATTCAGCCCTGAAATTAGAATAACCTGACCTGGTGCCAGGTCCATACCACACCAAAGTCACTTGGGCCCTGTCCCTAAAATAGGATTACGAATATCGTAATACTCACCTAAGGGGTATCTAATTTGACCAACTTGAAGTGAAATTTTGTTATTTCTTCATCAAAAATGGCAAGTTGGAAGTCCTTTAGAATCGTCTCATTGAGACGATTCTAAAGCACTCCCAATTTGCCATTTTTGATGGAGAAATAAGAAATTCACCTCCAAATTACGCACCTTAACTGGAGCTCTATATATACAGAGCTCCAAATATGTTTTGTATCTAATGGGTACTATACCCCCAGATTTCAAATTCTATGTGTATTTTACTTTTACAAATGTTTTATTGATTTTATTCCTTATTAAATAGGGAACAAATGATAAGAAATAAATAAATTGAAAAATTCACTTATTCTAGAACCCAACATACATACAACACCAAGCTACTAAAACTCACGGAATTCCTTGCGACCAGGTTTTTCACGAACTTGAAGTATTCTGGGTTGTAGACGTCTCTGTTTTTCACGAAGGTGATGTTCTCGCTGTGAATGACACGCTGGATGCTGGCGGGCATCTTGTCCATGAATATACCGCGCCGCTCTCCCTTGTGGACCAGTTCCGTTAGCTCCATCAGGCTGTCTGAGTCGGGGGGACTTCTGCAGGGATGTGAAAGTGACTCATAGCTCCAGATAAGGAATTAGTAATTGAGTATTTTCACTCCATCATTTCTGAAGCTATTGGGTATATCAAAAGTTTAATTGGGTAAAATAAAATCACACTACTGTTTACACATCAACAGACAGCAGTTATTGAATAGTTTGCTTCGAAATGAAAACATGTCTTGGCATTTCATTAGAATTGTCTCCTTGGAGACAATTCTAATGAAATACCAAGATGTGTTTTCATGGAAAATGAGAAAAATATGCTATATTTGTGGTCTGTTTATTGTTTTTCTGCAGCATGATAAAGGTACCACAAAATATTTATTCCTTTTTGATACTCGCTACTTCTGATTTCAATTGGGTTTTTGGCAATTTTAATTGCGTATTTAAGCAAATACGCAGCTTATCTGGAGCTCCGGCCGCAAAACCCATAAGCCCCATTTCTGCAGTCACAGCTACATATTTGTTAACAACAACTTACGTGCCACCATTCGGCCACATCTTCCGAGCGACCAGTTTACTCTTCTTGGCTGACAGCGGAGTTTTCGTGTCTTCCATTCTCTCGTAGAACAGCATGTAGCCATTCCAGTAACGTTGGCGCTCCTCGGGGTACGAACTTGCTGCAAATACAGAATCTTACATGAGTGACAATTTAACCATTTCACCCCTAAATAACTGGAGTGGATTTCAACCCTTACCTATCATAGTTTTTTTATTTTCTATTTTCCATTTTTATCATCAAAAACATGCTTTAACAGCACTTTAGAATAATTTATAACATGCTTTGACAGCACTTCAGAATCATTTCCATTCTGAAGTGCTGTCAAACCATGTTTTTATTGAGAAATAAGGCAAGATATAAAAGCAACAGCAGACGACAATTGTTGTGAGTAGCGGTCTAAGGGTTAACATACCGTATTCATTCTAATAAACGCCCGGGCGCTTATTAGAATCATCGGTAAGTCACAGGTCGGGGGTGGGTGATTAATAGAGGCAATGGTTTTTGGTCCGAGTAAAAAATGTCAAAAAGTGAAGAAAACAATTGGATTTGTAAACCTTACAGACGTTCTATGTACTCACGGTGTAGTCTTAGCAATTACTACCGTATCAGACGTTTGTATTCGGATAATCTGTATGTTTGAACTGGTCCAATTCTCATTAGAATAATTACTTTAGGATCAGTAAGTATTCGGACATACCCATAATCCGTAAATTTCTCAAATTATCTCAACAATAACAAAGGGACATCACTCTTCGCGTAACATATACTATCTGGTCAAATCGTCCCCAGACCAAAATCGTCCCCATACCAAATCGTATTTTTTTAAATTTTTTGTTGATAATCAAGCAAGCCCATCATCACATCTGGTTCCCGGTTTTGCTGTACAATATTGTGCGTTAAACCGTGACCGGGTACCGATGGCTGTTAGAGCCAGATAACGACAATAGTGACTCTGCAATAATTGTTAAACAAGGCGAAACTGTTGTGGGACATATTCCTGAAGGACTGTGTCAGCCATTGACAACATTATTTAATAACGGAGATATCACCCAGGTGATCGCAGTTACTTCTGGGGAACCGCGACCCTCCTCTATCGGGACATTTGCAAGGGGAGGTGGCCTTGAAATTCCATGTTCCTACAGAATATTTGGACGCAAAGAACGAAAGGCACATGTCCGCGCGTTACTAAAAAGGGAAATACGAAAAATTACAGTTTGACAGGTATGTCCATTTTTCTTTTCAGAGGAGGCCATGGGCGTTTATTAGGTCCCAATTTTTGTAAAATCGGGCAGAAAATGTTCATTTTTTTGCCCAAAAATCGGGGGTAGGCGTTTATTAGAGTATGGGCGTTTATTAGAATGAATACGGTACTTGAAAATCACGAGTAACTACCCTTATAATATGGCATACTTTCTCAGCCAGGGTTAATATGTTAATTTTCTGACCAATCGTAACAAATTGATATTCAGACTAGTCCTTTTATGAAAAGGGGGTGTTTCGTTTCTAGGGCTGCAGTGTTGAAAGGTTAACAGAGGAAATGTAGGTCAAGGTCAAATATAGATCAGGGGTTATTGATGTAGATCACTAGGAGATGAAGTTGTCCAAGTATGGTGGGTGTAGGGCCAGTAGTATTCCATATACAAACTTGACTAAAAACCGTAATCAAGGCGTCACGGTGACGCCGACGCCGACGCCGGGGTGACAACATAAGCTCTACTTATTCTTCGAATAGTCGAGCTAAAAATGGGGCTTATGGGATTTGTGACCAGTGTAATTCCTGATCAAATAGCAGAGTGTTTCATTGATGGCATGGTGATCAGTGCAGATCCTGTCCGACAAGAGGCATATCTGAATCTACACTGGTCGCAAAGCACATAAGCCCCATTTCTCCGGTCACATATCATAACCGGGCTCCAGATAAGCTGAGTATTTGCTTAAATACCCAATTAAAATTGCCAAAAACACAATTGAAATCAGAAGTAGCGAGTATCAAAAAGCAATACAAGATTATGGTACCTTTATCATGCTGCAGAAAAACAATAAACAGACCACAAATATAGCATATTTTTCTTATTTTCCATGAAAAACACATCTTGGTATTTCATTAGAATTGTCTCCAAGGAGGCAATTCTAATGAAATGCCAAGACATGTTTTCATTTCGAAGCAATCTATTGATGTGTAAACAGTAGTGTGATTTTATGTTACGCAATTAAAATTTTGAAATACCCAATTGCTTCAGAAATGATGGAGTGACAATACTCAATTACGAATTCCTTATCTGGAGCCCTGTCATAAGAAATGAGGTGTACTGGCTTAGCAATTAGTAGTTAATCAAGTCCTGGATAAAGGCCGTAGGTCAAAATTTTGTAATAGCGGTTTGTGGTTCATTAAACCTTTTAATGCTGAGGATACTCCATTTTGTTTGTCGAAAACCCTAAATATTTTCATTATATGAGCTCTGGGGGTCGTTTCACTAAACTTTGTACGACTAAAATGTTCGTAAGTGCAAAAATATGATAGTCTGTAAATTTCACATTAACAATCTTTTCTTGTAAACAATTATTGGATTTACATTTATTGAGCATAGGCTGCATTTGCAGCTTGTGCTCAATAAATGTAAACCCACCAATTGAAATTTACAGACGATCCTAAATTTGCACTTACAAACATTTTATCGTACAAAGTTTAGTGAAACGAGCCCCAGATGTATATGTCGTGACCACCATTTGAACCGTCTCGATGAGACGGTTCAAATGGTGGTCACGACATATACTTTTGACAAGAAATAACAAAAATAATATAATTATTAAATTTAATACCCGTAAAGGTGTGTTCCGAATGAAATAGGTTAAGATTCATTCAACAATTCATTCAACAATTCATTCAACAAATCATATTCCCGTGGAAAGTTTATAATTCACTGAGAAATCTCAGAAATTCACTGAGAAATCTAAGAAATTCACTGCAAATCTCTAAACGTGGCAGTGTCTGAAGGAATGGTGCTTATGGGATTTGTGACAAGTGTAGCTTCTGATCAAATAGCACACTTCTGAAAATGATCTATATCACTTGTGACAAATGGCAAGTTGGGTGTTCTTTAGAATCGTCTCAATGAGACGATTCTAAAGCACTCCCAAACATGCCATTTTTGGTGAAGAAATAACAAAATTCCCCCCAAATTACGCACCTTAACTGGAGCTCTGCTTGTGACACATGGAATGGCGACTAGTGGAGATCGTGATCAGACTGCGAATGCACAGGCTGATCTGGATCTAAGCTGGTCGCATAACCCATAAGCCCCATTTCTCCAGTCAAAGTCACGTATAAGAAATGAGGCTTAGTGACTTAGACAAATTCCTTGATAAAGGCCTTAGGACGAAACTGGAATAGCAGGTTTGTGGTTCAATGAGCATCATTCAACATACTAGAAATGTGGCCGCACACAAATTGCCGCACTTGGCAGCCAAAGTAAACGAGGCATATTTGATTATAAGCCCTTTACCCGAGTGTTAAAGTTTCGAATGCACCAAGTCTGTGACCTTGACATTGGGCTTAGCGGGGGCGGGACGAATTTGGATTTGTCACAGCGCGGTAGAGGACCATTGGAGCAATGCATGTGTGAAATGTGAAGCAGACCCGAGCAAGGATATAATAATATAAGCCATTTACCTGAGCGTTAAGGTTGCGGGATGCAGATGCCGTTAACACTATATGCCTCCCTCACTATTCGGTGGCGGAGGCATAATCATATGCGGCTGTGACTAGAGAAATGCGAGACTAGAGAAATGCGATCAGTGTACATCCAGATTAGCCTATGCATCCGCACAGTCATGACAGGATCTGCACTGTTCGCCATTTCATCAATGGAACATGTGCCACGCTTCTAACGCTTTGATCAGGAGCGACTCGCTGCTTACAAATCCCACAAGCCCCATTTCTCCAGTCACAGCCACATATTACTGCGGAAAGGTGATAATTCACCGACAAATCCGGTGAATCCACTGAAATTAATGAAATCAACATTGACAACATATTTGCATTATCGTATATATGGTATGGTGAACAGTGCAGATCCTGATCAGACTGTGCGGATGCCATTGTCCCATTTCTCCAGTCACACCACAAATATCGAAAAAATATACTGCGTTATCGTAGATACCATTATCGAAGAACTTGGCCTTATACATTCCACCGAAGCATTCGGCCTCCAGGGACGAGTCACTCATGTCGAACTCCTCGACGAACGTGTCGTTGAACTTGTACCATTTACCCTTGTTGGCGTTGTTCAACACTGTGCCCCTGCAAGTTATATCACATAGTGATTATATAAGAATTATCCCTTTCACCCCTAATATAGATATAATAAGCAACCCCTTCACCCCTAAGTAACTGCAATGAATTTTGACATGTT
Source organism: Conchocele bisecta (assembly GCA_029237695.1). Taxonomy (NCBI): domain Eukaryota; kingdom Metazoa; phylum Mollusca; class Bivalvia; order Lucinida; family Thyasiridae; genus Conchocele; species Conchocele bisecta. The sequence continues at coordinate 97,352,034 of CM055268.1, read as the reverse complement.
CATTTTGCAACCAATCCAATAGTCACAAAATGATTTTCAGACTACTAGTCCATTTCTGAAAATGGGGTGTTGTTGTTCTCAAAAATTACTTGCAAAAAGTGCAGATCCTGATGCTCGTCACGAGCCATCTCATCTGGATCTACACGTTTTGTCAATAATACCACTATACAGTCCTGTGGTGTCGAAAGGGTTAAATTTTGCATCTTTTTTCCGATTCAATATGCACAGTTAAGTAACCTGAAAGATATTATCTAAGGATAAATTTATTAATTTTTATTATACTGAATTTATTACATTATCACAGCCAAAATGGCTGTGATAATGTAATAAATTCAGTATAATAAAAACTAATAAAAAATTTATCCTTGAATTGAAAATGGCTGTGATAATGTAATACATTCAGTATAATAATTCTGCATACTTTTAATCATCAAATATATGCAGTCTTTTAATTCTGTATGAAATAATGCATTTCGGGAAAAATAAATGATCAATCCCTCAAAGTATACGTTGCAATGTTGGTGAAATCGGCTCTACGTAGGAAGGCCGGTTTTTTTTTTTTTTTTTTTTTTTATTTCAATTCACTTTTTGGACCAAAATAGTTGACGACTACATTGACGCCTATGCCAAAATTCTTACCACTATGTCTCATTTTCCAGTAACGTGGGTGACAGAATAAATTAAAATATAAAATTAATATGGCTCTGAAATTATCTCCCTTATTACAGTTTCATATTTTTCCTTGAAAGTTGGCCAAAGAATCAAACCACTGAAATTTAATGACAGAAGGGAGGTACTTCCAGAACCTATCTATGCAAAGCATACCGTCGTTCCTTTATGAACGAGTAGTAGTGCCCGGCGTTGGCCTGCCCACTGTGGACGACGATACCCACGAGTTCGTAGTTGATCTGGTGGGCGATGGGTTGGGCAGCGATTGTGAGCTCCATGGGTGGGGCGTCCCCGGGGCGGGCCTCCGCGCTGAGCGCCAGCTCTATGGGGCCGTTGTTGGCGGCCGTATCCCGGCGCGCCATGCCGTCTGCCGTGTACGGTTCCATGTCCAACACCCACGGGAACTGAAGAATGGACATAAATAGATAGGTTAACCCTTAGACCGCTATCTTAATTTCTTTGTCGTCTGCTGTTTATTTTCTATTTTCAATTTTTATCAGCAAAAACATGCTTTAACAGCACTTTAGAATAATTTACAACATGCTTTGATAGCACTTCAGAATCATTTCCATTGGAAATGATTCTTCAGAATCAATCATTTCCATGATTCTTAAGTGCGGTCAAACCATGTTTTTATTGAGAAATAAGGCAAGATATAAAAGCATTAAGGTTTCGAACGCACCAAGTCTGTGAGCTTGACCCTGGGCTTAGCGGGGGCGGGACGAATGTTGATTTGTCACAGGGCGGTAGAGGAGCATTGGGGCAATGCGTGTGTGAAATGTGAAGCAGATCCGAGCAATAAAACAGAAATTACAAGCCATTTACCAGAGCGTTAAGGTTTCAAACGCACCAAGTCTGTGACCTTGACCCTGGGCTTAGCGGGGGCGGGACGAATGTGGATTTGTCACAGGGCGGTAGAGGACCATTGGAGCAATGCATGTGTGAAATGTGAAGCAGATCTGAACAAGGAAACAGAAATTATAAGCCATTTACCCGAGCGTTAAGGTTTCGAACGCACCAAGTCTGGTACCTTGACCCTGGGCTTAGTGGGGGCGGGACGAATGTGGATTTGTCACAGGGTGGCAGAGGACCATTGGAGCAATGCGTGTGTGAAATGTGAAGCAGATCCGAGCAAGGAAACAGAAATTATAAGCCATTTACATGAGCGTTAAGGTTTGTAACGCACCAAGTCTGTGACCTTGACCCTGGGCTTAGTGGATTTGTCACAGGGCGGTAGAGGACCATTGGAGCAATGCGTGTGTGAAATGTGAACCATTCGGTGGCGGGGGCATAAATATGTGAACTATAACTATTATTACATCTTGGATTTTGAAGGAACTAAATGCAGCAGTCAATAACTTATACTTAGAACTGCTGCATTTAGTTCTTAAAAATCCAAGATGTAATAGTTGACATATTGAATTTTTAGGAAACATTTGACCAAATGAAAGTTTGAGGAATGCTTTTATATAGCCAAAGAAGGTCTCAACCAATTTCAGGAATTTTCTAGTTATTGTCAGAAAGAAATACCTGTTATGAAAGCACTGCATTAGTATACACGTGCATGCTCCAGATAAGGAATTAGTAATTGAGTATTGTCACTCCATCATTTCCGAAGCAATTGGGTATTTCAAAATTGTAATTGGGTAAAATAAAATGACACTACTGTTTACACATCAACAGACAGCAATAATTGAATAGTTTGCTTCGAAATAAAAACATGTCTTGGCATTTCATTAGAATTGTCTTGGAGACAATTCTAATGAAATACCAAGATGTGTTTTCATGGATAATAAGAAAAATATGCTTTAATTGTGGTCTGTTATAAAGGTACCACAAAATGAGTATACACGTGTATAACGTTGCAAGGCTTAACTGAATCAGCAACATACTATTACTACTGTCTGTTCCACGTTTTGCTGCCGACGAACTTTTGGACATTGAACACATTAAATCCAAAAAATATTTAAATGTAAGTACTTTTTCATCAATAACAAAAGTCACCCTCCCCAAAAAAAACTAGAAATGGACGCTTGTCGACAAGCGCATGTGTATCCCCCTCCCCAGATACACAAGTAGTTTGAAAAAAGTGTGTTCGAGTTATGCTCCGGAGACAAAATCAGTGACAGAAAAACAAAGGGAGATAACTAAAAAATTAGTGATGCAAGAGTTGTCATTCTTGCGTGACACACCTTTAGGGTGGTGGTCTATGCATGTGTGAAGTTTCATGAAAATATTCCAAAGGGTGTTCGAGTTATGCTCCGGACACGAAATCAGTGCACGAAACAACAAAGGGAGATAACTAAGAAATTAACGACGCGAGAGTTGTCATTCTTACGTGCGACACACCTTTGGGTCGTCTTCTATGCATGTGTGAAGTTTAATAAACTAGAAAATGTGTTCATAGAACACGGATGTCCCACATATCGCTTTGATAATAAATGAGGCCAAATTCCAAGTCAAAATTTTCTTTTACCTGAGCGTTAAAGTTTTTGAAGCACCAAGTATGTGACCTTGACCCTGGGCTTGGCAGGGGCAGGACGAACGTGGATTTGGCACAGGGCGGTAGAGGACCATTAGAGCAATGTGTATATGAAATATGAAGGAGATCGGTCGAAGGATGAAGAAATTATGACACATTTACCCGAATGTTAAGGTATTGTGACGGACGGACGGACGGACGGGACGACGGGAGGACGGGACGCACGTTCCTACGAATCAATACTTGTTGGGTTTTTACTCTATAAAAATACCCAACAAGAGTACCCAACACTATCCTAACCCTACCCAATAAGATCCCCGTACGCTTACAACAAATACCCATTCGTGTGTGCGGACGGACAAGGGTAACACTAAATGCCCCCTCCATTATCGTGGTGGGGCATAAAAATATTCCAAAGGGTGTTCGAGTTATGCTCTGGATACAAAATCAGAGCACGAAACAACAAAGGGAGATAAGTAAACAAGAATTCCGCGGAATCAAATGCCTCGCCTTGTCCAGCCTTGACCTCGAGCCTGGGCCCGAAAGCAATTTTCACTGGCCCGAACATATTATACAATTATTGACAATCAGATTATATTCTATGGCTCACTAGTCAATAATTGTTTTATTATATGATAATAGTCTGTATACAGCACTTACGACCTTATGCTACTAGACAAAAATTGAAAAAGAATTTGAAAAAAAAAATGAAAAAAAGAAATGGAAAAAAAGAGTTTAAAAATCAAAAATAATAATGCTTGCTACTGGAACCCAGAATTTTTTTTTAATAGTCCTATATTTATCTACATATATCTGCACAGATCCACATAATGCCACAATATTTTCAACACAGTTTACGGAAATGTAATACACAAAAAAAAAATAAAAAAAATAATGCTCGCTACTAGAGCCCAGAATTTTTGTTAATAGTCCTATATTTATCTACATATATCTGCACAGGTCCACATACTGCCACAATATTGTCAACACAGTTTACGGAAATGTAATAATGTACCTGTATAAATTACCTGTAATAAATTAGTGGTCAGTTAAAAAATTGAAAAAGAATGTAAAAAAAAAAATGGAAAAAAAAAATTAAATTTAAAACAAAATAAAAAAATAATGCTCCCTACTGGAGCCCAGAATGTTTTTGAATAGTCCTATATTTATCTACATATCATATATGCACAGGTCCACATATTGCCACAATATTTTCAACACAGTTTACGGAAATGTAATATAATCATTTACCTGTATAAATTACCTGTAAGTGGTCAGTGGTCAGTTGCACATGCTAGCATATAGCACTTACGGCCTTATGCTACTAGACAAAAATTGAAAAAGAATTTGAAAAAAAAAAAGGAAAAAAAAAAATGGAAAAAAAAAGTTTAAAAATTAAAAATAATAATGCTTGCTACTGGAGCCCAGAATTTTTTTTTAATAGTCCTATATTTTGTTCTACATATATCTTGCACAGGTCCACATAATGCCACAAACATTTTCAAAAACACGATTTTACGGAAATGTAATATACAATGTAGTAATTTACCTGTATAAATTACCTGTGGTCAGATATAGTGGTCAAGACTGGACATTTGCACATGCACAGGTGAATGGTTCTCCCAGTCTCTATTGTTCTCTCTACAGGTAAGGTGTACAGAGCACACGAGAAAAGGTGTACAGAGCAGACGAGAAAACGGGTCTTCATGCATTATTGTCCAGTTTGTAGAGTGCGCAAAACAAAAAGGGATATAACTAAAAAATTAGCTACGCAAGAGTTGTCATTCTTGTGCGCGACACACCTCCGGGTCGTGGTCTATGCATGTGTGAAGTTTCATAAAAAATATTCCAAAGGGTGGTCGAGTTATGCTCCGGACAGGAAATCAGTGCGCGAAAACAAAAAAGGGAAATAACTAAAAAAATAGCTATGCAACAGTTGTCATTCTTGTGCACGACACACCTTCGGTTCGTGGTCTAATTGAATGTGTGAAGTTTCATAAAAAATATTCCAAAGGGTGGTAGAGTTATGGTCAATCAGTGAGCGAAATAAAAAAGGGAGATAACTAAAAAATTAGCTATGCAAGAGTTGTCATTCTTGTGCGCGACACACCTTCGGGTCGTGGTCTATGCATGTGTGAAGTTTCATGAAAATATTCCAAAGGGTGGTGGAGTTATGCTCCGGACACGAAATCAGTGCGAGAAACAAACAAGAGCTGTAGGAGAACAGCATAGCTCGACTATGAGGGTGTCGATGTACACATAGCTTGACAAAGAAGGTGGCTGCGGCCTACATAAAAACCTTAACCAAGGTTGACTAAAAACATTAACCAAGGGAAACTAGAAATGTGGCCTGTCGGCACACGAATACCCCCACTGGCAGCCAAAGAAAACGAGGCATTTTTGATCATAAGGTTTCAAACGCATCAAGTCTGTGACCTTGACCCTGGGCATAGTGTGATAATCCATGCATCGGTGTAGAAGATATAGAGTGGAAGGGAATTTCAATAGGTTTGACCTTTGACCTTCAACTATGACCTTGACCTTGGACGTAGGTGCGTGGTTATTGATCGAGACACACATTCTCATCCTGAGAAACATTTGTGCCAAGGCATTTGATAATGCATGCATCGGTGTAAAGATATAGAGCAGAAGGGAATTTCAATAGGTTTGACCTTTGACCTTCAACTGTGACCTTGACCTTGGACGTAGGTGCGTGGTTATTGATTGCGACACACCTTCTCATCATGAGAAACATCTGTGCCAAGCCATTTGATAATCCATGCATCGGTGTAGAAGATATAGAGCGGAAGGGAATTTCAATAGGTTTGACCTTTGACCTTCAACTGTGACCTTGACCTTGGACGTAGGTGCGTGGTTATTGATCGGGACACACCTTCTCATCATGAGAAACATTTGTGCCAAGCCATTTGATAATCCATGCATCGGTGTAGAAGACATAGAGAGGAAGGGAAGTTCAATAGGTTTGACCTTTGACCTTCAACAGTGACCTTGACCTTGGACGTAGGTGCGTGGTTATTGATCGCGACACACCTTCCCATCGTGAGAAACATTTGTGCCAAGCCATTTGGGAATTTCAATATTTTTTACCTTTGAGCTTCAACAGTGTGACCTTGACCTTGGATGTAGGTGCGTGGTTATTGATCGCGACACACCTTCTCATCCTGAGAAACATTTGTGCCAAGGCATTTGATAATCCATGCAACGGTGTAGAAGATATAGAGCGGAAGGGAATTTCAATAGGTTTGACCTTTGACCTTCAACTGTGACCTTGACCTTGGACGTAGGTGCGTGGCTATTGATTGTGACACACCTTCTCAACATGAGAAACATCTGTGCCAAGCCATTTGATAATCCATGCATCGGTGTAGAAGATATAGAGCGGAAGGGAATTTCAATAGGTTTGACCTTCAACTGTGAGCTTGAACGTAGGTGCGTGGTTAGCAGTTTGATAATCCATGCATCAGTGTAGAAGATATAGAGCTGAAGGGAATTTCAATAGGTTTAACCTTTTACCTTCAACTGTGACCTTGACCTTGGACGTAGGTGCGTGGTTATTGATGGCGACACACCTTCTCATCATGAGAAACATTTGTGCCAAGCCATTTGATAATCCATGCATCAGTGTAGAAGATATAGAGCGGAAGGGAATTTCAATAGGTTTGACCTTTGACCTTCAACAGTGACCTTGACCTTGGACGTAGTGGTTTTCCAAGTATGGTTGCTGTAGGCCCAGGAGTATTCCATATACAAGCTTGAGTAAAAAACGTAACCAAGGGGAGATAACTAAGTAATCCAAGGATAAAAGTAGGTCAAGGTGAAATATAGGTCAGGGATTATTGATGTACATCACTAGGAGATGAAGTTGTCCAAGTATGGTTGATGTAGGCCCAGAAGTATTCCATATACAAGCTTGCCTATAAACATTAACCAAGTAATTGAAGGTTAAATGTAGGTGAATGTAAAATAAAGGTCAGGGGTTATTGATGTACATCCATATGAGAAAAAGTTATCCAAGTATGGTGTCTGTATGCACAATAGTATTCCATCTACAAGCTTGACTAAACACCTTAACCAAGGTTGAGTAAAAACCTTAACCAAGGGGAATGGGGAATTAAGTAAGTAATTTAAGGTTAAATGTAGGTCAAGGTCAAATATAGGTCAGGGGTTGTTGATGTACATCACTAGGAGATGAAGTTGTCCAAGTATGGTTGGTGTAGGGCCATGAGTATTCCATCTACAAGCTTGACTAAAAACCTTAACCAAAGAGAATTAAGTAAGTAATTCAAGAGGAAATGTAGGTCAAGGTCAAATATAGATCAGGGGTTATTGATGTACATACCTATGAGAAAAGGTTGTCGAAGTATGGTGTCTGGATGTCTCCATGTACAAGCTTGAGTAAAAAGCTTAACCAAGGTCGAGTAAAAACCTTAACCAAGGGGAATTAAGTAAGTAATTCAAGGTTAAATGTAGGTCAAGGTCAAATATAGGTTAGGGGTTGTTGATGTACATCACTAGGAGATGAAGTTGTCCAAGTATGGTTGGTGTAGGGCCAGGAGTATTCCATCTACAAGCTTGACTAAAAACGTTAACCAAGGGGAATTAAGCAATTCAAGAGCAAATGTAGGTCAAGGTCAAATATAGATCAGGGGTTGTTGATGTACATCACTAGGAGATGAAGTTGTCCAAGTATGGTGGGTGTAGGGCCAGTAGTATTCCATATAGAAGGTTGACTAAAAACCTTAACCAAAAGGAATTAAGTAAGTAATTGAAGAGGAAATGTAGGTGAAGGTCAAATATAGATCAGGGGTTATTGATGTACATATCTATGAGAAAAGGTTGTCGAAGTATGGTGTCTGGATGCACAATAGTATTCAATGTACAAGCTTGAAAAAAAAACCTTAACCAAGGTTGACTAAAAAACCTTAACCAAGGGGAATTAGTAAGTAATTCAAGAGGAAATGTAGGTCAAGGTCAAATATAGATCAGGGGTTATTGATGTGCATCACTAGGAGATGAAGTTGTCCAAGTATGGTGGGTGTAGGGCCAGTAGTATTGCATATACAAACTTGACTAAAAACCTTAACCAAGGTTGACTAAAAACCGTAACCAAGGGGAATTAACCAAGTAATTCAAGAGGAAATGTAGGTCAAGGTCAAATATAGATCAGGGGTTATTGATGTACATCACTAGGAGATGAAGTTGTCCAAGTATGGTGGGTGTAGGGCCAGTAGTATCGCATATACAAGCTTGACTAAAAACCTTAACCAAGGCGTGACGGTGACGGTGACAACGGGGTGACAACATAAGCTCTACTTCTTCTTCGAATAGTAGAGCTAAAAAGGGAGATAACTAAAAAATTAGCTATGCAAGAGTTGTCATTCTTGTGCGCGACACATCTTCGGGTTGTGGTCTATGCATGTGTGAAGTTTCATGAAAATATTCCAAAGGGTGTTCGAGTTATGCTCCGGAGAAGAAGTGTCTGCGGCGGACGCGGCCCGCTGTCAAATCCATAGTATCCCCCGACGGAGTCCGGGGGATACAATTATGTGACGAAATTCCGTAAAATATTGATTTTATTGCGAAAAAACGATTTTCCTATATATATATTGTTTTTGTTATTTATGGACCGATTTTCAAAATTTAACTTATTTTCTTAGTTACATCATTTCCAAGCTATCTATCTATATAATAGTATACTGTCTGTTACACAAGATCTGCCCAAATTTTACGACTATAACTAGCATGTAAAAACTAATTTTTTTTTTCAATAACATTAAAGTTTAGCAAACTTTTAAGAATGAGCATTCTTTTTATTTTCTGAAATTTGGTCAAATATTGATTTTATGGCGAAAAAACAATTTCCCCATGTTAAATCCCCAGTAGACTACATGACTGACCTTGAAATAGTCGTCAAACTTCAGGGCACGGTTGGCTTCCCAGTCATAGCCGAATCTCTTGAGCTGGATACATAATACTGATGGTAAGGTTTTGATGCACATCCTCTTGATTGTATTTCGCTGAAAATACATGTATTCATTATACTACCTTCACCACAACAGGCGAGTCAGAACAGGTCCGGCAGGTCCGGCAGGTCCGGCGGCTATATATAAAACGGAATGTAAATATTTTCTTGTGCAATTTTCTCATTTCTCATCAAAAGTGTATGTTGTTACCACTCAGTTGAACCGTCTCGGCGAGACGGTTCAACTGAGTGGTAACAACATACACTTTGGGTGGGTAGCGGGGGCACCCACTAGATTCGCCGGACCAATCTTCTGATGCTTTCGGCGCCCCTGCACAAATGATACGACGGTGACTGTTCCAAGCTAATTTATTAACTATTCCAGTCACAAAATGGCTATTGTTAACCGTTTCACAGGGCACGAAAATTCCACTCGTCCGCTCGTATTGACGAGTGACATTTCCGCTCGGGCGAGTAGAAAATCCATGTCGGTCGTCCGACCGGACGAGTGACAATTTCCAGTCTTGGCTAACAACAATAATCCATCTGTCACATAATGTGGTTCAACTATGTCATGTAGTAACGATAGTAACATTACCAAATGGTCTGTGAAGTCGTGTTTACGCTGTTCAAAGCAAATGACGTTTTATTATTCTAAGGGAGATCACCAACAGTACTAGCTCTGTATGTGTCTATTCTAACGGACACGTCGATGTTGGGGCTAATTTGGTAGCTGGCCGACAAACAGGTTTGAAGTTTACATTGATTATAAACAACTGCGGGGAGAATGATAAATAATATAAAGCATACTATTTTACTATTATTACGGATCTGATTTAGTAGAAAGTACTGACAATTGTCCGGAAATCGTTTCAAAAATCAGGTCGGAAATTAGCGCTTTGTGACGAGTTGAGATCGGGCCGAGTTACATTTCTTTAGTTGTGCATGTCGTGTCGTAATAAATGTAAACCCCGCATTGTCGGAGTCGAGTTATTCGATAATATTCGTGTGTTTCCGTATGAGTCCGTATAATAGACAATGCGAGTATGAAATATCCCGAAAGTTGCCGAATATTAATGTACGTCGTCTGCAAAAAATAAACAAACATGGCCGACATTAGAAATTTCTTCCAAGGCGGGGTTAATGTACGTCGTCTGCAAAAAATAAACAAACATGGCCGACATTAGAAATTTCTTCCAAGGCGGGGGGGGATCAAGAAAAGAAGGATGATACATTGTTTCGTGAAAAACGAAAACGAAAGCAATATATATATTTTATAACACATATGCAGGACTAGTGATACTTGGCACAGGACGAGTGGAGATTTTTGGGTACTCGTCCTGCGGGACGAGTGAGAAAATTGAAAATTTTCGTCCCCTGGTTTCACCCCAAGTAACTGGAATGGATTTTGATATGTTAATTTTGCAACCAATCCAATCATCACAAAATGATTTTCAGACTAGTCCATTTATGAAAAGGGGGTGTTTTTGCTCTCAAAAATATGAAACTTACTTGCAAAAAGTGCAGATCCTGATGAGACGGCTCGTCACAAGCCGGCTCATCTGGATCTACACTGTTTGCCAATACCACTATGCAGGCCTGTGGTGTTGAAAAGGATAAAAATCCGAAAAACACATAAACCAAGACAAACACTGCAAATTGTGATGCGACAAGAAATTACACATCAGTGCAATGTGACCAGGGATAAGCTGCTGATCTGATTGCGCACATATGCAAAATCAGAATCTATAAAAGCTGCGAGGTACAAATGTTGTGAGGTCCCCCAGGGCTCCAGATAAGGCACATAGTTTACCACTTCATTTCACCTGAGCATGTATTGATTGGCAAAAGTGGGTGTACAAAATACAATAAATTGAAAATGTTTGTTGATTTTCGAAATGAGTAGAAGGGCTGTAAAAATTCTCAGTTGAAAAAGCAAAACATTGTGAGTAAATATATATCTTAATTGAAACAAGTGAGTAAATATATATTTTAATTCAAACATGTGAATAAATATGTGAATAAATATGTATCTTAATTCAAACATATGAATAAATATGTATCTTAATTCAAACATGTGAATTTCAAACATGTGAATTTCAAACATGTGAGTAAATATGTATCTTAATTCAAACATGTGAATAAATATATATCTTAATTCAAACATGTGAGTAAATATGTATCTTAATTCAAATATGATGTGATATTGTATTATCTTAATTCAAACATGTGAATAAATATATCAACAAAAATAAGATATCTAATTCAAACATGTGAATAAATATGTATCTTAATTCAAACTGTGAAAAATATATCGAATAAAGAATTGAAATATATGTATCTTAATTCAAACATGTGTTTAAAATGTAAATCATAGTGAGTAAATATGATCTTAATTAAACATGTGAATAAAATATATCTTAATTCAAACATGTGATAAATAGTATCTTAATTCAAACTGAATAAATGTATAACAAACTAGTAATAAACTTAATTCAAACAATAAATATGATTAATTCAAACATGTAGTAAATATATACTTAATTCAAACATGTGAATAAATATGTATCTTAATTCAAACATGTGAATAAATATATATCTTAATTCAAACATGTGAATAAATATGTATCTTAATTCAAACATGTGAATAAATATGTATCTTAATTCAAACATGTGAGTAAATATATATCTTAATTCAAACATGTGAATAAATATATATCTTAATTCAAACATGCAAGTAAATAATACAGAAAACAACAACAATCTGTGATAAACAGCTGGGGGCCGTTTCACTAAACGTTGTACGACTACAATGTTCGCAAGTGTAAATATAGGATCGTCAGGAAATTTCAATTGATCGATTTACATTAATTTTATTGAGTAAATGTAAATCCAATAATTGTTTACAAGAAAAGATTGTTAATGTGAAATGTACAGACTCATAATTTTGCACTTACAAATATTTTAGTCGTACAAAGTTTAGTGAAACAACCCCCTGGACTGGCCACACATGCCTTAAGCCCAATTTCTCCAGTCACATATCAGGGGCTAGAATACTGGCCACAAATACCATTAGCACCATTCTTCAGTCACAGATCAACAGTTGACTGGTCACAACTGGTAATAGAACCAATCTATCCAGTGTCGCAAATAAGTGAGACTGGCAAACAAATAAAGGCCATAAGCCCCATTTTTTCAGTCCGCCATATGTACCTTTTCGCCACATTTTTCGCAGTAGTAGGCGTTGTCCCCCTCCAGTAGTTCCCCCTTGACAAATTGGTCGAGCGAGTCCTGGAGGGTCGCGTTCTTCACCGTTAGATTCAAAGCGAAAAATGCCTCTTCTCGCTCATATCTGTAGATGGAATTTATTTGTTAACTGTTGTTATGGGAGGTAAATCCCAAAATCAGAACTGAATTTACAGAAAAAATAGATATATTCAGCCCTGAAATTAGAATAAGCCAGGTTCTCACCACACCAAAGTCACTGAGCCCCACTCCCCAACAGTAATAGGATTAGTACTCTTATCTTATTACTTTTATGATGGGTATAACCAGATCCAACTCTCATGTACCAGAAAGCCATAAATGAGCCCGAGGGTCAAACCAGGGGCCTATTTCATCAACATTGCAAAGTATACTTTACTAGCAAAGTATACTTTGAGGGAGTAATCATTTATTTTTCCTGAAATGCATTATTTCATGACTAACAAATGCATATATTTCATGATTAAAAGTATGCAGAATTATTATACTGAATTTATTACATTATCACAGCCATTAAATGGCTGTGATAATGTAATAAATTCAGTATAATAAAAATTAATAAATTTTAAAAAAAATTGAAAATTTCTCCCTCAAAGTATACTACAGGAATATCGGGATTCCGTTCAGGATGAAACCCTTCGTTAAATGTACCCTTCACAAGCTCAGAACCAACCAACATGACCTGTAGATGGAATTTTTATGTCAATTAGGGTTTCCTGATGATGATCCCTGTTCTATTTATAGCAGAGCATCACATAACCAGACACCCTGGGAAGTCCCCGGGTGTCCGATTTAGTGGGGCTCCACCGTAATTCAGGCATATAAGCGCCCTAAGCATGTTTGATTTTCCATCATGAACAGACATATTGAACACATGTAAATGACAGTGAACCCCATCAATATCAAACACAAGAATTCCGCGGAATCAAATGTCTCGCCTTGTTCCGCCTTGACCTTGACACTGGGGCCCCGATAATAGTTGTATATTCATGTACATATCATAGTAAAGGTATGTATAAAGTTTGATGACTGTAGCTGATAAGGTATTGAAGTAATGACCGTAACACGTAACGCCGATGACGACTCCGGAAAAGCAAAACCTATGTCTCGCTTTCCGCTTTCGCGGGCGAGACAAAAAAGGTTTTCTGGTGTCCACTTTAGAGAGGTGTATACTACATGTCTGATGAAGATAAATCTGTTAGAAAGATCCAAGTCCATATTTATTTGGTCACAAACATAGATAAATTCCGGACATCTTCATTTATCTGGCTGTCTTTCGTTAAGAAGCCTGTTTTAATTGTTCACTACAAACATTAATTGATTGCGAGTAATCAGATCAGCAAACGATGGTAAAGTCACTTATTATACTAAAACAGAAGTTGGGTTCATAAAACATTGGTAATCTACGCAATATATCCTTGCGTGTCCGATAATCGTGAACCTAAGCATATATAACGCATTAATAGCTATACCATAAACACAACATCAACTTCAAACATACTTACCATTTGTTTTATCATCCAAGGTGTCTAAGATGCGCATAATCACAAAATATTGCTGAAATAACACTGCATAACAGAGAGAAATACTGCATGCATATTTGCGAGGAGGCCGCCATTGAATGTACTCAATTTCGTAATACACATTTCCCAGCATGCAATTCTTTGTGGTTTACACAGGAATTCATGGAAATAGGCCAAGATGAATTTAATATTGGTTTATGTCCCACTTTTGATAATGCAGTGACCTTTTATTTTTTAAATAATTATTATTTGCTATTAATTAATCATTTTTAATGGGGAAGTATTAAAAATATAAATTAACAAAAATTGCTTTATTATTCATAGACACACATTTTATGGGACATAATATAAACATGGTATGTGAACAAATGTGTGCATGCAGAATACTATAATTCCAAGAAATCATGTAGTGATTTGATAATATAAACATATTCACATTGTCATAGGAAAATACACACACTATGTCAAACATAATTGATACTGTTGGCAAAAAAAATCATGGATATTTTGTGTAGAAATTGAAGGGAAAAAAAATTGGCAATAAAAATACAAGGAGGATGAAAACCCAATAAAAAAAACATAATGGCCTTAATCAAACCGGAAGTTGCTAGACGCAGTGTAGGGGTCAATGAACTTTTCCTGAAAAGTTTACAGGACGATCATACCAAGTAGTAATACAAGAATTTTGACTTTTGTTGCCATGGATATATGGGAATAGTGAATTTTATCAATTTTAACGAACTTGTAGAACAATGTGTTACTTTACTTGTTTCACACGCATTTTTTCTGGACTGAGCAGTTTTTGACAACAGAAGATCAGATGTCAATATTTACATCCGGGTGTTCATGCATACGTCAACACACGCGAGTAATGACCGAGGTATCCCAAAACACGAAGATGGAGACTTCACGAACTTAGAACACTAAACAATACATTTCCCCAGAATTTCTTAAAACACAATCAGTGTACAGTGAAACCTCTGTAAACCGAACACACTGTAAATTGCTTTATTGGTAATTTTGTTGATTTCTTTGTTCATTTATCTCCGATGATATCGTCTGTTCGTGATCGCAAAGCATGACACTATGTCTTGGAGTGTCATATGTCTGATTTACAGTGGAACCTCTCTACACCGGACAACTCCCAGGGTGTCCGGTTTAGAGAGGTTCCACGGTACTTGTGATACACACTATAAATATTAACAGGCACACAAATCTTTGATTCAAGCATCAACAAAAAATAAATAGTTTATATACAAGTGCATACCTGTGTGGACAGTCTTTACAGATCTTTTGATCCGAGAAAATACCCTGAAATTTCTTCTTGAAGATTTCTTTGCCGCTATCCTGAAAAAGAAAAATATTCACAATATAAATGATATTACCAATCACATTAAAATGAAAGTCACTACTGTCTGTTTCACGAAACCTGCCCAAATTTTACGGCCATATAAATACTTAAAAAACAAGTGTTTTTTCAATAATATTAAATTAAAGGAAAATTTAAGAATGAGCCTTCTTTTTATTTCGTGAAATTTCGTAAAATATTGATTTTATTGCGAATTTTTTTTTCCCCATGTTAAATCCCCATAGACATCTATGTCTATGGGGATTTAACATGGGGAAATTTTTCGAATTTCAGAAATACTGGACCGATTTTCAAAATTTAACTTGTTTTCTTAGATCATTTCTAAGCTATCTAGCCAGGTTTTGGAGTCAATTTCCAAATTCTTTCATTTTTTTTACTCCATCCACAGCTCCTCCACCTCCTTTTCCCCCCATGTTAAATTCCCATAGACAAATCAAATTTTCGTAATAAAATCAATATTTGACCAAATTTCATGAAACTTCCATACTGTTCATGATTTATGGAGCTACACTTTTGAAACTGTGTTGTTTACTTTCATATTCCTATACATGTGTATACATATTTTGTGCATGTAATCAAACTAAACTTTAATAATGTAATGATGAAGACTGGCAATTGTAGTGACAATGCAATCTGTACACAGATTGAACAGTGTTCATACAAACTTACAGATTGAACAGTGTTCATACAAACTTACAGATAGAACAGTGTTCATACAAACTTACAGATTGAACAGTGTTCATACAAACTTACAGATTGAACAGTGTTCATTCAAACTTACAGATTGAACAGTGTTCATACAAACTTACAGACTGAACAGTGTTCATACAAACTTACAGACTGAACAGTGTTCATTACACTTACAAAGATTACAGTGTTCATACAAACTTACAGATTGAACAGTGTCATACAAACTTACAGAGAACAGTGTTCACCTTACAGATTGAACAGTGTTCATACAAACTTACAGATTGAACATGTTCATACAAACCTTTTAACTTACAGATAGAACATGTTTCAAATACAAACTTACAGATGAACAGTGTTTCATACAAACTTACAGATTGAACAGTGTTCATACAAACTTACAGATTGAACAGTGTTCATACAAACTTACAGATTGAACAGTGTTCATACAAACTTACAGATAGAACAGTGTTCATACAAACTTACAGATAGAACAGTGTTCATACAAACTTTCACTAGTAAAATTTAAGTGTTTTTCAAGACATTTAATTTCAAATTTAAGGACTTTTTTGTACAATGACCCAAATTTTTTGTCAGAGCTGATACAAAGCTTTAGTTTTAAGACTGGAGCAGTTTTGACCATTCACTGTAAGGCTGGTGTCGTTTAGACCAATTCATTGAATTTGGTGCTGGCGTTTTGACCAAAGTGGGCTGGTTAATTCAAGGTTTTGACCAAAGTGGGCTGGTTAATTCAAGGTTTTGACCAAAGTGGGCTGGTTAATTCAAGGTTTTGACCAAAGTGGGCTGGTTAATTCAAGGTTTTTTTTAAGGGTTATTATTGTTTTTCAAGGGTTTTTCATGGCAATTTTCAAAGGTTTTTCAAGTCAGATGTCAAATTCAAGGGTTTTTCAAGACCTGTGCGAACCCTGTTGAATTATATGTTATTTATTTAAAAATAGGACAGAGCTCCAGACAAGGTACAATACCCTTTACACACAGGTTATCTGGAGCACTGATAGGAAATATATTTGTAGTGTGGACCGGACTTGATCATATAGACTTTATCACCGAGGTACAATAGGCCTAATAGTTTTGAAGATACAAACTTAACACAAACCTTAACTCGGACGCTGTGGTGAGAACATAAGCTTTTGTTATACAAATAGTCAAGCTAAAAATCGATTCAAATCAATTCTTAAATTTGGCTGCAACTGGAGAAATGGGGCTTATGGGTTTTGCGACCAGCATCTGCACAGTCTGATCAGGACTGTTCGCCTTTCCATCAATGAAACACCCACGGCGATTCTAGCAAGCAACATAGAACATTATCAGGCTACAGGAGTGAGCTATTCGATCAGGAGCTACATTGGTCACAAATCCCATGAGTCCCATTTTTCCAGTCGCAGACACACGAGACACGCCATGGGATTGTGTACCTTCGGGCATTTGCGTAATTTCATGAAATCAAATTTTACAATATTTTTCACAAATAAAGTAAAAAGTTGACCAAAATTTCAGTATACATGCTGAAAATTTTGTGTCAACTTTTGACACCATTTACGGAACATATTGTAAATTTTGTAAACGTATTTCATGAAATTACACAGATGTCCGAAGGTACAAAATCCCATGGTGTGTCTCAAATAGCTACGTACCTTTATATGTTCGTCTATCTGGTCAATGAGAGCCTGGAAGAAGTCGAAGGCGTCCTGCTGTTCGCGGATGTTCACCGTCTCACCCCAGAGTTTAAACACCTTCCAGAAGCGCTCGGGCTCGTGGTACTGGAGTCGACTGTCCATCAGGTGGCCGAACACCTGCTGGATCTGGTAGTACACGCTGCAATACGACATACGCCAATGTCTTATACGAGACACCCCCTGTGAGTTTGTACCTTCGGACATCTGCGTAATTTTTTGAAATACAGTGCAACCTCTCTACAACAGCCACCCGTGGGAAGAGGCAAAAGTGGCTGTTATAGAGAGGTGGCTGTTGTAGGGAGGTTAATGCTGAATACAATTTTATCGTCTGATGTTTATTTATTTTCTTCAATAATTCTCAATAAAAACATGTTTTGACAGCATTTTAGAATCATTTCCAATGGAAATGTTTCTAAAATGCTGTCAAAACATGTTTTTATTGAGAAGAATGCAAAATCAACATCAAACGACAATGTTCATGCTCAGCAGTGTAAGGGTTAGATATAGAGGAAATCATCCATTTGGGATATAAAATAGCGGCTGTTACAGAGAGGTGGCTGTTGTTGAGAGGTGGCCGTTCGGGGAGGTTCGACTGTACTTTCGAAAATTTACAATATTTTCCGTAAATGGTGTCAAAAGTTGACAAAGAATTATTTTCCGCATGTACTCTGAAACTTATTTTGAAAAATATTGTAAATTTTGTAAACGTATTTAATGAAATTACGCAGATGTCCAAAGGTACAAAATCATATCTGCGTAATGATTTTGTACCTAAGAACATGTGCAATATTTCATGTAAATACATTTACAGAAACTGTGATATTTTCTGGATCCCTGAATCACAACGGAATATTTACATCGAAAATAAATATATTCAGCCCTGAAATTAGAATAACCTGACCTGGTGCCAGGTCCATACCACACTAAAGTCACTTAGCCCCTTCCCTAAAAGTCATAGGATTACGAATAATCGTAGTACTCACATAAGGAGAATAACCAGATTTAACTGTCACATACACAAATGCCAACGACGTACGTGAGGTCCAAACCAGGTCTCCAGTCGGGATTCCACAAGCGGGCGCGACAAAAACAGGCTGAATAAATTCTCACCTATCCTCGTCAGATTTGGCGTCATTGGGCTCCACACCGAGTATAGTGTCGGGTATCCCGGGGATCATGTAGAGCTGCTGTATCACAGAGTTCATGTAGCAGGTGGCGCCCCCGTTCCGCAGCCCCACGTAGCCACAGTCCGCCCGCCCGTCCACCGGGGGCAGGTACTGTAATGGTGGGCAAATATTGTTGGAATAAATTACATTTTTGGGGAAATTTATCTTTTAACTGGCTGAAGGTCAGAACGTTTAAAAGTCAAACATACTGGCTGAAGGTCAGACGTTTAAAAGCCAAACTATACAGGCTGAAGGTCAGACATTTAAAAGTCAAACTACTGGCTAAAGGTCAGACGTTTAAAAGCCAAACTATACAGGCTGAAGGTCAGACATTTAAAAGTCAAAACTACTGGCTGAAGGTCAGACGTTTAAAAGCCAAACTATACAGGCTGAAGGTCAGACAATTTAAAAGTCAAATTACTGGCTGAAGGTCAGACGTTTAAAAGCCAAACTATACAGGCTGAAGGTCAGACATTTAAAAGTCAAACTATACGGCTAAAGGTCAGACGCTTAAAAGTCAAACTATACTGGCTGAAGGTCGGAAGTTTAAAAGTCAAACTATACTGGCTGAAGGTCAGACGCTTAAAAGTCAAATTATACTGGCTGAAGGTCGGACATTTAAAAGTCAAACTATACTGGCTGAAGGTCGGACGTTTAAAAGTCAAACTATACTGGCTGAAGGTCTCAGAAGGCCACTCTTGTAAACAACCAACTATACTACTCAAAGGCCAGGGGTCTGTTTCACTAAACTTCGTACGACTAAAATGTTCGTAAGTGCAAAATTAGGATAGTCGGTAAATTTCACATTAACACTGTTTTCTTGTAAACAATTATTGGATTTACATTTATTTGAGCTCAATAAATGTAAATCCATCAATTGAAATTTCCAGACGATCCTCCATTTGCACTTAAAACATTTTCGTCCGAAGAAGTTTAGTGAAACGGGCCCCAGACTTGTAACAGTTCAACTAACTATACTGGTTGAAAAGAAAAATTGAAAGAAAGGGTTTAACGTCCGACGAATTCCATATCCCATTCATTTGCCGAGTCTGGGTTCGGTTGATGATGCATTTCCAGAAGTTGTCCACATATATTCTTAAGGTTCGAGAGTGACTTGTTGGCTATTTCTGTTAGTAACTCATACGCAGCCACTCGAGACTCGGAGCTGTTGCATTTTGGGTTAAACTCCGAGAGAAGCACATCTGCAGATCCCCCATTCATACTGTCCATCATAAGTTTTGATGCTGGGAAAAGAAACTCATGCAACAAGTCGTGAACGAGAGAATTTCCGTGCTCTTCCTTGCTCACTCCCTCGCAGGTGAACAATGTCTTTATTAGCTTTAAATGACCAGCAAGTAGGCAGTTGTCGTTGGCTTAAGTTCAGGGTGTTCCGACAACACAAAGTTCGACAGCCACCCAATTTCGTCTTCGAGCATAGACGGAACGTCGACTTGCAACATGTTCTGATCGGAGTCTGTAAGATTTTCTAGCAGTTTGCACCGGAGATCAAAGTATTGCGAACAATGGTTAAGTAGACGCTGGCTAGCTTCTCGCGTCGAAGAGGACGAGACCCAGAACGGGAGGTAAGCCTTGAGAAGAACTTGCAATATGAAATGATGCGGCGTCTGTGGGTTGCTCATCGTTTCCAGGAACGGCACGTCGGTTTGGCTCAGCAAGAAAAACTGGTTGAGAGCTGCATTACGAATGTCACTCTGGGCACAGCCGACTAGTAGGTCGATAATGAAGTCACTGACGCAGGGTAGCGAATAAAATGTAGCGATCAATTCGCTGCGTAGCTGAAGACACATGACCAGTATTTCCAACGCCTCCTTAGCGATATTACAGTCCTTGGTTGAGATCGTGATCTGTTGTACGCACACTCCACCGTGCAGACTTTGACAGTCACTCTCACTGCCTGTACTGGCTGTACTTCCTGTAATAACAAAACGTTTATCAAGTAACCTGCCCACTATTGACCGAATACGTACTGACGGATAACATATTGTTGTATCAGGCATTGACCTAATACAAACATCCGGGTTACAACAAAGTGAAAACTGACGTTCCATTGGTCGGATGACGTCACATGACGTTACCGAATGACATCAGTGTAATGACGCAACGTAAACAAGTCCGACTTTTGTCCATAGATAACAACGTCATCTGTGGTCATTTTCAAGCATAAAACGTTACCTGATAAATAGAATACCAAGCTACTGTCTATTTATATCAAGTTTATCAGGATCGGCCCGGAAACGGTAGGAATTCCTACGCGTTTCCTAGCCTTGCCTGATAAACTTGATATCAAAAGACACTAACCTGGTATTCTCTATTTTTTTTTTCGGGCAAGGCTAGGAAATGCGTAGGTATCCTACCATTTCTGAGCTGAACCTGTTAAATGTCAGGTTACCATGTCTTTTGATAACAAGGCTAGGAAATGCGAAGGAATTCTGGGCCGTTGCACACTAAACTACTTAAATGTTCGTAAGTGTAAATTTAGGATCGTCTGGAAAATTCAATTGATGGATTTACATTATTGAACATCAGCCTATGCTCAATAAAAGTAAATCCAATAATTGTTTACAAGAAAACATTGTTACGGTGAAATTTACAGACCATCATAATACTGCATTTACGTAGTATTCAGTGTTCTCCGCATTGGCAAAGGTTGCAAAGGATGAGTGGAGGTGGGAGGAGCTTAATACCTGTATACTCTGTCGACTCCTCCTCCCACAGCTGTACACTGTGGCTCTTCCTGATCGGCTGAGGGGAGCAAAGGAAAAAAAGTGAAAGGGTTTAACGTCCCAGCAACAGCTAAGGTCATATAGAGATGGGACCACAGTTTAAAGTCTCATCCGACAGACCAGTGGGATGGAAATACTATGAAAGCTATTTTTGTGATGCCAAAGGCGAGGAGCAATGGAGAAGTGGAGGTGGGAGGAGCTTAATACCTATACTACTGTGTCGACTCTGCCTGCCACAGTTGTACACTGTGGTGCTCTCCCCGATAGGCTGAGCGTAGCAAATGAGGAGTGGAGGTGGGAGGAGCTTAATACCTGTACTACTCTGTCGACTCCGCCTCCCACAGCTGTACACTGTGGCGCTCTCCCTGATTGGCTGAGGGGAGCTAAGTAGGTGGAGCTTGCCAGCAGCCGCCGCCCATGCTACCCTCATGAAGCAGGAGACAGTCTCGGTGAAGTCATGTACACCCATCGTCTGGAAGAGGTAACATTCGGGTTAAAGGAACATGCCCACTCAGAAGGCAACAAAATGTTCTTTATAGGAATTAAATAAGTGTGCAAATATGTATAAATTGTGTCACTATTCGACCAGTTCCAAAAATTACGAGTGCCCGTTATACAGATATAATCATTTAGTAATAATTATTTTACTGATAATAGTTATTTTACTCACAGTAGTATCAGGCTATTTTCATATGCAAATGAGGCATGCTATTTTTTAATTATTTATTCTAATTAAATGTGTCAACTGAAAAAATAATATTTTCAACATCATTGCACATAAAAAAAAAAGTATGATGGTGGGTTTAGTTTTCGGGGTATTAACAAGTTCATCAACTAGCGGTTTTAATAAAACATAACATATGAGCTAACTTGTCAGTTCAATCCAATGGTAAACATTTCTTTCAATGTTTCTTGCCTTCAAAATAAGATTGTTGTTAAATTAAAATTCGCGTTAGCGCGTTTAGCAACACAGGAGTCGGCCATCTTGAATCTTGACTTATGGTTGGTGTATTCGGGATATGTTCCGAAAGTGACAATCTGCTAATTCGTCCCAAGTTTTCATTGGCTGATGTTGATCATCACGCCGATGAATGAGGCACAGTGAAGGAAAACTTGAAACGTTTCTATTGTTTATCATTTTAACAATATCAAAGAACAGATTAATGGCGTCGCAGAAAATCACGATAGGTTCGTGAACAAAATGACATAAATGGCAAACATTACCAGTATTTAGTCCAAACACTGGATGTGGTGGCATTTTTAAAGGAATTAATGTACGTCAAGTCATGCTTATATTAATCGCCCGACGTAAAGCACATCGCGGCTGCACACATGTCTATACATTACAAAATATGAGAATACCCCGAAAACACCGACTACCCCGAAAACTGGCATCTCGACCATACAGAGAATAAATACAAAACTTATCTGGAGTTATAAACTATAAAGTTAAATCTATTGTGTCCATATTCAGCTATACAGATGTACCATTTACAATGTTTTCACACGTCTGGTACTACAATTCAATGTGAATTTCTATCAAATTCTTATTGTAGTGGGACCTCAATGGGATGCCCTGGTTCACAGGCGTCTGGTCGAGAGACTCCGATATAGTTTAGACACATGATCATTCCAAGGTATACATATGGCCAAATATTATCAAAATCGGTGAAGCGGTTCATAAGTTAGTGAACTAGATAGCCGCAGCCCGCTGAGGCTTTGATAGTACAGTCAAACATCTCTGAACGGCCACCTCTCTACAACACCCTCTCTGTAACAGCCGCTATTTTATATCCCAAATGGATGATTTCCTCTATATCTAACCCTGAGACTGCTGAGCATGAACATTGTCGTCTGATGTTGCTTTTGCATTCTTTCTCAATAAAAACATGTTTTGACAGCACTTTAGAATCATTTCCATTGGAAATGATTCTAAAATGCTGTTGTAGAGAGGTTGCACTGTATACCAAAAACCTTTAACCAGAAACTTTAACCAACAAGAAAATGTGGCCTGTCGGCACACGAATGCCCCAAATGGCAGATTGAAGGAACTATAATACATTTTAATGAGAGAAAAAGTTCAAAGTTGTGATGGTCAAAAGGTGAAGGTCATACTAAGGACAGCATGGATGTGTGGTATTTGTGCACTAGTATGATGTATTGAAATATTATAGTGATCCTTCAAGGGATATAGAAGTTATGACAGAATTCAGAAACTCTGGCAAAGTTCTTAATGTGTGACAAAGTTCAAAGTTGTAAAGGTCAAAAGGTCAAGGTCATAATAATGGCAGCATGGATGCTGTGTTAAGCAATCCTTCAAGGGATATAGAAGTTCTGATATAATTTAGAAACTCCGGCGAACTTCTTAATGTGCTGGACACACGGACGCACAGACCAAACACAATATGCCGAGACAGGGGCATAAAAACCTCAGACGCACATACGTACGTTACAGACGTACGCCAATGTGCCGACTATATCGCGCTGACCGCAAGCGGGCAACACACAAATGGAAGGTGTTACTAATGTGCGTACATGGACTAACGCTATATCCCCTCTTGCTTATCGGCGAAGGTATAATGACATTTTAATTGACCCAACTACCTGCCTGCACTGCCTGACTACCGGCAGTCCGCGTCTCCAGCTGTGTGGGCGTCACTAGGACGATGGGGATCCCCGTTGTCGGAGGCGTTGCCGGGACGACGGTGGGCGTGGTCGGTATGACGGTTGTCCCGGCGCTGGTGGCGCCCCCTGGTGTGGAGGCGAGGGACAGTGAGAGTTTGTGGTCCTCCTTGGCGGGCGTGAAGGCGGCGTCTCCTGTCACCGTCTGGCCACACAGCAGGAACCTGCAATGCCATTATATGACACATTAATTAGTATAGAATCATCCAAATCTTGTAATACTAGATGGCCGCGTCTGGCATATCGTGCCCACCGAAGCTTTGATAGTATACCAAAAAACTTTAACATAAAAAAACAAGAGTGCCATAAGTCACAAAATAGACCTGTCGAAGATGGGCCAGACAGTGAAGATGTCACCAAGGCAAGAAATGAGAATTTGAAAATCTATAGCATTATTTTTCCGGCTTGTTGTAATGAACAGGTATACTAATTTAGGTAGAGATGTGTAAAGTAGAAATTATATAGAATTGGATACCTAAATGTAGAAAAAATGGCTAAGTTAAAAAGGTGATATTTTTGTTAAAAATTATTTTTTCGGCATAAAAACACCAAGGTGCACATCTTCAATATGTGTAGAAGACTTGTGTATAGTTTCAGATCGATTGACTGTATCAGAGGAGTTCTGTACACAAACTATGCAGTTTTTCTGTTCGCCGCCCACCCGCCAACCACCCCGCCGTAAAACATAATACATACCATTTTTTTTTTTAAAACGGTCGTATAAAAACGTTAACCAAATACTTTAACCCTGACGCATTGAAATTAAAATGGTTCTCCACTTGGTAGAAAACCGGAAATTAAGAAAGACAGCGGACGTTAGCATGTAATTTAATTAAAGGTCGGTTTACAATAGAGAAATAATCGCTACACCCGATATATTTTTTATAATAGTGCTGGTCATTTTTTTTTCAATTTAATTATGTCAACATGTTTTAGAAATATAACACAATAATTCCAGCACAAAAATACACAATTCCCTAACATTTGATTGGCCCGTAGCAAGTCTCAGTCGAAAATCTATATCCCAGTAAACTCCCACGCCGAACTACTTTCCGTAACCGTCAGGCGCAGTTAAAATAATTCTTAAGAAAACGGAAAATAAACACATTTTCTTGATGAATTTATTTCAAATGCTGGAATTATAAGGAATGAATGGCCTTTTTGTTGAATTTATCGGGGATATAAACTTGGAAAAGTCGCGGGAATACTGGACGAGGCCTTCCGGCCTTCGTCCAGTATTCCCGCGACTTTTTTCCAAGTTTATACCCCGATAATAAATTCCACAAAAAGGCCATTCATTCCTACAGTAAAGAAAATCAAGCCGGCAAACCAAAAATATAGTCATAAATTTAGGTGATCAAAGATGCTCATAATTACGCACGAAACACAGAGCTCCAGATAAGGTGCGTAATTTGACCAACTTGGAGGGAAATTTTGTTATTTCTTCATCAAAAATGGCAAGTTGGGAGTCCTTTAGAATCGTCTCGTTGAGACGATTCTAAAGCACTCCCAACTTGCCATTTTTGATGGAGAAATAAGAAATTTACCTCCAAATTACGCACCTTAACTGGAGCTCTGCAAACATCACCTGAAAGCAACCAAACTTTTTCTGGTCCAACTGATGTTACAACATCAATTTTATTAGGAGAATTTACGGCAATATCGCTGTTTAAGTTGGAACTGATACATAGCTAAGCTTGTCACAATACAATATGATGTGAATATTATCAGTATCCACTGGGGACGTTTAAGACAAGAATTCCGTAAAAAAATGGCGAAGAGTTTCCGCAACCAAATGGAGGTCAAAAAGGTGAAGGTCATGTTAATGGTGGCATGAGTGTGTTCCAAATGCTCACATGTATCAAGTGTAAAAATATTGAAGCAATCCATAAAGTAGTAGTAAAGTTATATCATGATGAAGAAACTTGTACAGACCGTTTGACATTTGTAGACGCGGACGACGACCAGAAACGTGGCGAATATAGTCGCACCTTCTGGTAAAGCAGGTGCGACATTAAGAGTGTTTAACTTTGCTTCATTAATGCGTACCTTGCGAGCTGTAGACAGACGGAGTAGCAGCCCTGTCTGGTTGTGTAGTTCGTGTCCTGCTGCAGACACTCCGGCTGTAACACGTTCACAACCGCCGACAACCCACCTGCGCTCAGGAAGTCCTCGAAATATGTCTGTGCGCCCATCTTGCTGCCGATGTCTTGAGTCGTGGGCATCAGTTTGCTGCTGAGCACCTGTAAGATTGATTGTTTGTTACTGCAATGGTGTTGAATGGCATGTCAACAGCTATGGGGCGAACTGGTTTAGGTACGAATATGCCATTTTTGTTTACAAAATAGGCCAAATTACAATTTGGTTCCCTGGATCGGATCGGATTTTGGTATACACGGTTCGCCTTCGTCGGAGAAAATGTTGACCGAATGTGACACAGGGTCGGAACAAGTACTGCTGTTTAGAATACGAATCTGAGGCTACTTTTCCAATTTCAAGCAGACGTTACTTCAAAGACTAACAACAAATCGAAAATATCGGTATTTTATTATTTTTCTCGGGGTGGAAAAAAATGCTCTTGTATCCAAACGTGTGTATAAGACGGGGCTTTGTGGGATGAAATTCTGGGTAAAAAAGTGCATCTAATACACACAAAATACGGTACATTGGATCATTGTCCCAAGGTGTAAAATACCGCTTACCTCGAGGTTATATAGCACCCGGAACGCGGACATATCCATCGAGCTACAGTCAAACAGGGTCCGGAGCACCTCTTGAGGCGACTGGCGAGGACTGGATACCGTCGTCTTACGTGGGCTCGCTCGGGGACTCAGATCATCGGAGGAACCTAGAGTGGGGGTCTGTAATGGAACATTGATTGATTGTCCATACACGGTCATATGAGGACAAGAATTCACATAAGTGTAAAAGTTTGTTTTCTAATCCTGTTCTCAATTGAATGTATATATATATATATATATCTCACTTGGAATAATTTGAAATAAATATTGTTTAGACCAAGGTCATATGGGACACGCCATGTAATTTTGTACCTAAGAATGTGCGATTTTTCCTGAAATATATTTACAGAACTTTGAACTTTGATATTTTCCGTAAATGACGTCGGAAGATGACGAGAATTTCCTAGCAAATGTGGAATATAATTCCACATTTGCTATGAAAGTTTCGTCAACTTCTTACATCAATAACGGAAAATATCAGAAATTTTGTAACTAATTTTCATGAGATATCGCACATGTTTGTAGGTACAAAATCACATGGCGTGTATCATATATGGCTGTGTAAGGGCTCGATCGAGGAAGATTTGTAATTTATTTATTTGGATCGATTTGATTTGATTTTTTGGTGTTCAACGGCCTATTAACAGCACGGCCTATCAACAGCTAAGCTCATTTAAGGCTGGGCCAACGGGTTCTATCCCAAATTAACCTGTTACATTGGCTCATTCGAGGAATCAAATGTGGCTGTGACTGGAAATGGATTTGTGACCAGTGTATCTCCGGATCAAATCGCACACTCCTATATTCTGATAGTGATCCAGGGCTCCAGATAAGGTGCGTATTTGCTTAAATACCCAATTAAAATTGCCAAAAATCCAATTGAAATCAGAAGTAATGAGTATTAAAAAGCAATGGAAATTTGTGGTATCTTTATCCTGCTACAGAAAACAATAAACAAACCACAAATACAGCATATTTTTTTATTTTGCCATGAAAACACATATTGGTATTTCATTAGAATTGTCTCCAAGGAGACAATTCTAATGAAATGCCAAGACAAGTTTTCATTTAGAAGCAAACTATTCAATAATTGCTGTCTGATATGTGTAAACAATAGTGTGATTTTATTTTACCCAATTAACATTTTGAAATACCCAATTGCTTCAGAAATGATGGAGTGACAATACTCAATTACTAATTCTTTATCTGGAGACCCGAGTGATCTATATTGCTTGTTAGAAACAAGGCGTGTTTCATTGACGAAATGGCGAACAGTGCAGATCCTGATCAGACCGTGCGGACGCACGGGCTGATCTGGATCTACACTGGTCGTAAAACCCATAAACCCAATTTCTCCAGTCACAGCCACAAGTCATCATATGACCCTACTAATAATAATAAATAATAGTGTGGGGGCCTGTAATGAAACATTGATTGATTGAATGCAGATCCAATTCCATATGTTTCTCCAGTCATATATAGAGATGAGACACGCCATGTGATTTTGTACCTTCGGACATCTGCATAATTTCATGAAATACGTTTTATACAAAATTTACAATATTTTTCATAAATAAAGTCAAAAGTTGACAACATTTTCAGAGTATATGCGGAATGTAATTTTATCAACTTTTGACGACATTTACGCAAAATATTGTAAAGTTTGTAAACGTATTTCATGAAATTGCGCAGATGTCCGAAGGTACAAAATCACATGGCGTTACTCAGAAAAGGATAATACTTTTTGGGATGGTTGAAGTGGGGGTGTAGGGAGAGCTAATTTAGTACGGACGTAACACTATTATTTCAACATTGAAGTCACAAATCACAATATCCAAATGCACCATAGGTCATTTGGCCACAGGTTTGAAATTGGGAAAGTACAAATTCACCATTGAGAATCAAAATACATTATAACCTCCGTATCTGTAGCTGATTTCACCAACATTGCAAAGTATACTTATCTAGCAAAGTATACTTTGAGGGAGAAATTTTCAATTTCAGGATAAATTTATTATGTTTTATTATACTGAATTTATTACATTATCACAGCCATTTTGGCTGTGATAATGTAATAAATTCAGTATAATAATTCTGCATACTTTTAATCATCAAATATATGCATAATGACATAATGCATTTCAGGAAAAATAAATGATTACTCCCTCACAGTATACTTTGCTAGAAAAGTATACTTTGCAATGTTGGTGAAATAGGCTACAGATCAACGCAAAAATGTGTGTGAGATTTTCAAGTATTGCAGTGACAGAAAGATCACATCAGGCCACACAGAGCTCCAGATAAGGTATGTATTGGCATATTTTACGCATTTATTTTAGCAGAATACGCATTGATTATCAAAAGTGGGAGAACAAAATACTAAATATGCATTGATTTTCAAATTGAGTAGTGAAAATACTGTAATAATTTAAAATTTACATAGTTGAGCTGCAAAAAGTGAATTTTTTAATTTTATTTATTTGTTTTATCACTTGTTCCCTATTTAATAAGGAAGAAAACATCAATAAAACATCTGTAAAAGTAAAATACGCACTGAATTTGAAATCTGGGGGTATAATACTCTTTAGACACACAACTTATCTGGAGCTCTGTCCACCTACCCGTGTGGATATCGAGTCTAAAGCGTCAATGACGGCAGGGTCCGTGGGAATCAACATCAGCAACTTTCTCACCCTCGTTGTAATCCTGAAATATTGAGTACCGTAATGACCCTAAATATTTGGACACCATTTATTTGGGAAAACACATACAAAATATATGGTTTCCCTACAAGACAGAGGGTGCCTATATATAGGGTTGGTACTGGCAAAAATATGAATATTCTATTTATTATATACCGCTTCATGGAAATTAGCAGTTTTTTAGACTGTATACGGTAATGAATGTGTATTTGCAGCCTATTTGCAGTCCGGCACTGCAGGTGCGCGTTATGAATATAGATAGCGGAAGTAGTCGTATTTTCACCGGAAGTTGTTTATTTCATCGATAACATATGACTTTTATTTACAGCGTATAACTATGTATTTCATGGGTAGGTATATAATAAAACAATGTATTTGGATACAATTTGTTTTGGGAAACCCCTATTTATATTGTGTCCGAATATTTAAGTGAAAGGGTTTAACGTCCCAGCAGCAGCTAAGGTCATATAGAGACGGGACCACGGCTTAAAGTCTCATCCAACAGACCAGTGGGATGGAAATACTATGAAAGTATTTTTTAATGCCCTATGTGAGGTTTGAAACCACAACCTCCAGATTGGAAGTCAGGTGTTCTAACCCCTAGGCCACAACCCCCGAATATTGAAGGTTATTACGGTATAATTCCAGCACAAAAATATTTACACAATTCCCTAACATTTGATTGGTCCGTAGCAAATCTCTGTCCAAAATGTATATCCCAGTAAACTCCATGCCGAACTACTTTCCGTAACCGTGAGGCGCAGTTAAAATAATTCTTAAGAAAACGGAAAATAAACACATTTTCTTGATGAATATATTTCAAATGCTGGAATTATAAGGAATGAATGGCCTTTTTGTTGAATTTATCGGGGATATAAACTTGGAAAAGTCGCGGGAATACTGGACGAGGCCTTCCGGCCTTCGTCCAGTATTCCCGCAACTTTTCCAAGTTTATACCCCGATAAATTCCATAAAAAGGCCATTCATTCCTATAATAACATTTCATTGAGTATTTTCATTGATTTTACGTTTTACTGATTTACAATAAAAAAAATCAGCACCTAAATACGGCATCCTGATTTGATGCCAGATACCAGTCTTACACCACCACAGGTGGAAGACTCAGACCTGTGACACAAAAAATGCCCATTACAAAAAATCCATTACCCCACCCACTTGGTCTCATACAGTACAATCTTCTTATAATGGGGTAATGGATTTTTTGTAATGGGCATTTTTTGTGTCACAGGTCCAAGTCTTCCACCTGTGTCCTACACAGGATCACTTTGCCCAAGGCGAATCCCAAATACTGTAAATATATGAATCCTTAAGGATGGGTTCATCATTAAGATACGCACCTTTCCCATCCTCCCGGGAATTTTCATGGAAACTATTGTCTGTTTCATGAAACCTGCCCAAATTTTACGGCTATATAAACATTTTGGAAACCTAGCTAAAATTATTTAATTCCGAGTGAATATGGTTGAAAGCTGCTTAATAAACCACAAACCCACTAATGCAATGACTCGGCTTCATGGTGGATTTGTGGTTCATTTACCCTTTCAACACAAGCCTGTATAGTGGTATTGGCAAAAAGTGTATATCCAGATGAGCTGGCTTTTTGTAAGTAATTATCATATTTCTGAGAACAAAAACACCCCCTTTTCATAAATGGACGAGTCTGAAAATCATTTTGTGACGTTTGGATTGGTCTGGAAATTAACATATAAAAATCCATTCCAGTTACTTAGGGGTGAAAGGTTAAAGCTTATTCACCATGAAATTTAATATTTTGCCATGGTATCGTGACCTATTTCAGAGAGTAATGTGACGTACTTGCTCTCCTCCAAATCAGACAGCTGGTACAGCATGTCAAACACCTGTCCCGCTGCCATGACAACGCCCGGTAACTGTTTCTCCTGCTCAAGGTCAAAGGTCTGCTTCGACATTGGGGCACTCGCTAACTGTAAAGTAGAAAATATTGATCCTGGGTAAGGATAAATGTACTTATAATAGATGTAGATCCCCAGGGTGTCCGGCTTAGAGAGGTTTCACTGTAAATCAGGCATTTGATCAGGCCGGGCCATAGCTGTGTGCTATGTGATCACGAACAGATATTATCACCCGCGATAAATTATGGATATTCATAAAAAATAAGATCACGTGTTTTCTTGGTGTCCGGTTTAGAGAGATTCCACTGTCAAAAAAGCAGCATACTTAACCCTTTCAGCACCACAGACCTCTATAGAGACAATGTTTGCAAACAGTGCAGATCCAGATGAGCCGGCTCGTAACGAGCCGTCTCATCAGGATCTCCACTGTTTGTTAATAATTTCAAACGTCGTACAGATTACCCTTTTAGAAGAATGGGATAATTTGAATGAACAAAATTAATGAAATAGCGTGAAACATTTGGCATGGAACATCCTATTAAGTTACTTGGTGTTGAAAGGGTTAAATTCATTGAAAAACGTCAAAACACAGGAATCAAGAGTTGTGGGTTCTAAGATAATTTATAGCTATAATTTTTAGACATACAGTGAAACCTGGTTAATCTGACATGCTCTGGGACCAAGCCCATATGTCGGATTAACCAGTGTGTCGGATTGACCAGTTTTCGTGTTTTAATGAAAATAAATAACAAATTGACCTGCAAACGTGATCTATGTTTATTTATATGCGTTGTACACAAATAGTACAGTATGGAAACACAAATAGGAATGTGTATGGTGTATGTGCATGTACTACACAAGCATATATTACAACCCCACCCCACCCCCACCCCCACACGACTAGGCTAATAGAACAGTGTAGTCCCAGTTCAGCCTGATCATGTCAACTCAAACACAAAGCCCACTTCATTGTACAGACAAATATTACTCGATTTAAAAAAAAAAAATTGCAGCATTTTCAACCAGGATCGTGTTCTGTGTCATAGCGATTAGGCCTTGAATGGGCAATAAATACCGATTGAATGCCGCAACTTACTTTTATTTCTACTCACCTTAAAGATTGTCATTATCGGGTTATAATTCTGGCACAAAAATATTTACACAATTCCCTAACATTTGATTGGCTCGTAGCAAGTCTCTGTCCAAAATGTATATCCCAGTAAACTCCCATGCCGAACTACTGTCCGTAACCGTGAGGTGCAGTTAAAATAATATTTAAGAAAACGGAAAATAAACACATTTTCTTGATGAATTTATTTCAAATGCTGGAATTATAAGGAATGAATGGCCTTTTTGTTGAATTTATCGGGGATATAAACTTGGAAAATTCGCGGGAATACTGGACGAGGCCTTCCGGCCTTCGTCCAGTATTCCCGCGACTTTTCCAAGTTTATACGCCAATAAATTCCACAAAAAGGCCATTCATTCCTATAGTATTCGCCATTATGGATTAACGACCAAACATAGGTTCCCGCTGTGAGCATTATCGGCTTTTCACAAATGGCAATCAAGCACGGTGATGACGCGTGTCGGAATACACAGGTGTGTTTATATAGTAAAGGTGTTGGCAGGATCAGGAAACCATGTCCGATTACACAATGACGAGTAGCCTATTTCATCAAAATTGCAAAGTATACTTTGAGGGAGTAATCATTTATTTTTCCTGAAATGCATTATTTCATATCATGCATATAGAACTAACAAATGCATATATTTCATGATTAAAAGTATGCAGAATTATTATACTGAATTTATTACATTATCACAGCCAATTTGGCTGTGATGATGTAATAAATTCAGTGTAATAAAAATTAATACATTTATCCTAAAATTGAAAATTTCTCCCTCAAAGTATACTTTGCTAGAAAAGTATACTTTGCAATGTTGGTGAAATGGGCTACAGGTGTCCGAATACATTCGGAATACTCAGATGTTGGATAAAGCAGTTTTCACTGTTTTACACACTGGGTAAATACCAATTGCTAAGTACAATAGTATACATTTCAATCCAATGAAACCGTTCTTCAACGAACAGGTTAGAGGTGTATACAGCATATAAATGTGCTGAATGGTTCAAAGGCGAGCGGGCAAAATAAACTTAAATATACATATACACGAGTGGCGAATTGCAATATCCTGCGCTTAATAGAGAGCAGAAAACTACTAACCAAAGTCATACAAATTTGTGGTCGTGACTGGAGATATGGGGCTAATGGCCATTGCGACAAGTGTAGACCCTGATCAAATTGCACATCCGTATACAGGGCTCCAGATAAGGAATTAGTAATTGAGTAGTTTCACTCCATCACTTCTGGAGCAATTGGGTATTTCAAACATTTTGGGTAAAATAAAATCACACTACTGTGTACACAACGACAGATAGCACTTTTTGAATAGTTTGCTTCGAAATGAAAACATGTCCTGGCATTTCATTAGAACTGTCTCCTTGGACTGTTTGTTTGTTTGTTTATTAGTGTTTAACGGCCTATAAACAGCTAAGGTCATGTAAGGCCGGGTAAACGGGTTCAAACCCATTTTAACCTGCTGCATTGGGGGGAAAATCCCAAAATCAGAACGGAATATTTACATCGAGAACAAATATATTCAGCCCTGAAATTAGAATAACCTGACCTGGTGCCAGGTCCATACCACACCAAAGTCACTTGGCCCCTTCCCCTAAAATAGGTTTACGAATATCGTAATACTCACATAAGGGGTATAACCAGATTCAACTGTCACATACAAAATGCCAAAGACGTATGTGAGGGCCAAACCAGGTCTCCAGTCGGGATTACGGTAAGGATGAACCCCGATCGTTAAATTACCCATCAACCTGCCACCGCCACCCACTCTCCTTGGACTGGATCGGTTTATACAGAAATCATAAATGGACAACCCGACACTGGTATGCTCAACTGGGGGGGGGGGGGGGGGGGGGGGGGGGGGCGGGGGGGGGGGGGGGGGGGGGGGGGGGTAACGTGGGGCTAACGACTAAAAAATGTTTGTTTGCAAGTGCAAAATTATGATGGTCTGTGAATTGCACATTAAACAAGGTTTTCTTGTAAACAATCATTGGATTTACATTTATTGAGCATATGCAGCTTATGTTCAATAAATGTAAATCCGTCAATTGAAATTTCCAGCCGAATCTGCACTTACGAACATTTTAGTTTAGTAAAACGGGCCCAGTTGCTCAGCCATAAAAGCTACTAAAGAAACTACATGGGTGTACACGTACATATGCAGCACATGTCATCTCTTAGAATAGGGGAAATGATGAAAATTATCGTCTGCTGCTATTTGATATTTTTTTTTTATCTCATTTAAAACATGGTTTGGCAGCACTTTGGAATCATTTCCATTGGAAATTATTCTAAAGTTCTGCCAAATTATGTTTTAGTTGATGAAACAAACTGTTTTTGGTTGATGATAATTTAAAATAAAACATAATCAGCGGACGATAATTACAGTCATCATTGTAAGGGTTAATGGTAGTAAATTATAGACTAGCAAATCTACATGCAGTGCTCCAGATAAGGAATTTGTAATTGAGTATTGTCACTCCATCATTTCTGAAGCAAGTGGGTATTTCAAAATTTTAATTGGGTAAAATAAAATCACACTACTGTTTACACATCAACAGACAACAATTATTAAACAGTTTGCTTTGAAATGAAACATATCTTGGAATTTCATTAGAATTGTCTCCTTGTAATGAAATAAACAAAATTTTGTTTTCATGGAAAATAAGAAAAATATGCTATATTTGTGGTCTGTTTATTGTTTTCTGCAGCATGATAAAGGTACCACAATTATTTTTACTGCTTTTTGATACTCGCTACTTCTGATTTCAATTGGGTTTTTGGCAATTTTAATTGGGTATTTAAGCAAATACGCAGCTTATCTGGAGCTCTCTGTATGTGTACCGGTACAAAGCTTTCCAACATCTTCCATCAGTTTGTACAATGAATGAGGAGGTGGTTGCGTAAATTACAAAATAAAGAATAGTGTGAACAGGTTTAATTAACCCTTTCAACACCACATGCCTGCATAGTGTGACGAGTCGTCTCATCAAGGATCTGCACA
>CM055268.1:97192902-97315787 GCA_029237695.1 Conchocele bisecta | reverse complement strand
TGTGCAGATCCTGATGAGATCGGACTCGTCACACTATGCAGGCATGTGGTGTTGAAAGGGTTAATTAAACCTGTTCACACTATTCTTTATTTTGTAATTTACGCAACCACCTCCTCATTCATTGTACAAACTGATGGAAGATGTTGGAAAGCTTTGTACCGGTACACATACAGAGAGCTCCAGATAAGCTGCGTATTTGCTTAAATACCCAATTAAAATTGCCAAAAACCCAATTGAAATCAGAAGTAGCGAGTGTCAAAAAGCAGTAAAAAAAATTGTGGTACCTTTATCATGCTGCAGAAAACAATAAACAGACCACAAATATAGCATATTTTTCTTATTTTCCATGAAAACAAATCTTGTTTATTTCATTACAAGGAGACAATTCTAA
The DNA here is from genome assembly GCA_029237695.1 of Conchocele bisecta. Taxonomy (NCBI): domain Eukaryota; kingdom Metazoa; phylum Mollusca; class Bivalvia; order Lucinida; family Thyasiridae; genus Conchocele; species Conchocele bisecta. The sequence goes on along the minus strand of CM055268.1, from coordinate 97,315,396 downwards.
TGAAATTCCAAGATATGTTTCATTTCAAAGCAAATTGTTCAATAATTGTTGTCTGTTGATGTGTAAACAGTAGTGTAATTTTATTTTACCCAATTCAAATTTTGAAATACCCACTTGCTTCAGAAATGATGGAGTGACAATACTCAATTACAAATTCCCTATCTGGAGCACTGCATGTAGATTTGCTAGTCTATAGTTTACTACCATTAACCCTTACAATGATGACTTTAATTATCGTCTGCTGATTATGTTTTATTTTAAATTATCATCAACCAAAAACAGTTTGTTTCATCAACTAAAACATAATTTGGCAGAACTTTAGAATAATTTCCAATGGAAATGATTCCAAAGTGCTGCCAAACCATGTTTTAAATGAGATAAAAAAAAAATCAAATAGCAGCAGACGATAATTTTCATTTCCCCTATTCTAAGAGATGACGTGTTTCAATATATGGATTTACATTTATTGAGCATAGGCTGCATGTGCAGCCTATGCTCAATAAATGTAAATCCATTAATTGTGCTGCAACTACTTTGTACCCTGTAGTTTCTTTAGTAGCTTTTATGGCTGAGCAACTGGGCCTGTTTTACTAAACTAAAATGTTCGTAAGTGCAGATTCGGCTGGAAATTTCAATTGATGGATTTACATTTATTGAACATAAGCTGCATATGCTCAATAAATGTAAATCCAATGATTGTTTACAAGAAAACCTTGTTAATGTGCAATTCACAGACCATCATAATTTTGCACTTACAAACAAACATTTTAGTCGTACGAAGTGAAACGGCCCCCCAGTTGTGCATACCAGTGTCGGGTTGTCCATTTATGATTTCTGTAAACCGATCCAGTCCAAGGAGAGTGGGTGGCAGGTGGGAGCTTGCGATGGGTAATTTAACGATCGGGGTTCATCCTTACCGGAATCCCGGCTGGAGACCTGGTTTGGCCCTCACATACGTCTTTGGCATTTTGTATGTGACAGTTGAATCTGGTTATACCCCTTATGTGAGTATTACGATATTCGTAAACCTATTTTAGGGGAAGGGGCCAAGTGACTTTGGTGTGGTATGGACCTGGCACCAGGTCGGGTTATTCTAATTTCAGGGCTGAATATATTTGTTCTCGATGTAAATATTCCATTCTGATTTTGGGATTTTCCCCCCAATGCAGCAGGTTAAAATGGGATTGAACCTGTTTAACCGGCCTTACATGACCTTAGCTGTTGATAGGCCGTTAAACATTAATAAACAAACAAACAGTCCAAGGAGACAGTTCTAATGAAATGCCAGGACATGTTTTCATTTCGAAGCAAACTATTCAAAACGTGCTATCTGTTGTTGTGTACACAGTAGTGTGATTTTATTTTACCCAATTAAATTTTTTGAAATACCCGATTGCTTCAGAAGTGATGGAGTGAAACTACTCAATTACTAATTCCTTATCTGGAGCCCTGTATGCGGATGTGCAATCTGATCAGGGTCTACACTTGTCGCAATGGCCATTAGCCCCATATCTCCAGTCACGACCACAAATTAGTATTACTTTGGTTAGTAGTTTTATGCTCTGAGATTAAGCGCAGGATATTGCAATTCGCCACTCGTGTATATTTAAGTTTATTTTGCCCGCTCGCCTTTGAACCATTCAGCACATTTATATGCTGTATACACCTCTAACCTGTTCGTTGAAGAACGGTTTCATTGGATTGAAATGTATACTATTGTACTTAGCAATTGGTATTTGCCCAGTGTGTAAAACAGTGAAAACTGCTTTATCCAACACCTGAGTATTCCGAATGTATTCGGACACCTGTAGCCCATTTCACTAACATTGCAAAGTATACTTTTCTAGCAAAGTATACTTTGAGGGAGAAATTTTCAATTTTAGGATAAATTTATTAATTTTTATTACACTGAATTTATTACATTATCACAGCCAATTTGGCTGTGATAATGTAATAAATTCAGTATAATAATTCTGCATTCTTTTAATCATGAAATAGATGCATTTGTTAGTTCTATATGCATGATATGAAATAATGCATTTCAGGAAAAATAAATGATTACTCCCTCAAAGTATACTTTGCTAGAAAAGTATACTTTGCAATTTTGATGAAATAGGCTACTGATCATTGTGTAATCGGACATGGTTTCCTGATCCCGCCAGCGCCTTTACTATATAAACACACCTGTGTATTCCGACACGCGTCATCACCGCGCTTGATTGCCATTTGTGAAAAGCCGATAATGCTCACAGCGGGAACCTATGTTTGGTCGTTAATTCATAATGGCGAATACTATTGGAATGAATGGCCTTTTTGTGGAATTTATCGGGGTATAAACTTGGAAAAGTCGCGGGAATACTGGACGAAGGCCGGAAGGCCTCTTCCAGTATTCCCGCGACTTTTCCAAGTTTATATCCCCGATAAATTCCACAAAAAGGCCATTCATTCCTTATAATTCCAGCATTTGAAATAAATTCATCAAGAAAATGTGTTTATTTTCCGTTTTCTTAATAATTATTTTAGCTGCGCCTCACGGTTACGGAAAGTAGTTCGGCGTGGGAGTTTACTGGGATATAAATTTTGGACAGAGACTTGCTACGGGCCAATCAAATGTTAGGGAATTGTGTAAATATTTTTGTGCTGGAATTATAACCCGATAATGATAATCTTTAAGGTGAGTAGAAAATAAAAGTAAGTTGTGGCATTCAATTGGTATTTATTGCCCATTCAAGGCCTAATCGCTATGACACAGAACACGATCCTGGTTGAAAATGCTGCAATTTTGTTTTTAAAAATCAACCATTATTTGTCTGTACAATAAAGTGGGCTTTGTGTTTGAGTTGACATGATCAGGCTGAACTGGGACTACACTATTCTATTAGTCTAGCCATGTGGGGGGTGGGGTAGTAATATATGCTTGTGTAGTACATGCACATACACCATACACATTCCTATTTGTGTTTCCATACTGTTCTATTTGTGTACAACGCATATAAATAAACGTAGATCACGTTTGCAGGTCAATTTGTTATTTATTTTCATTAAAACACGAAAACTGGTCAATCCGACACACTGGTTAATCGGTTAACCAGGTTTCACTGTATGTCTAAAAATTATAGCTATACATTATCTTAGAACCCACAACTCTTGATTCCTGTGTTTTGACCTTTTTCAATGTATTTAAGTATGCTGCTTTTTTGACACATACAGTGGAATCTCTCTAAACCGGACACCAAGAGAACACATGTGATCTTATTTTTTATGAATATCTTGGTAATTTATCGCGGGTGATAATGTCTGTTCGTGATCACATAACACACAGCTATGGCCCGGACTGATCAAATGCCTGATTTACAGTGAAACCTCTCTAAGCCGGACACCCTGGGGATCTACGTATATTATAAGTACATTTATCCTTACCCAGGATCAATATTTTCTACTTTACAGTTAGCGAGTGCCCCAATGTCGAAACAGACCTTTGACCTTGAGCAGGAGAAACAGTTACCGGGCGTTGTCATGGCAGCGGGACAGGTGTTTGACATGCTGTACCAGCTGTCTGAGTTGGAGGAGAGCAAGTACGTCACATAACTCTGAAATAGGTCACGATACCATGGCAAAATATTAAATTTCATGGTGAATAAGCTTAACCTTTCACCCCTAAGTAACTGGAATGGATTTGTATATGTTAATTTCCGGACCAATCCAAACGTCACAAAATGATTTTCAGACTCGTCCATTTATGAAAAGGGGATGTTTTTGTTCCTAGAAATATGATAATTACTTACAAAAAGTGCAGATCCTGATGAGCTGGCTCGTCACGAGCCAGCTCATCTGGATATACACTGTTTGCCAATACCATTATACAGGCTTGTGTTGAAAGGGTAAATGAACCACAAATCCACCATGAACTTGTTTGATTGACCACAAAGCCAACGTTAACAAGGAATTAATTGACTACTATCAGCTAAGTGGTAGAAGTCAATTTGCTTTTAAAATGAACTACAAACCCCCTATTCAAACTTTTTGATCTAAGGCCTTTATCAAGCAATTGGTTGACTACTATCTGTGATCTAATTCCTTGATAAAGGCATGAAGCCGAATCATTGCATTAGTGGGTTTGTGGTTTATTAAGCAGCTTTCAACCATATTCACTCGGAATTAAATAATTTTAGCTAGGTTTCCAAAATGTTTATATAGCCGTAAAATTTGGGCAGGTTTCGTGAAACAGACAGTAGTTTCCATGAAAATTCCCGGGAGGATGGGAAAGGTGCGTATCTTAATGATGAATCCATCCTTAAGGATTCATATATTTACAGTATTTGGGATTCACCTTGGGCAAAGTGATCCTGTGTAGGACACAGGTGGAAGTCTCGGACCTGTGACACAAAAAATGCCCATTACAAAAAATCCATTACCCCATTATAAGAAGATTGTACTGTATGAGACCAAATGGGTGGGGTAATGGATTTTTTGTAATGGGCATTTTTTGTGTCCGAGTCTTCCACCTGTGGTGTAGGACTGGTGTCTGGCATCAAATCAGGATGCTATATTTAGGTGCTGATTTTTTTTATTGTAAATCAGTAAAACGTAAAATCCATGAAAATACTCAATCAAATGTTATACTGTAATAACCTTAAATATTCGGGGGTTGTGGCCTAAGGGTTAGAACACCTGACTTCCAATCTGGAGGTTGTGGTTTCAAACCTCACATAGGGCATCAAAAAATACTTTCATAGTATTTCCATATATACCTACCCATGAAATACATAGTTATACGATGTAAATAAAAGTCATATGTTCTCATCGATGAAATAAACAACTTCCGGTGAAAATACGACTACTTCCGCTATCTATATTCATAACGCGCACCTGCAGTGCCGGACTGCAAATAGGCTGCAAATACACATTCATTACCGTATACAGTCTAAAAAACTGCTAATTTCCATGGAGCGGTATATAATAAATAGAATATTCATATTTTTGCAACGAATATGACATATATGTTCATCCTCTATATTCTGATTAAACCAGTACCAACCCTATATATGGGCACCCTCTGTCTTGTAAGGAAACCATATATTTTTTATGTGTTTTCCCAAATAAATGGTGTCCAAATATTTAGGGTTATTACGGTACTCAATATTTCAGGATTACTACGAGGGTGAGAAAGTTGCTGATGTTGATTCCCACGGACCCTGCCGTCATTGACGCTTTAGACTCGATATCCACACGGGTAAGTGGACAGAGCTCCAGATAAGTTGTGTGTCTAAAGAGTATTATACCCCCAGATTTCAAATTCAGTGCGTATTTTACTTTTACAAATGTTTTATTGATGTTTTCTTCCTTATTAAATAGGGAACAAGTGATAAAACAAATAAATAAAATTAAAAAATTCACTTTTTGCAGCTCAACTATGTAAATTTTAAATTATTACAGTATTTTCACTACTCGTTTTGAAAATCAATGCGTATTTAGTATTTTGTTCTCCCACTTTTGATAACCAATGCGTATTCTGATAAAATAAGTGCGTAAAATATGCCAATACGCACCTTATCTGGAGCTCTGGGTGACCTGTCACTGCAATACTTGAAAATCTCACACACATTTTTGCGTTGATCTGTAGCCTATTTCACCAACATTGCAAAGTATACTTTTCTAGCAAAGTATACTTTGAGGGAGTAATCATTTATTTTTCCTGAAATGCATTATGTCATTATGCATATATTTGATGATTAAAAGTATGCAGAATTATTATACTGAATTTATTACATTATCACAGCCAAAATGGCTGTGATAATGTAATAAATTCAGTATAATAAAAAATAATAAATTTATCCTGAAATTGAAAATTTCTCCCTCAAAGTATACTTTGCTAGATAAGTATACTTTGCAATGTTGGTGAAATCAGCTACAGATACGGAGGTTATAAGGTATTTTGATTCTCAATGGTGAATTTGTACTTTCCCAATTTCACACCTGTGACCAAATGACCTATGGTGCATTCGGATATTGTGATTTGTGACTTCAATGTTGAAATAATATTATTACGTCCGTACTAAATTAGCTCTCCCCACACCCCCACTTCAACCATCCCAAAAAGTATTATCCTTTTCTGAGACACGCCATGTGATTTTGTACCTTCGGACATCTGCGCAATTTCATGAAATACGTTTACAAACTTTACAATATTTTCCGTAAATGTCGTCAAAAGTTGATAAAATTACATTCCGCATGTACTCTGAAAATGTTGTCAACTTTTGACTTTATTTATGAAAAATATTGTAAATTTTGTATAAAACGTATTTCATGAAATTACGCAGATGTCTGAAGGTACAAAATCACATGGCGTGTCTCATCTCTATATATGACTGGAGAAACATATGGCATTGGATCTGCATTCAATCAATCAATGTTTCATTACAGGCCCTCACACTAGGGTCATATGATGACTTGTGGCTGTGACTGGAGAAATCGGGTTTATGGGTTTTACGACCAGTGTAGATCCAGATCAGCCCGTGCATCCGCACGGTCTGATCAGGATCTGCACTGTTCGCCATTTCGTCAATGAAACACGCCATGTTTCTAACAAGCAATATAGATCACTCGGGGCTCCAGATAAAGAATTAGTAATTGAGTATTGTCACTCCATCATTTCTGAAGCAATTGGGTATTTCAAAATGTTAATTGGGTAAAATAAAATCACACTATTGTTTACACATCAGCAGACAGCAATTATTGAATAGTTTGCTTCTAAATGAAAACTTGTCTTGGCATTTCATTAGAATTGTCTCCTTGGAGACAATTCTAATGAAATACCAATATGTGTTTTCGTGGCAAAATAAGAAAAATATGCTGTATTTGTGGTTTGTTTATTGTTTTCTGTAGCAGGATAAAGATACCACAAATTTCCATTGCTTTTTAATACTCACTACTTCTGATTTCAATTGGGTTTTTGGCAATTTTAATTGGGTATTTAAGCAAATACGCACCTTATCTGGAGCCCTGGATCACTATCAGAATATAGGAGTGTGTGATTTGATCCGGAGATACACTGGTCACAAATCCATTTCCAGTCACAGCCACAAACATGTGCGATATCTCGTGAAAATTAGTTACAAAATTTCTGGTATTTTCCGTTATTGATGTAGGAAGTTGACGAAACTTTCATAGCAAATGTGGAATTATATTCCACATTTGCTAGGAAATTCTCGTCATCTTCCGACGTCGTTTACGGAAAATATCAAAGTTCAAAGTTCTGTAAATATATTTCAGGAAAAATCGCACATTCTTAGGTACAAAATTACATTTCCCATATGACCTTGGTTTAAACAATATTTATTTCAAATTATTCCAAGTGAGATATATATATATATATACATTCAATTGAGAACAGGATTAGAAAACAAACTTTTACGCTTATGTGAATTCTTGTCCTCATATGACCTTGTATGGACAATCAATCAATGTTCCATTACAGACCCCCACACTAGGTTCCTCCGATGATCTGAGTCCCCGAGCGAGCCCACGTAAGACGACGGTATCCAGTCCTCGCCAGTCGCCTCAAGAGGTGCTCCGGACCCTGTTTGACTGTAGCTCGATGGATATGTCCGCGTTCCGGGTGCTATATAACCTCGAGGTAAGCGGTATTTTACACTTTGGGACAAATGATCTAGTGTACTGTATTTTGTGTGTATTAGATGCACTTTTTTATTTTTTTAACCCAGAATTTCATCCCACAAAGCCCCGTCTTATACACACGTTTGGATACAAGAGCATTTTTTTCCACCCCGAAAAAAATAATAAAATACCGATATTTTCGATTTGTTGTTAGTCTTTGAAGTAACGTCCGCTTGAAATAGGAAAAGTAGCCTCAGATTCGTATTCTAAACAGCAGTACTTGTTCCGACCCTGTGTCACATTCGGTCAACATTTTCTCTGACGTAGGCGAACCGTGTATACCAAAATCCGATCCGATCCAGGGTACCAAATTGTAATTTGGCCTATTTTGTAAACAAAAATGGCATATTCGTACCCAAACCAGTTCGCCCCATAACTGTTGACATGCCATTCAACACCATTGCACTAACAAACAATCAATCTTACAGGTGCTCAGCAGCAAACTGATGCCCACGACTCAAGACATCGGCAGCAAGATGGGCGCACAGACATTTTTCGAGGACTTCCTGAGCGCAGGTGGGTTGTCGGCGGTTGTGAATGTGTTACAGCCGGAGTGTCTGCAGCAGGACACGAACTACACAACCAGACAGGGCTGCTACTCCGTCTGTCTACAGCTCGCAAGGTAGGCATTAATGAAGCAAAGTTAAACACTCATAATGTCGCACCTGCTTTACCAGAAGGTGCGACTATATTCTGGTTTCTGGTTGTCGTCCGCGTCAACAAATGTCAAACGGTCTGTACAAGTTTCTTCATCATGATATAACTTTACTACTACTTTATGGATTGCTTCAATACTTTTACACTTGATACATGTGAGCATTAGGAACACACTCATTCCACCATTAACATGACCTTCACCTTTTTGACCTCCATTTGGTTGCGGAAACTCTTCGCCATTTTTTTACGGAATTCTTGTTGTCTTAAACGTCCCCAGTGGATACTGATAATATTCACATCATATTGTATTGTGACAAGCTTAGCTATGTATTAGTTCCAACTTAAACAGCGATATTGCCGTAAATTCTCCTAATAAAATTGATATTGTAACATCAGTTGGACCAGAAAAAGTTTGGTTGCTTTCAGGTGATGTTTGCAGAGCTCCAGTTAAGGTGCGTAATTTGGAGGTAAATTTCTTATTTCTCCATCAAAAATGGCTAGTTGGGAGTGCTTTAGAATCGTCTCAATGAGACGATTCTAAAGGACTCCCAACTTGCCATTTTTGATGAAGAAATAACAAAATTTCACCCCAAGTTGGTCAAATTACGCACCTTAACTGGAGATCTGTGTTTCGTGCGTAATTATGAGCATCTTTGATCACCTAAAATTTATGCCTATATTTTTGGTTTGCCGGCTTGATTTTCTTTACTGTAGGAATGAATGGCCTTTTTGTGGAATTTATCGGGGTATAAACTTGGAAAAAAGTCGCGGGAATACTGGACGAAGGCCGGAAGGCCTCGTCCAGTATTCCGCGACTTTTCCAAGTTTATATCCCCGATAAATTCAACAAAAAGGCCATTCATTCCTTATAATTCCAGCATTTGAAATAAATTCATCAAGAAAATGTGTTTATTTTCCGTTTTCTTAAGAATTATTTTAACTGCGCCTGACGGTTACGGAAAGTAGTTCGGCGTGGGAGTTTACTGGGATATAGATTTTCGACTGAGACTTGCTACGGGCCAATCAAATGTTAGGGAATTGTGTAAATATTTTTGTGCTGGAATTATTGTGTTATATTTCTAAAACATGTTGACATAATTAAATTGAAAAAAAATGACCAGCACTATTATAAAAATATATCGGGTGTAGCGATTATTTCTCTATTGTAAACCGACCTTTAATTAAATTACATGCTAACTTCCGCTGTCTTTCTTAATTTCCGGTTTTCTACCAAGTGGAGAACCATTTTAATTTCAATGCGTCGGGGTTAAAGTATTTGGTTAACGTTTTTATACGACCGTTTTAAAAAAAAAATGGTATGTATTATGTTTTACGGCGGGGTGGTTGGCGGGTGGGCGGCGAACAAAAAAACTGCATAGTTTGTGTACAGAACTCCTCTGATACAGTCAATCGATCTGAAACTATACACAAGTCTTCTACACATATTGAAGATGTGCACCTTGGTGTTTTTATGCCGAAAAAATAATTTTTAACAAAAATATCACCTTTTTAACTTAGCCATTTTTTCTACATTTAGGTATCCAATTCTATATAATTTCTACTTTACACATCTCTACCTAAATTAGTATACCTGTTCATTACAACAAGCCGGAAAAATAATGCTATAGATTTTCAAATTCTCATTAATATTTCTTGCCTTGGTGACATCTTCACTGTCTGGCCCATCTTCGACAGGTCTATTTTGTGACTTATGGCACTCTTGTTTTTTTATGTTAAAGTTTTTTGGTATACTATCAAAGCTTCGGTGGGCACGACATGCCAGACGCGGCCATCTAGTATTACAAGATTTGGATGATTCTATACTAATTAATGTGTCATATAATGGCATTGCAGGTTCCTGCTGTGTGGCCAGACGGTGACGGGAGACGCCGCCTTCACTCCCGCCAAGGAGGACCACAAACTATCACTGTCCCTCGCCTCCACACCAGGGGGCGCCACCAGCGCCGGGACAACCGTCATACCGACCACGCCCACCGTCGTCCCGGCAACGCCTCCGACAACGGGGATCCCCATCGTCCTAGTGACGCCCACACAGCTGGAGACGCGGACTGCCGGTAGTCAGGCAGTGCAGGTGAGTTGGGTCAATTAAAATGTCATTATACCTTCGCCGATAAGCAAGAGGGGATATAGCGTTAGTCCATGTACGCACATTAGTAACACCTTCCATTTGTGTGTTGCCCGCTTGCGGTCAGCGCGATATAGTCGGCACATTGGCGTACGTCTGTAACGTACGTATGTGCGTCTGAGGTTTTTATGCCCCTGTCTCGGCATATTGTGTTTGGTCTGTGCGTCCGTGTGTCCAGCACATTAAGAAGTTCGCCGGAGTTTCTAAATTATATCAGAACTTCTATATCCCTTGAAGGATTGCTTAACACAGCATCCATGCTGCCATTATTATGACCTTGACCTTTTGACCTTTACAACTTTGAACTTTGTCACACATTAAGAACTTTGCCAGAGTTTCTGAATTCTGTCATAACTTCTATACCCCTTGAAGGATCACTATAATATTTCAATACATCATACTAGTGCACAAATACCACACATCCATGCTGTCCTTAGTATGACCTTCACCTTTTGACCATCACAACTTTGAACTTTTTCTCTCATTAAAATGTATTATAGTTCCTTCAATCTGCCATTTGGGGCATTCGTGTGCCGACAGGCCACATTTTCTTGTTGGTTAAAGTTTCTGGTTAAAGGTTTTTGGTATGCAGTGCAACCTCTCTACAACAGCATTTTAGAATCATTTCCAATGGAAATGATTCTAAAGTGCTGTCAAAACATGTTTTTATTGAGAAAGAATGCAAAAGCAACATCAGACGACAATGTTCATGCTCAGCAGTCTCAGGGTTAGATATAGAGGAAATCATCCATTTGGGATATAAAATAGCGTCTGTTACAGAGAGGGTGTTGTAGAGAGGTGGCCGTTCAGAGATGTTTGACTGTACTATCAAAGCCTCAGCGGGTCTGCGGCTATCTAGTTCACTAACTTATGACCGCTTCAACCGATTTTGATAATATTTGGCCATATGTATACCTTGGAATGATCATGTGTCTAAACTATATCGGAGTCTCTCGACCAGACGCCTGTGAACCAGGGCATCCCATTGAGGTCCCACTACAATAAGAATTTGATAGAAATTCACATTGAATTGTAGTACCAGACGTGTGAAAACATTGTAAATGGTACATGGAGATCTGTATAGCTGAATATGGACACAATAGATTTAACTTTATAGTTTATAACTCCAGATAAGTTTTGTATTTATTCTCTGTATGGTCGAGATGCCAGTTTTCGGGGTAGTCGGTGTTTTCGGGGTATTCTCATATTTTGTAATGTATAGACATGTGTGCAGCCGCGATGTGCTTTACGTCGGGCGATTAATATAAGCATGACTTGACGTACATTAATTCCTTTAAAAATGCCACCAAATCCAGTGTTTGGTTTAGGACTAAATACTGGTAATGTTTGCCATTTATGTCATTTTGTTCACGAACCTATCGTGATTTTCTGCGACGCCATTAATCTGTTCTTTGATATTGTTAAAATGATAAACAATAGAAACCTTTCAAGTTTTCCTTCACTGTGCCTCATTCATCGGCGTGATGATCAACATCAGCCAATGAAAACTTGGGACGAATTAGCAGATTGCCACTTTCGGAACATACCCCGAATACACCAACCATAAGTCAAGATTCAAGATGGCCGACTCCTGTGTTGCTAAACGCGCTAACGCGAATTTTAATCTAACAACAATCTTATTTTGAAGGCAAGAAACATTGAAAGAAATGTTTACCATTGGATTGAACTGACAAGTTAGCTCATATGTTATGTTTTATTAAAACCGCTAGTTGATGAACTTGTTAATACCCCGAAAACTAAACCCACCATCATACTTTTTTTTTTATGTGCAATGATGTTGACACTTTTAATTAGAATAAATAATTAAAAAATAGCATGCCTCATTTGCATATGAAAATAGCCTGATACTACTGTGAGTAAAATAACTATTATCAGTAAAATAATTATTACTAAATGATTATATCTGTATAGCAGGCACTCGTAATTTTTGGAACTGGTGGAATAGTGACACAATTTATACACTTATTTAATTCCTATAAAGAACATTTTGTGCCTTCTGAGTGGGCATGTTCCTTTAACCCGAATGTTACCTCTTCCAGACGATGGGTGTACATGACTTCACCGAGACTGTCTCCTGCTTCATGAGGGTAGCATGGGCGGCGGCTGCTGGCAAGCTCCACCTACTTAGCTCCCCTCAGCCAATCAGGGAGAGCGCCACAGTGTACAGCTGTGGGAGGCGGAGTCGACAGAGTAGTACAGGTATTAAGCTCCTCCCACCTCCACTCCTCATTTGCTACGCTCAGCCTATCGGGGAGAGCACCACAGTGTACAACTGTGGCAGGCAGAGTCGACACAGTAGTATAGGTATTAAGCTCCTCCCACCTCCACTTCTCCATTGCTCCTCGCCTTTGGCATCAAAAATACTTTCATAGTATTTCCATCCCACTGGTCTGTCGGATGAGACTTTAAACTGTGGTCCCATCTCTATATGACCTTAGCTGTTGCTGGGACGTTAAACCCTTTCACTTTTTTTCCTTTGCTCCCCTCAGCCGATCAGGAAGAGCGCCACAGTGTACAGCTGTGGGAGGAGGAGTCGACAGAGTATACAGGTATTAAGCTCCTCCCACCTCCACTCATCCTTTGCAACCTTTGCCAATGCGGAGAACACTGAATACTACGTAAATGCAGTATTATGATGGTCTGTAAATTTCACCGTAACAATGTTTTCTTGTAAACAATTATTGGATTTACTTTTATTGAGCATAGGCTGATGTTCAATAAATGTAAATCCATCAATTGAATTTTCCAGACGATCCTAAATTTACACTTACGAACATTTAAGTAGTTTAGTGCAACGGCCCCCAGAATTCCTTCGCATTTCCTAGCCTTGTTATCAAAAGACATGGTAACCTGACATTTAACAGGTTCAGCTCAGAAATGGTAGGGATACCTACGCATTTCCTAGCCTTGCCCGAAAAATAGAGAATACCAGGTTAGTGTCTTTTGATATCAAGTTTATCAGGCAAGGCTAGGAAACGCGTAGGAATTCCTACCGTTTCCGGGCCGATCCTGATAAACTTGATATAAATAGACAGTAGCTTGGTATTCTATTTATCAGGTAACGTTTTATGCTTGAAAATGACCACAGATGACGTTGTTATCTATGGACAAAAGTCGGACTTGTTTACGTTGCGTCATTACACTGATGTCATTCGGTAACGTCACGTGACGTCATCCGACCAATGGAACGTCAGTTTTCACTTTGTTGTAACCCGGATGTTTGTATTAGGTCAATGCCTGATACAACAATATGTTATCCGTCAGTACGTATTCGGTCAATAGTGGGCAGGTTACTTGATAAACGTTTTGTTATTACAGGAAGTACAGCCAGTACAGGCAGTGAGAGTGACTGTCAAAGTCTGCACGGTGGAGTGTGCGTACAACAGATCACGATCTCAACCAAGGACTGTAATATCGCTAAGGAGGCGTTGGAAATACTGGTCATGTGTCTTCAGCTACGCAGCGAATTGATCGCTACATTTTATTCGCTACCCTGCGTCAGTGACTTCATTATCGACCTACTAGTCGGCTGTGCCCAGAGTGACATTCGTAATGCAGCTCTCGACCAGTTTTCTTGCTGAGCCAAACCGACGTGCCGTTCCTGGAAACGATGAGCAACCCACAGACGCCGCATCATTTCATATTGCAAGTTCTTCTCAAGGCTTACCTCCCGTTCTGGGTCTCGTCCTCTTCGACGCGAGAAGCTAGCCAGCGTCTACTTAACCATTGTTCGCAATACTTTGATCTCCGGTGCAAACTGCTAGAAAATCTTACAGACTCCGATCAGAACATGTTGCAAGTCGACGTTCCGTCTATGCTCGAAGACGAAATTGGGTGGCTGTCGAATTTTGTGTTGTCGGAACACCCTGAACTTAAGCCAACGGACAACTGCCTACTTGCTGGTCATTTAAAGCTAATAAAGACATTGTTCACCTGCGAGGGAGTGAGCAAGGAAGAGCACGGAAATTCTCTCGTTCACGACTTGTTGCATGAGTTTCTTTTCCCAGCATCAAAACTTATGATGGACAGTATGAATGGGGGATCTGCAGATGTGCTTCTCTCGGAGTTTAACCCAAAATGCAACAGCTCCGAGTCTCGAGTGGCTGCGTATGAGTTACTAACAGAAATAGCCAACAAGTCACTCTCGAACCTTAAGAATATATGTGGACAACTTCTGGAAATGCATCATCAACCGAACCCAGACTCGGCAAATGAATGGGAGGTATGGAATTCGTCGGACGTTAAACCCTTTCAATTTTTCTTTTCAACCAGTATAGTTAGTTGAACTGTTACAAGTCTGGGGCCCGTTTCACTAAACTTCTTCCGACGAAAATGTTTTAAGTGCAAATGGAGGATCGTCTGGAAATTTCAATTGATGGATTTACATTTATTGAGCTCAATAATTGTAAATCCAATAATTGTTTACAAGAAAACAGTGTTAATGTGAAATTTACCGACTATCCTAATTTTGCACTTACGAACATTTTAGTCGTACGAAGTTTAGTGAAACAGACCCCTGGCCTTTGAGTAGTATAGTTGGTTGTTTACAAGAGTGGCCTTCTGAGACCTTCAGCCAGTATAGTTTGACTTTTAAACGTCCGACCTTCAGCCAGTATAGTTTGACTTTTAAATGTCCGACCTTCAGCCAGTATAATTTGACTTTTAAGCGTCTGACCTTCAGCCAGTATAGTTTGACTTTTAAACTTCCGACCTTCAGCCAGTAATTTGACTTTTAAATGTCTGACCTTCAGCCTGTATAGTTTGGCTTTTAAACGTCTGACCTTCAGCCAGTAGTTTGACTTTTAAATGTCTGACCTTCAGCCTGTATAGTTTGGCTTTTAAACGTCTGACTTTTAGCCAGTAGTTTGACTTTTAAATGTCTGACCTTCAGCCTGTATAGTTTGGCTTTTAAACGTCTGACCTTCAGCCAGTATAGTTTGACTTTTAAACGTCTGACCTTCAGCCAGTTAAAAGATAAATTCCCCAAAAATGTAATTTATTCCAACAATATTTGCCCACCATTACAGTACCTGCCCCCGGTGGACGGGCGGGCGGACTGTGGCTACGTGGGGCTGCGGAACGGGGGCGCCACCTGCTACATGAACTCTGTGATACAGCAGCTCTACATGATCCCCGGGATACCCGACACTATACTCGGTGTGGAGCCCAATGACGCCAAATCTGACGAGGATAGGTGAGAATTTATTCAGCCTGTTTTTGTCGCGCCCGCTTGTGGAATCCCGACTGGAGACCTGGTTTGGACCTCACGTACGTCGTTGGCATTTGTGTATGTGACAGTTAAATCTGGTTATTCTCCTTATGTGAGTACTACGATTATTCGTAATCCTATGACTTTTAGGGAAGGGGCTAAGTGACTTTAGTGTGGTATGGACCTGGCACCAGGTCAGGTTATTCTAATTTCAGGGCTGAATATATTTATTTTCGATGTAAATATTCCGTTGTGATTCAGGGATCCAGAAAATATCACAGTTTCTGTAAATGTATTTACATGAAATATTGCACATGTTCTTAGGTACAAAATCATTACGCAGATATGATTTTGTACCTTTGGACATCTGCGTAATTTCATTAAATACGTTTACAAAATTTACAATATTTTTCAAAATAAGTTTCAGAGTACATGCGGAAAATAATTCTTAAAATTTTGTCAACTTTTGACACCATTTACGGAAAATAATGTAAATTTTCGAAAGTACAGTCGAACCTCCCCGAACGGCCACCTCTCTACAACAGCCACCTCTCTGTAACAGCCGCTATTTTATATCCCAAATGGATGATTTCCTCTATATCTAACCCTTACACTGCTGAGCATGAACATTGTCGTTTGATGTTGATTTTGCATTCTTTCTCAATAAAAACATGTTTTGACAGCATTTTAGAATCATTTCCATTGGAAATGATTCTAAAATGCTGTCAAAACATGTTTTTATTGAGAATTATTGAAGAAAATAAATAAACATCAGACGATAAAATTGTATTCAGCATTAACCTCCCTACAACAGCCACCTCTCTATAACAGCCACTTTTGCCTCTTCCCACGGGTGGCTGTTGTAGAGAGGTTGCACTGTATTTCAAAAAATTACGCAGATGTCCGAAGGTACAAACTCACAGGGGGTGTCTCGTTTTATAGACATTGGCGTATGTCGTATTGCAGCGTGTACTACCAGATCCAGCAGGTGTTCGGCCACCTGATGGACAGTCGACTCCAGTACCACGAGCCCGAGCGCTTCTGGAAGGTGTTTAAACTCTGGGGTGAGACGGTGAACATCCGCGAACAGCAGGACGCCTTCGACTTCTTCCAGGCTCTCATTGACCAGATAGACGAACATATAAAGGTACGTAGCTATTTGAGACACACCATGGGATTTTGTACCTTCGGACATCTGTGTAATTTCATGAAATACGTTTACAAAATTTACAATATGTTCCGTAAATGGTGTCAAAAGTTGACAAAATTTTCAGCATGTATACTGAAATTTTGGTCAACTTTTTACTTTATTTGTGAAAAATATTGTAAATTTTGATTTCATGAAATTACGCAAATGCCCGAAGGTACACAATCCCATGGCGTGTCTCGTGTGTCTGCGACTGGAAAAATGGGACTCATGGGATTTGTGACCAATGTAGCTCCTGATCGAATAGCTCACTCCTGTAGCCTGATAATGTTCTATGTTGCTTGCTAGAATCGCCGTGGGTGTTTCATTGATGGAAAGGCGAACAGTCCTGATCAGACTGTGCAGATGCTGGTCGCAAAACCCATAAGCCCCATTTCTCCAGTTGCAGCCAAATTTAAGAATTGATTTGAATCGATTTTTAGCTTGACTATTTGTATAACAAAAGCTTATGTTCTCACCACAGCGTCCGAGTTAAGGTTTGTGTTAAGTTTGTATCTTCAAAACTATTAGGCCTATTGTACCTCGGTGATAAAGTCTATATGATCAAGTCCGGTCCACACTACAAATATATTTCCTATCAGCGCTCCAGATAACCTGTGTGTAAAGGGTATTGTACCTTGTCTGGAGCTCTGTCCTATTTTTAAATAAATAACATATAATTCAACAGGGTTCGCACAGGTCTTGAAAAACCCTTGAATTTGACATCTGACTTGAAAAACCTTTGAAAATTGCCATGAAAAACCCTTGAAAAACAATAATAACCCTTAAAAAAAACCTTGAATTAACCAGCCCACTTTGGTCAAAACGCCAGCACCAAATTCAATGAATTGGTCTAAACGACACCAGCCTTACATTGAATGGTCAAAACTGCTCCAGTCTTAAAACTAAAGCTTTGTATCAGCTCTGACAAAAAATTTGGGTCATTGTACAAAAAAGTCCTTAAATTTGAAATTAAATGTCTTGAAAAACACTTAAATTTTACTAGTGAAAGTTTGTATGAAC
This sequence comes from Conchocele bisecta, assembly GCA_029237695.1. Taxonomy (NCBI): domain Eukaryota; kingdom Metazoa; phylum Mollusca; class Bivalvia; order Lucinida; family Thyasiridae; genus Conchocele; species Conchocele bisecta. Next base: position 97,297,477 of record CM055268.1, on the reverse strand, counting down.
ACTGTTCTATCTGTGTACAGATTGCATTGTCACTACAATTGCCAGTCTTCATCATTACATTATTAAAGTTTAGTTTGATTACATGCACAAAATATGTATACACATGTATAGGAATATGAAAGTAAACAACACAGTTTCAAAAGTGTAGCTCCGTAAATCATGAACAGTATGGAAGTTTCATGAAATTTGGTCAAATATTGATTTTATTACGAAAATTTGATTTGTCTATGGGAATTTAACATGGGGGGAAAAGGAGGTGGAGGAGCTGTGGATGGAGTAAAAAAATGAAAGAATTTGGAAATTGACTCCAAAACCTGGCTAGATAGCTTAGAAATGATCTAAGAAAACAAGTTAAATTTTGAAAATCGGTCCAGTATTTCTGAAATTCAAAAAATTTCCCCATGTTAAATCCATGTCTATGGGGATTTAACATGGGGACAAAAAAATTCGCAATAAAATCAATATTTTACCAAATTTCACGAAATAAAAAGAAGGCTCATTCTTAAATTTTCCTTTAATTTAATATTATTGAAAAAACAATTGTTTTTTAATTATTTATATGGCCGTAAAATTTGGGCAGGTTTCGTGAAACAGACAGTAGTGACTTTCATTTTAATGTGATTGGTAATATCATTTATATTGTGAATATTTTTCTTTTTCAGGATAGCGGCAAAGAAATCTTCAAGAAGAAATTTCAGGGTATTTTCTCGGATCAAAAGATCTGTAAAGACTGTCCACACAGGTATGCACTTGTATATAAACTATTTATTTTTTGTTGATGCTTGAATCAAAGATTTGTGTGCCTGTTAATATTTATTGTGTGTATCACAAGTACCGTGGAACCTCTCTAAACCGGACACCCTGGGAGTTGTCCGGTGTAGAGAGGTTCCACTGTAAATCAGACATATGACACTCCAAGACATAGTGTCATGCTTTGCGATCACGAACAGACGATATCATCGGAGATAAATGAACAAAGAAATCAACAAAATTACCAATAAAGCGATTTACAGTGTGTTCGGTTTACACTGGTTTCACTGTACACTGATTGTGTTTTAAGAAATTCTGGGGAAATGTATTGTTTAGTGTTCTAAGTTCGTGAAGTCTCCATCTTCGTGTTTTGGGATACCTCGGTCATTACTCGCGTGTGTTGACGTATGCATGAACACCCGGATGTAAATATTGACATCTGATCTTCTGTTGTCAAAAACTGCTCAGTCCAGAAAAAATGCGTGTGAAACAAGTAAAGTAACACACATTGTTCTACAAGTTACTTAAAATTGATAAAATTCACTATTCCCATATATCCATGGCAACAAAAGTCAAAATTCTTGTATAACTACTTGGTATGATCGTCCTGTAAACTTTTCAGGAAAAGTTCATTGACCCCTACACTGGTCTAGCAACTTCCGGTTTGATTAAGGCAATTATGTTTTTTTTATTGGGTTTTCGTCCTCCTTGTATTTTTATTGCCAATTTTTTTTCCCTTCAATTTCTACACAAAATATCCATGATTTTTTTTGCCAACAGTATCAATTATGTTTGACATAGTGTGTGTATTTTCCTATGACAATGTGAATACATGTTATATTATCAAATCACTACATGATTTCTTGGAATTATAGTATTCTGCATGCACACATTTGTTCACATACCATGTTTATATTATGTCCCATAAAATGTGTGTCTATGAATAATAAAGCAATTTTTGTTAATTTATATTTTTAATACTTCCCATTAAAAATGATTAATTAATAGCAAATAATAATAATTTAAAAAATAAAAGGTCACTGCATTATCAAAAGTGGGACTATAAACCAATATTAAATTCATTTTGGCCTATTTCCATGAATTCCTGTGTAAACACAAACGAATTGCATGCTGGGAAATGTGTATTACGAAATTGAGTACATTCAATGGCGGCCTCCTCTCAAATATGCATGCAGTATTTCTCTCTGTTATGCAGTGTTATTTCAGCAATATTTTGTGATTATGCGCATCTTAGACACCTTGGATGATAAAACTAATGGTAAGTATGTTTGAAGTTGATGTTGTGTTTATGGTATAGCTATTAATGCGTTATATATGCTTAGGTTCACGATTATCGGACACGCAAGGATATATTGCGTAGATTACCAATGTTTTATGAACCCAACTTCTGTTTTAGTATAATAAATGACTTTACCATCGTTTGCTGATCTGATTACTCGCAATCAATTAATGTTTGTAGTGAACAATTGAAACAGGCTTCTTAACGAAAGACAGCCAGATAAATGAAGATGTCCGGAATTTATCTATGTTTGTGACCAAATAAATATGGACTTGGATCTTTCTAACAGATTTATCTTCATCAGACATGTAGTATACACCTCTCTAAAGTGGACACCAGAAAACCTTTTTTGTCTCGCCCGCGAAAGCGGAAAGCGAGACATAGGTTTTGCTTTTCCGGAGTCGTCATCGGCGTTACGTGTTATGGTCATTACTTCAATACCTTATCAGCTACAGTCATCAAACTTTATACATACCTTTACTATGATATGTCATGAATATACAACTATTATCGGGCCCCAGTGTCAAGGTCAAGGCGGAACAAGGCGAGACATTTGATTCCGCGGAATTCTTGTGTTTGATATTGATGGGGTTCACTGTCATTTACATGTGTTCAATATGTCTGTTCATGATTGAAAATCAAACATGCTTAGGGCGCTTATATGCCTGAATTACGGTGGAGCCCCACTAAATCGGACACCCGGGGACTTCCCAGGGTGTCTGGTTATGTGATGCTCTGCTATAAATAGAACAGGGATCATCATCAGGAAACCCTAATTGACATAAAAATTCCCATCTACAGGTCATGTTGGTTGGTTCTGAGCTTGTGAAGGGTACATTTAACGATGGGTTTCATCCTGAACGGAATCCCGATATTCCTGGTTTGACCCTCGGGCTCATTTATGGCTTTCTGGTACATGAGAGTTGGATCTGGTTATACCCATCATAAAAGTAATAAGATGGAGTACTAATCCTATTACTGTTGGTGAGTTGGACTAAGTGACTTTGGTGTGGTGAGAACCTGGCTTATTCTAATTTCAGGGCTGAATATATCTATTTTTTCTGTACATTCAGTTCTGATTTTGGGATTTACCTCCCATAACAACAGTTAACAAATAAATTCCATCTACAGATATGAGCGAGAAGAAGCGTTTTTCGCGTTGAATCTAACGGTGAAGAACGCGACCCTTCAGGACTCGCTTGACCAGTTTGTCAAGGGGGAACTACTGGAGGGGGACAACGCCTACTACTGCGAAAAATGTGGCGAAAAGGTACATATGGCGGACTGAAAAAATGGGGCTTATGGCCTTTGTTGCCAGTCTCACTTATTTGCGACACTGGATAGATTGGGCTTATACCAGTTGTGACAAGTCAACTGTTGATCTGTGACTGAAGAATGGTGCTAATGGCATTTGTGGCCAGTATTCTAGCCCCTGATATGTGACTGGAGAAATTGGGCTTAAGGCATGTGTGGCCAGTCCAGGGGGTTGTTTCACTAAACTTTGTAAGACTAAAATATTTGTAAGTGCAAAATTATGAGTCTGTACATTTCACATTAACAATCTTTTCTTGTAAACAATTATTGGATTTACATTTACTCAATAAAATTAATGTAAATCGATCAATTGAAATTTCCTGACGATCCTATATTTACACTTGCGAACATTGTAGTCGTACAACGTTTAGTGAAACGGCCCCCAGCTGTTTATCACGGATTGTTGTTGTTTTCTGTATTATTTACTTGCATGTTTGAATTAAGAATTATATATATTTATTCACATGTTTGAATTAAGATTACAATATTTACTCACATGTTTGAATTTAAGATAATATTTATCACATGTTTGAATTAAGATACATATTTATTACATGTTTGAATTAAGATACATATTTACTACATGTTTGAATTAAGATACTTATTTATCACATGTTTGAATTAAGATACATATTGTTTATCACATGTTGAATTAAGATACATATTTACTCACATGTAAGAATTAAGATACATATTTTATTTATTCATATGTTTGAATTAAGATACATATTTACTTCACATGTTTGAATTATAAGATACATATTGTTTACTTCACATGTTTGGAATTAAGATATATTTATTTCATTAATTGTTTGAATTAAGGATTATATGTTTATCACATGTGTTGTTTATTAAGATACATATTTACTCACATGTTTGAATTAAGATACATATTTATTCACATGTTTGAATTAAGATACATATTTACTCACATGTTTGAATTAAGATACATATTTATTCACATGTTTGAATTAAGATAACATTATTCACATGTTTAAGAATTAAGATGCATATTTTACTCACATGTTTGATTTCACATGTTTGAATTAAGATACGAATTATATTACTCACATGTTTGAATTAAGATACATATTTACTCACATGTTTGAATTAAGATACATATTTACTCACATGTTTGAATTAAGATACATATTTACTCACATGTTTGAATTAAGATTATATTTATTATATAGTTTGAATTAAGAATAAGATACATACTTTACTCACATGTTTGAATTAAGTTTATCATTTTATTTATTCACTTATTGTTTGAATTAAGATATATATTTATTCATATGTTTGAATTAAGATACATTATATTATTCATTCATATTATTCACATGTTTAAGAATTAAAATTTATATTTACTCACTTCGTTTCAATTAATGATATATATTTACTCACTTATTTCAATTAAGATACATATTTATTCATATGTTTGAATTAAGATACATATTTATTCATATGTTTGAATTAAGATACATATTTATTCACATATTTATTCACATGTTTGAATTAAAATATATATTTACTCACTTGTTTCAATTAAGATATATATTTACTCACAATGTTTTGCTTTTTCAACTGAGAATTTTTACATCCCTTCTACTCATTTCGAAAATCAACAAATATTTTCAATTTATTGTATTTTGTACAACCACTTTTGCCAATCAATACATGCTCGGGTGAAATGAAGTGGTAAACTATGTGCCTTATCTGGAGCCCTGGGGGACCTCACAACATTTGTACCTCGCAGCTTTTGTAGATTCTGATTTTGCATATGTGCGCAATCAGATCAGCAGCTTATCCCCGGTCACATTGCACTGATGTGTAATTTCTTGTCGCATCACAATTTGCAGTGTTTGTCTTGGTTTCCGTGTTTTTCAGATTTTTATCCTTTTCAACACCACAGACCTGCATAGTGGTATTGGCAAACAGTGTAGATCCAGATGAGCCGGCTCGTGACGAGCCGTCTCATCAGGATCTGCACTTTTTGCAAGTAAGTTTCATATTTTTGAGAGCAAAAACACCCCCTTTTCATAAATGGACTAGGCTGAAAATCATTTTGTGACGATTGGATTGGTTGCAAAATTAACATATCAAAATCCATTCCAGTTACTTGGGGTGAAAGGGTTAACAATAGCCATTTTGTGACTGGAATAGTTAATAAATTAGCTTGGAACAGTGACTGTCGTATCATTTGTGCAGCGGCACCGAAAGCATAACAAGATTGGTCCGGCGAATCTAGTTGGTGCCCCCGCTGCCCACCCAAAATGTATGTTGTTACCACTCAGTTGAACCGTCTCGCCGAGACGGTTCAACTGAGTGGTAACAACATACACTTTTGATGAGAAATGAGAAAATTGCGGAAGAAAATATTTACATTCCGTTTTATATATATCCGCCGGACCTGCCGGACCTGTTGCGACTCCCCTGTTGTGGTGAAGGTAGCATAATGAATACATGTATTTTCAGCGAAATACAATCAAGAGGATGTGCATCAAAACCTTACCACCAGTATTATGTATCCAGCTCAAGAGGTTCGGCTATGACTGGGAAGCCAACCGTGCCCTGAAGTTTGACGACTATTTCAAGGTCAGTCATGTAGTCTACTGGGGATTTAACATGGGGAAATTGTTTTTTCGCCATAAAATCAATATTTGACCAAATTTCACAAAATAAAAAGAATGCTCATTCTTAAAAGTTTGCTAAACTTTAATGTTATTGAAAAAAAATATTGTTTTTACATGCTGGTTATAGCCGTAAAATTTGGGCAGATCTTGTGAAACAGACAGTATACTATTAGATAGATAGCTTGGGAATGATGTAACTAAGAAAACAAGTTAGATTTTGAAAATCGGTCCATAAATAAAAAATATATATATATATATAGGAAAATCGTTTTTTCGCAATAAAATCCATATTTTACGGAATTTCGTCACATAATTTTTTTTGGGGAGGTTGACTTTTGTTATTGATGAAAAAGTACTTACATTTAAATATTTTTTGGATTTAATGTGTTCAATGTCCAAAAGTTTGTCGGCAATTCTAATGAAATGCCAAGACATGTTTTTATTTCGGAGCAAACTATTCAATTATTGCTGTCTGTTGATGTGTAAACAGTAGTGTGATTTTATTTTACCCAATTACAATTTTGAAATACCCAATTGCTTCAGAAATGATGGAGTGACAATACTCAATTACTAATTCCTTATCTGGAGCCCTGCACGTGTATACTATTGCAGTGCTTTCATAACAGGTATTTCTTTCTGACAATAACTAGAAAATTCCTGAAATTGGTTGAGACCTTCTTTGGCTATGTAAAAAATATTCCTCAAATTTTCATTTGGTCAAATGTTTCCTAAAAATTCAATATGTGAACTATAACTATTACATCTTGGATTTTTAAGGAACTAAATGCAGCAGTCAATAACTTATACATCGGCACGATGATGTCCCGGAAGTAGTTCTAAGTATAAGTTATTGACTTCTGCATTTAGTTCCTTCAAAATCCAAAATGTAATAATAGTTATAGTTCACATATTGAATTTTTGATAAATTAATTTTGTGGCGAGCAAGAAATTAGTTTATTATAAATTCAATATGTAAACTATAACTAACTTATTGGTTGCCCCGCCCCATCGCCGGCACCTGTCAATTAAAATGCAGCGCTGCCCATAAACGTGTTTTCAACAACAAAACTATTACGTGATTGGTGAATCGATCATACACATGTTGCGCGCCACAGGAAATTACGTGAATAAGGCGGAGCCTGTGGTTCTAAATATAATTGCTGAGTATTGCAACATTTGATGATTAATTCAATAGATATTGGCGAAAGCGTCGCAATATGCGACTAATTAAGACGAAATGCTCTGCTTTCATTGGTCGAGAAACTAGGGCAAACAATAAGTGAACAATAACATATTTATAATTAGCCAGGTTTATAATGCAGTCTCCCATCCGAGTATTGATTTTCCATTTCCTGTCGAACAGGTAGTCATTAAATCTGGTAAATATGTAACTTATTAGCGTTAATCTTGCAATGTGTGAAATAAGGGTAGCGCGGTATTGGCCAGTGATTGGCTGAGAAAGTATGCCATAAGGGTAGTTACTCGTGATTTTCAAGTATGTTAACCCTTAGACCGCTACTCACAACAATTGTCGTCTGCTGTTGCTTTTATATCTTGCCTTATTTCTCAATAAAAACATGGTTTGACCACACTTAAGAATCATTTCCAATGGAAATGATTCTGAAGTGCTATCAAAGCATGTTGTAAATTATTCTAAAGTGCTGTTAAAGCATGTTTTTGCTGATAAAAATTGAAAATAGAAAATAAACGACAAAGAAATTAAGATAGCGGTCTAATGGTTAACCTATCTACTTATGTCTATTCTTCAGTTCCCGTGGGTGTTGGACATGGAACCGTACACGGCAGACGGCATGGCGCGCCGGGACACGGCCGCCAACAACGGCCCCATAGAGCTGGCGCCCAGCGTGGAGGCCCGCCCCGGGGACGCCCCACCCATGGAACTCACCATCGCTGTCCAGCCCATTGCCCACCAGATCAACTACGAACTCGTGGGTATCGTCGTCCACAGTGGGCAGGCCAACGCCGGGCACTACTACTCGTTTATAAAGGAACGACGGTATGCTTTGCATAGGTTCTGGAAGTATCTCCCTTATGTCATTAAATTTCAGTGGTTTGATACTTTGGCCAACTTTGAAGGAAAAATATGAAACTGGAATAAGGGAGATAATTTCAGAGCCATATTAATTTTATATTTTAATATATTGTGTCGCCCACGTTACTGGAAAGTGAGACATAGTGGTAAGAATTTTGGCATAGGCGTCAATGTAGTTGTCAACTATTTTTGTCCAAAATGTTGAATACCTCCTGTAGCCGATTTCACCAATATTGCAACGTATACTTTGAGGGATTGATCATTTATTTTTCCCGAAATGCATTATTTCATACAGAATTAAAAGACTGCATATATTTGATTATTAAAAGTATGCAGAATTATTATACTGAATGTATTACATTATCACAGCCATTTTCAATTCAAGGATAAATTTATTAGTTTTTATTATACTGAATTTATTACATTATCACAGCCATTTTGGCTGTGATAATGTAATAAGTTCAGTATAATAAAAATTAATAAATTTATCCTTAGATAATATCTTTCAGGTTACTTAACTGTGCATATTGAATCGGAAAAAAGATGCAAAATTTAACCCTTTCGACACCACAGGACTGTATAGTGGTATTATTGACAAAACGTGTTTTTTGCATTTTTTGCAAGTAATTTTTGAGAACAACAACACCCCATTTTCAGAAATGGACTAGTAGTCTGAAAATCATTTTGTGACTATTGGATTGGTTGCAAAATGAACATGTAAAAATTCATTGCAGTTACTTAGGGGTGAAGGGGTTGCTTATTATATAATCACTACGTGATATATATATATTAGGGGTGAAAGGGATAATTCTTATATAATCACTATGTGATATAACTTGCAGGGGCACGGTGTTGAACAACGCCAACAAGGGTAAATGGTACAAGTTCAACGACACGTTCGTCGAGGAGTTCGACATGAGTGACTCGTCCCTGGAGGCCGAATGCTTCGGTGGAATGTATAAGGCCAAGTTCTTCGATAATGGTATCTACGATAACGCAGTATATTTTTTCGATATTTGTGGTGTGACTGGAGAAATGGGACCAGTGTAGATCCAGATCAGCCTGTGCATCCGCACAGTCTGATCAGGATCTGCACTGTTCACCATACCATATATACGATAATGCAAATATGTTGTCAATGTTTATTTCATTAATTTCAGTGGATTCACCGGATTTGTCGGTGAATTATCACCTTTCCACAGTAATATGTGGCTGTGACTGGAGAAATGGGGCTTGTGGGATTTGTAAGCAGCGAGTCGCTCCTGATCAAAGCGTTAGAAGCGTGGCACATGTTCCATTGATGAAATGGCGAACAGTGCAGATCCTGTCATGACTGCGGATGCATAGGCTAATCTGGATGTACACTGATCGCATTTCTCTAGTCTCGCATTTCTCTAGTCTCGCATTTCTCTAGTCACAGCCGCATATGATTATGCCTCCGCCACCGAATAGTGAGGGAGGCATATAGTGTTAACGGCGTCTGCATCCCGCAACCTTAACGCTCAGGTAAATGGCTTATATTATTATATCCTTGCTCGGGTCTGCTTCACATTTCACACATGCATTGCTCCAATGGTCCTCTACCACGCTGTGACAAATCCAAATTCGTCCCGCCCCCGCTAAGCCCAGGGTCAAGGTCACAGACTTGGTGCATTCGAAACTTTAACACTCGGGTAAAGGGCTTATAATCAAATATGCCTCGTTTACTTTGGCTGCCAAGTGGCGGAATTTGTGTGCGGCCACATTTCTAGTATGTTGAATGATGCTCATTGAACCACAAACCTGCTATTCCAGTTTCGTCCTAAGGCCTTTATCAAGGAATTTGTCTAAGTCACTAAGCCTCGTTTCTTATACGTGACTTTGACTGGAGAAATGGGGCTTATGGGTTATGCGACCAGCGTAGATCCAGATCAGCCTGTGCATTCGCAGTCTGATCACGATCTCCACTATTCGCCATTCCATGTGTCACAAGCAGAGCTCCAGTTAAGGTGCGTAATTTGGGGGGAATTTTGTTATTTCTTCACCAAAAATGGCATGTTTGGGAGTGCTTTTGAATCGTCTCATTGAGACGATTCTAAAGAACACCCAACTTGCCATTTGTCACAAGTGATATAGATCATTTTCAGAAGTGTGCTATTTGATCAGAAGCTACACTTGTCACAAATCCCATAAGCACCATTCCTTCAGATACTGCCACGTTTAGAGATTTTCAGTGAATTTCTGAGATTTCTCAGTGAATTTGTGAATTTCTGAGATTTCTCAGTGAATTTCTGAGATTTCTCAGTGAATTTCTAATTTCTGAGATTTCTCAGTGAATTTCTGCGATTTCTCAGTGAATTATAAACTTTCCACGGGAATATGATTTGTTGAATGAATTGTTGAATGAATCTTAACCTATTTCATTCAGAACACACCTTTACGGGTATGAAATTTATTTATTATTTTATTTTTGTTATTTCTTGTCAAAAGTATATGTCGTGACCACCATTTGAACTGTCTCTCATCTGGGTGAAACATCTGGGGCTCGTTTCACTAAACTTTGTATGATAAAATGTTTGTTAGTGCAAATTTAGGATCGTCTGTAAATTTCAATGGTGGGTTTACATTTATTGAGCACAAGCTGCAAATGCAGCCTATGCTCAATAAATGTAAATCCAATAATTGTTTACAAGAAAAGATTTTTAATGTGAAATTTACAGACTATCATATTTTTGCACTTACGAACATTTTAGTCGTACAAAGTTTAGTGAAACGGCCCCCAGAGCTCATATAATGAAAATATTTAGGGTTTTCGACAAACAAAATGGAGTATCCTCAGCATTAAAAGGTTTAATGAACCACAAACCGCTATTACAAAATTTTGACCTACGGCCTTTATCCGGGACTTGATTAACTACTAATTGTTAAGCCAGTACACCTCATTTCTTATGACAGGGCTCCAGATAAGGAATTCGTAATTGAGTATTGTCACTCCATCATTTCTGAAGCAATTGGGTATTTCAAAATTTTAATTGCGTAACATAAAATCACACTACTGTTTACACATCAATAGATTGCTTCGAAATGAAAACATGTCTTGGCATTTCATTAGAATTGCCTCCTTGGAGACAATTCTAATGAAATACCAAGATGTGTTTTCATGGAAAATAAGAAAAATATGCTATATTTGTGGTCTGTTTATTGTTTTTCTGCAGCATGATAAAGGTACCATAATCTTGTATTGCTTTTTGATACTCGCTACTTCTGATTTCAATTGTGTTTTTGGCAATTTTAATTGGGTATTTAAGCAAATACTCAGCTTATCTGGAGCCCGGTTATGATATGTGACCGGAGAAATGGGGCTTATGTGCTTTGCGACCAGTGTAGATTCAGATATGCCTCTTGTCGGACAGGATCTGCACTGATCACCATGCCATCAATGAAACACTCTGCTATTTGATCAGGAATTACACTGGTCACAAATCCCATAAGCCCCATTTTTAGCTCGACTATTCGAAGAATAAGTAGAGCTTATGTTGTCACCCCGGAGACGGCGTCGGCGTCGGCGTCACCGTGACGCCTTGATTAAGGTTTTTAGTCAAGTTTGTATATGGAATACTACTGGCCCTACACCCACCATACTTGGACAACTTCATCTCCTAGTGATCTACATCAATAACCCCTGATCTATATTTGACCTTGACCTACATTTCCTCTGTTAACCTTTCAACACTGCAGCCCTAGAAACGAAACACCCCCTTTTCATAAAAGGACTAGTCTGAATATCAATTTGTTACGATTGGTCAGAAAATTAACATATTAACCCTGGCTGAGAAAGTATGCCATATTATAAGGGTAGTTACTCGTGATTTTCAAGTACCGTATTCATTCTAATAACGCCCATACTCTAATAAACGCCTACCCCCGATTTTTGGGGGGCAAAAAAATTAACATTTTCTGCCCGATTTTACAAAAATTGGGACCTAATAAACGCCCATGCCTCCTCTGAAAAGAAAAATGTACATACCTGTCAAACTGTAATTTTTCGTATTTACCCTTTTTAGTAACGCGCGGACATGTGCCTTTCGTTCTTCTTTGCGTCCAAATATTCTGTAGGAACATGGAATTTCAAGGCCACCTCCCTTGCAAATGTCCCGATAGAGGAGGGTCGCGGTTCCCCAGAAGTAATTGCGATCACCTGGGTGATATCTCCGTTATTAAATAATGTTGTCAATGGCTGACACAGTCCTTCAGGAATATGTCCCACAACAGTTTCGCCTTGTTTAACAATTATTGCAGAGTCACTATAGTCGTTATCCTGGCTCTAACACCATCGGTACCCGGTCACGGTTTAACGCACAATATTGTACAGCAAAACCGGGAACCAGATGTGATGATGGGCTTGCTTGATTATCAACAAAAAATTTAAAAAAATACGATTTGGTATGGGGACGATTTTGGTCTGGGGACGATTTGACCAGATAGTATATGTTACGCGAAGAGTGATGTCCCTTTGTTATTGTTGAGATAATTTGAGAAATTTACGGATTATGGGTATGTCCGAATACTTACTGATCCTAAAGTAATTATTCTAATGAGAAATGGACCAGTCCAAACATACAGATTATCCGAATACAAACGTCCGATACGGTAGTAATTGCTAAGACTACACCGTGAGTACATAGAACGTCTGTAAGGTTTACAAATCCAATCGTTTTCTTCACTTTTTGACATTTTTTACTCGGACCAAAAACCATTGCCTCTATTAATCGCCCACCCCCGACCTGTGACTTACCGATGATTCTAATAAGCGCCCGGGCGTTTATTAGAATGAATACGGTATGTTAACCCTTAGACCGCTACTCACAACAATTGTCGTCTGCTGTTGCTTTTATATCTTGCCTTATTTCTCAATAAAAACATGGTTTGACAGCACTTCAGAATGGAAATGATTCTGAAGTGCTGTCAAAGCATGTTATAAATTATTCTAAAGTGCTGTTAAAGCATGTTTTTGATGATAAAAATGGAAAATAGAAAATAAAAAAACTGATAGGTAAGGGTTGAAATCCACTCCAGTTATTTAGGGGTGAAATGGTTAAATTGTCACTCATGTAAGATTCTGTATTTGCAGCAAGTTCGACCCTACCCGAGGAGCGCCAACGTTACTGGAATGGCTACATGCTGTTCTACGAGAGAATGGAAGACACAAAAACTCCGCTGTCGGCCAAGAAGAGTAAACTGGTCACTCGGAAGCTGTGGCCGAATGGTGGCACGTAAGTTGTTGTTAACAAATATGTAGCTGTGACTGCAGAAATGGGGCTTATGGGTTTTGCGGCCGGAGCTCCAGATAAGCTGCGTATTTGCTTAAATACGCAATTAAAATTGCCAAAAACCCAATTGAAATCAGAAGTAGCGAGTAACAAAAAGGAATAAATATTTTGTGGTACCTTTATCATGCTGCAGAAAAACAATAAACAGACCACAAATATAGCATATTTTTCTTATTTTCCATGAAAAGACATCTTGGTATTTCATTAGAATTATCTCCAAGGAGACAATTCTAATGAAATGCCAAGACATGTTTTCATTTCGAAGCAAACTATTCAATAACTGCTGTCTGTTGATGTGTAAACAGTAGTGTGATTTTATTTTACCCAATTAAACTTTTGATATACCCAATAGCTTCAGAAATGATGGAGTGAAAATACTCAAAAACTAATTCCTTATCTGGAGCTATGAATCACTTTCACTTTTTCATCCCTGCAGAAGTCACCCCGACTCAGACAGCCTGATGGAGCTAACGGAACTGGTCCACAAGGGAGAGCGGCGCGGTATATTCATGGACAAGATGCCCGCCAGCATCCAGCGTGTCATTCACAGCGAGAACATCACCTTCGTGAAGAACAGAGACGTCTACAACCCAGAATACTTCAAGTTCGTGAAAAACCTGGTCGCAAGGAATTCCGTGAGTTTCAGTAGCTTGCTGTTGTATGTATGTTGGGTTCTAGAATAAGTGAATTTTTAAATTTGTTTTATTTCTTATCATTTGTTCCCTATTTATTAAGGAAGAAAATCAATAAAACATTTGTAAAAGTAAAATACACATAGAATTTGAAATCTGGGGGTATAGTACCCATTAGATACAAAACTTATCTGGAGCGCTGTATATACAGAGCTCCAGTTAAGGTGCGTAATTTGGAGGTGAATTTCTTATTTCTCCATCAAAAATGGCAAGTTGGGAGTGCTTTAGAATCGTCTAAATGAGACGATTCTAAAGGACTTCCAACTTGCCATTTTTGATGAAGAAATAACAAAATTTCACCCCAAGTTGGTCAAATTAGATACCCCTTATGTGAGTATTACGATATTCGTAATCCTATTTTAGGGGCAGGGCCCTTTGGTGTGGTATGGACCTGGCACCAGGTCAGGTTATTCTATTTTCAGGGCTGAATATATTTGTTCTCGATAAATATTCCGTTCTGATTTTGGAATTTTCCCCCCAATGCAGCAGGTTATAATTGGGATCGAACCCATTTGCCTGACCTTACATGACCTAAGCTGTTGATAGGCCGTTAAACACTAATAAACAAACAAACAAACATTTGTAAAAAGTAAAATACACATTGAATTTGAAATATGGGGTATAATACTCTTTAGATACAAAACTTATCTGGAGCTCTGGATAGAAATCTAATTTCAATTTAAAATTGCATGGTTGAATTGAATGTTCATCCGCAATGTATTGATTTGCCGAAACTGACCATTTTGGACATTGACGTTTGTGGCATATTTATGCCCCACCACGATAGTGGAGGGGGCATTTAGTGTTACCCTTGTCTGTCCGTCCGTCCGTCCGTCCGTCGTCCGTCCGTCCGTCCGTCACGAAACTTTAACGCTCGGGTAAATTTGGCCTCATTTATTATCAAAGCGATATGTGGGGCATTCGTGTTCTATGAACACATTTTCTAGTTTATTATTTATTTAATTGTTCTCTTGCTGTATTCCAGTTTTTCCTAGAATATCCCTTATTATGGCATCACCGTATGTTTAGCAGAGCTTATTATAGGAATGAATGGCCTTTTTGTGGAATTTATCGGGGTATAAACTTCCGGCCTTCGTCCAGTATTCCCGTGACTTTTCCAAGTTTATATCCCCGATAAATTCAACAAAAAGGCCATTCATTCCTTATAATTCCAGCATTTGAAATAAATTCATCAAGAAAATGTGTTTATTTTCCGTTTTCTTAAGAAATATTTTAACTGCGCCTGACGGTTACGGAAAGTAATAGTTTGGCATGGGAGTTTACTGGGATATAAATTTTGGACAGAGACTTGCTACGGACCAATCAAATGTTAGGGAATTGTGTAGATATTTTTGTGCTGGAATTATTAACTCTTTCACCCCTAAGTAACCGGAATGGATTTTGATATGTTAGTTTTTCGACCAATCTAACCGTCACAAAATTCTTGTCGGACTAGTCCATTTATGAACAGGGGGTGTTTTTGTTCTGAAAAATAGGAAAATGACTTGCAAAACGTGCAAATCCTGATGAGACGGCTCATTACTGGATCTACACTTTTTTGCCACTGTACAGGCCTGTGGTGTTGGAAGGGTTAAATCACTCTGGCATTGATATACCTACTGTTTTACTATTCCATTTATAAAAAGGGGGTGTTTTTGTTCTGAAAAATAGGAAAATTACTTGCAAAACGTGCAGATCCTGATGAGACGGCTCGTTACGAGCTGGCTCATCTGGATCTACACTGTTTGCGAATACCACTATACAGGCCTGTGGTGTTGGAAGGGTTAAATCACTCTGGCATATGATATACCTTCTGTTTATCATTTCAAATGACCCCATTAAATGCTCCAGTTTAACCAGTTAGAGACAACACAGTTTCCACCACTATAAAAGTAGTAAGATTGTTACTGATCCTACTGCTTTTGGGAGGGGCCAAGTGATTCTGGTGTGGCGAGGACCTGGCATCAGATCAGGATTATTCTGATTTCAGGGCTGAATATATAGTTTTGTTATTGTACATATTCAGTTCTGATTTTGGGATTGGGATTCCCCCCCCCCCCCACTCCCATTTCTACAGGTAATATATGGGATTTAGTACATTGACCCGGTCTTAAATGACCTTAGCTGTTGATAGGCCGTTAAACCCTAACAAACAAACAAACAACACAGTTTGAGGGGTATCAATTTTATTTTTCAGGGTCATGAGAGCCGAGAAGACTTCAATGCGATGTGTGTACAATCACTCAACATAGGAATCAAATTTTTATTTAACACATATTTTAGAACAAAGAAAAAGTCAAGGTAAGTTTTTACACGACCGTTTTAAAACAACGATACATATTATGTGTAACTGCGTGGCAGGTAGGTGGTGGATAGAAAAACTGCATAGTTTGTGTACACAACTCCTCTGAAACTGTTCAGTCAATCGATCTGAAACTTTACACACGTGTTCCGCATGTATTGGTGTTTTTATTGACTTTTTAACTTAGCCATTTTTTCTACATTATAGGAATGAATGGCCTTTTCGTGGAATTTATCGGGGTTTATATCCCCGATAAATTCCACAAAAAGGCCATTAATTCCTTATAATTCCAGCATTTGGAATAAATTCATCAAGAAAATGTGTTTATTTTGACAGACGGCAGCCATTTGTTTACATTGACGGCACTGACAGCGCACCTGTAGAAAGTAGTTCGGCGTGGGAGTTTACTGGGATATAAATTTTGGACAGAGACTTGCTACGGGCCAATCAAATGTTAGGGAATTTTGTAAATATTTTTGTGCTGGAATTATTATTGTATAAATTTCTATATATTTCTACTTTACACATCTCTACCTAAATGTTTATCACAAGAGGAAGAAATAATGCTATAGATTTTCAAATTCACATTAAAGTGTCTTGCCATGGTGACAGCTGCACATTTCTGCATCTTCGCTGTCTGGCCCATATTTGACGGGTGTATTTTGTGACTTACGTCACTCAGTATATAAGTTAATGTGATTCTACACAGGCTATATGGTGTAATATTGCCCGTCTGGAGGTATGTTCACCCGAGGCGATATGGTGTAATATTGCCCGTCTGGAGGTATGTTCACCCGAGGCGATAGCCGAGGATGAACATCCCTTCAGACGGGCAATATTACACCATATAGCCTGTGTAAATCACAATAACGTATTTGTCATACCGCAGATCGTTTATTTGGCCGTATAAACATATCTCTTCTTTTGATCTTTGCGTTTTTTCAGGAAGAAAAATAATCCGAGATTCGATTTTTGACCGTCAGTCTTAATATAAAGGCGTAAATGAACATTTTGTTTTTTATTAAACGAAAACTAAATATGGAAAAAGAAATCCATCGAAAACGACTTTATGACTGTTTTTTTATATCGTGTAATTTAATTTATATTCCACTGCTCTATCGATCTGCTCTCCCTTTGGCGCCTCTAGAAGAATGCGACTGGTTCCCAAACATTCGCTGTCATTGCTACGCTGCGTTTCGTGCGTGGAACCCATATTTTGTGACCTAAATATAGCCGTATCACGAAGCCAAGTGTGTTGAGATTTGATTTGCAATTTTCATTATTTTGGCTAATTTATCGCTCATATTTTCATGAGCAAAGAATATTTATGGAAAAATAAACAATAAAGACTGGTTTTGAGTGTACAATTTGTTACTTTTATTGATCAATTCAGGGTTTTATTGTGTTTAGTGAGGAATACACTTCGCAATCGCTAGACGCTTACAAAATGTGTCTTCATTGGACGTGAGGCGCCGGAGGGAATCGCAATTCCTCTATGTCCGACGGCCTTGGCAGGTCATATAATATATATGACCAGGCAAGCTAGCCAATCAAAAGCTGAGAAACTTATCTGCGGTATGACAATAGTTGATATAGACGACTCGATGTGAATCTACAGTGAGCAACATTAACATGGTTATATGAATGCCCGTATATAACGGATATAAAGCATAAAATATCACCGCCATTGAATCAGAGGAGTGATACATAGTCTGTTCATGGTCTACACCATTTGATGTTTAACCCTTGGACTGCTGTTGCTTTATATGTTGCCTTCTTTTTCAATAAAAACATGGTTTTACAGCACTTTAGAATCATTTCCTATGGAAATGATTCTAAAATGCTGTCAAAGCATGTTTTTGAATAGAAAAATTGAACATAAAAATAAACAGCAGACGACAATATTTATTTCATCAGTGTATGGGTTAATATTTATAGATCACACATATTTTGTTGTGTAACCGTACATTTATAAAGTTGCCGACTACACATGTGCTTCGTGTGTGTCACAATAAGTGTATATCAAGAAATCTCTCTGCAATATATAAAATTTCTTCATGTATGAATCAACTTAATGGTAAATGTGTTTAACAGGTAAGGTCATATTAGGCCTTACTGGCCTTAACTGTTGACGGACCATTACATTAAATTAATGGTAAATCTACCCATTGCAGTCATGGGTACTCACAGGGTGTCCTGTTTATCGAGGTTCCACCGTATCAATATCACCTGTCTATATTTATCAGGGAATTAGCTTTGCATTGACGTAATACATATACTCAGAGCTCCAGATAAGCTGCGTATTTGCTTAAATACCCAATTAAAATTGCCAAATACCCAATTGAAATCAGAAGTAGTGAGTATCAAAAAGCAATAACAATTTTGTGGTACCTTTATCATGCTGCAGAAAACAATAAACAGACCACAATTATAGCATATTTTTCTTATTTGCCATGAAAACATATCTTGGTATTTCATTAGAATTGTCTCCAAACTATTCCATAATGGCTGTCTGTTGATGTGTAAACAGTAGTGATTTTATTTTACCCAATTAAAATTTTGAAATACCCAATTGCTTCAGAAATGATGGAGTGAAAATACTCAATTACTAATTACTTATCTGGAGCCCTGCGACTGATAGCAAATTGTTGTATCCTACATTGACTGGATACGCATCTCCGGGATTTAATACTACATTTTATTGGTCGAACGACACCACCTTGCTGAGTAACGCATGGTAGACAAGTCCGTGTTTTTTTCTCAACGAAAGTCACATCATATTTAAACATTCTATCACTTAAAACATTACCTGATAGATAGAATACCAGGCTAATGACTTTTGGTATCAGATATATCAGGTTCGGCTCGAATATGTTAAGCCTCAGAATTTCTATGTTTCCTATCCGATTTCACCGAAATTGCAAAGTATACTTATCTTGCTTAGTACACTTTCAGGGAGAAATTTTCAATTTAAGGAGGGATGGTTGGGGCTAGAACACCTGACTTCCAATCCGGAGGTTGTGGGTTCAAACCTCGCCTTATGCAGCAAAAATACTTTCATAGAATTTCCATTGCACTGGTCTGTCGACTGAGACTTTAAAACTGTGATCCCGTCTCTATATGACCTTAGCTGTTGCTGGGACATTAAACACATTCATTTTCAATTTAAGGATAAATTTATTTATTTTTATTATACTGAATTTATTACATTATCACAGCCATTTTGGCTGTGATAATGTAATAAATTCAGTATAATAATTCTGCATACTTTTAATCATCAAATACATGCAGCCGTTAGGAAATAATTCATTTTGGGAAAAATAAATGATTACTCCCTCAAAGTACACTTTGCTACATAAGTATGCTTTGCAATTTTGGTGAAATAGGCTACTGATATCAAAAGACACAATCGTAGTATTCTTTCTGACCGCTGTTAAACGGACGTAAAACCCCAATCAGTCGACTGTGTCAGTGTTTCGACCATTCCCAAAACAAGTGTTTTGCTACCAATGTTGATCCAGATCAGCCTGTGCTGTTTGACATTTCATCAATGAAACACCCGCCATACTTAACAAGTAATATAGATCGTTATCTGACT
Organism: Conchocele bisecta; assembly: GCA_029237695.1. Taxonomy (NCBI): domain Eukaryota; kingdom Metazoa; phylum Mollusca; class Bivalvia; order Lucinida; family Thyasiridae; genus Conchocele; species Conchocele bisecta. Next base: position 97,277,526 of record CM055268.1, on the reverse strand, counting down.
ACATGAGTGTGTTATTTGATCAGGAGCTACACTGGCCACAAATCCCATAAGCCCCATTTTCCCAGTCACAGTCACATAATTATGACCTTCGTGTTGAACGGACATAAAAACCCCATCAGTCAACTGTACCAAGTGTTTCGACCATTATCAAAACTGTCGTGTTTTGCAGAGATGAGCTGGATGAGTGGGTGGACGTTATAGAGACGATTTTGTCCCGATGTAAGGAGGCGTGTACCTGGCTCGTGGACTACATGGCAAGTCAGGAGGGATCATCGTTCATCAAGTAAGGCAATATTTCCTTTCGCTCCTATTCAACTATTTGTTTAGATGGTTTTAATTAAATTAACGGTAGGAGTTCCTCTTTATAGGAATCACGATTTGCCTGGTTTTGCCCTCGAGTACGTTTTTAGCTCACCTGAGCAAAGCTCATGTGAGCTATTGTTATGGCAAAGTGTCCGTCGTCCGTCGTCCGGCGTCCGTCGTCCGTCCGTCCGTGAACATTTTCAATCATCTTCTTCTCCCGAACTGCTGAGCCGATATTGGTCAAACTTCACAGGGATGATATATGGGTGATGCCATTTCAGATTTGTTAAAATAGAGGTCATCGACAATCCAAGATGGCCGCCATGGAAAAGTAGGTCAAATTCTTAAAAAATCTTCTTCTCACGAACCGCCAGGCCAATTTCGACGATACTTGGTATGAATGATCGATAGTTAGCGCTGTTTCAGATTTGTTCATATGGTGGCCCGTGGGTCAAAAATGGGCGTCGCCTGAGGGGTCAAATAGGGGTCAAATTTTATTTTTAACCGAATATAGTCATGTAATATATCAAATCGAAGGTATCGACGAGACAATCACTCTGGAACATTTTTTGTCTAAATCATATGATTACGTCATCCAAGATGGCCACCGATAGTTCAAATGGTCATTCTTTTACTAAAGATTTCAAACGTCTTCTTCTTGTAAACTGCTTGGCCGATATTGGCCAAAACTTAACTGTAATGGTCTGTGGTTGAAGCCTGTTCATTTTTGTTAAAATGGAGGTCATCACCAAATCCAAGATGGCCGCCGTTGAGAAGTAGGTCAAATTCTTAAAAAATATTCTTCTCACGAACCGCCAGGCCGATTTCGACGATACTGGGTATGAATGATCGATAGTTAGCGCTGTTTCAGATTTGTTCATATGGTGGCCCCTGGGTCAAAAATGGGCGTGGCCCGAGGGGTCAACTAGGGGTCATATTATATTTTTGCCCGAATATGGCCATATAATATATCAAATCGAAGGTATCGACTAGTTGATCACTCTGGAGCATTTTTTGTCTAATCAGATGATTTATTTTGTCATCCAAGATGGCTACCGAAAGGTAAAAAAGTTGTTCTTTTACTAAAGATTTCAAACGTATTCTTCTTGTGAACTGCTTGGCCGATATTGGCCAAACATAACTGTAATGGTCTGTGGGTGAAGCCTGTCCATTTTTGTTAAAATGGAGGTCATCACCAAATCCAAGATGTCCGCCGTTGAAAAGTAGGTCAAATTGTCAAAAAATCTTCTTCTCACAAACCTCCAGGCCGATTTCGATGAAACTTGGTGTGAATGATTGATAGTTAACGCTGTTTCAGATTTGTTCATATGGTGGCCCCTGGGTCAAAAATGGGCGTGGCCCGAGGGGTCAACTAGGGGTCAAATTATATTTTTGCCGAATAGTGGTTATATAATATATCAAATCGAAGGTATCGACTAGTCTATCACTCTGGAGCATTTTTTGTCTAAATCAGATGATTTTGTCATCCAAGATGGCCACCGAAAGGTAAAAAAGTTGTTTTCTTTTACTAAAGATTTCAAACGTATTCTTCTTGTGAACTGCTTGGCCGATATTGGCCAAACTTAACTGTAATGGTCTGTGGGTGAAGCCTGTCCATTTTTGTTAAAATGGAGGTCATCACCAATCCAAGATGTCCGCCGTTGAAAAGTAGGTCAAATTGTCAAAAAAATCTTCTCACAAACCGCCAGGCCGATTTCGACGAAACTTTGTATGAATGATGGATAGTTAACGCTGATTCAGATTTGTTCATATGGTGGCCTCTGGGTCAAAAATGGTCATGGCCCGAGGGGTCAAATAGGGGTCAAATTTTATTTTTGACCGAATATGGTCAATTTTATATATCAAATCGAAGGTATAGCAGTAAATCACATGCACATTCGCAATATATGTTAGATCAGAAGGTACCAACAAATTCTGTGGAACATTTGAAGTTGTAAGTGAAGAGTCTTTGTGAAATCAAGATGACCACTATGGAGGCTTTTAGGTGAGCGATACAGGCCCATTTGGGCCTCTTGTTATCTTGACTCTTTTGTTACCTGGGTGTTGAATTGGGTTATTGCCCATTATAAAAGTAATAAGATTATTACTGATCCTACTGCTTTTGGGAGTGATGCTCGTGTGTCGAGGACCTGGCATCAGAACAGGATTAATCTGATTTCAGGACTGAATATATACCAGTAGTTTTTTTATTTTAAATATTCAGTTCTGATTTTTCGATTTTACCCCCAATGTACAGGTAATATATGGGATTTAGTACTAAATCCCATTGACCCGGCCTTAAGTGACCTTAGCTGTTGATAGGCCGTTAAACCCCAACAAACAAAGTGACATATCACGCTAGACATTGCATACTGCTTGTATTACCGAGTCAGTGAATATGGGTTGACTAATAATAATGTGTACCTCTTGTTGCAAATTCTGCTTTTATCTCCACCTATCTGTTACAGACCATTCTGTTAGCTGCACATTGTCGATGACATTGCTTTGTATGACAATTCTATTGTTGCACATCCTGCAATTATTTCCACCCTTACATGCCATTTCTGCTAGAAACAGCAGGTTAATGAATATGTATCCTCTTTGTATAACAATGTGTTCTTTTTGCTCCAACTTTTGTAGTTATCTCGTCCTGTTTGTTACCAACCATGTCTGTTAGATGCTGAGGGCTGATGAATGCGATTTGTCTTTGCATGACAATCTGCTGCAATTATGTCTGCTATCTGGCCATTTCTACTTGAAACACAAAGTTGATAAACGAGAATTTGCTCTGTATAGCATTCTACAGTGAAACCTCTCTAAACCGGACACCCTGGGAGCTCTCCATGGTGTCCAGCTACAGTGAAACCTCTCTAAACCGGACACCCTGGGAGCTCTCCATGGTGTCCGGCTACAGTGAAACCTCTCTAAACCGGACACCCTGGGAGCTCCCCATGGTGTCCGGCTACAGTGAAACCTCTCTAAACCGGACACCCTGGGAGCTCCCCATGGTGTCTGGCTACAGTGAAACCTCTCTAACCCGGACACCCTGGGAGCTCCCCATGGTGTCCGGCTACAGTGAAACCTCTCTAAACCGGACACCCTGGGAGCTCCCCATGGTGTCCAGCTACAGTGAAACCTCTCTAAACCTGACACCCTGGGAGCTCTCCATGGTGTCCAGCTACAGTGAAACCTCTCTAAACCGGACACCCTGGGAGCTCCACATGGTGTCCGGCTACAGTGAAACCTCTCTAAACCGGACACCCTGGGAGCTCCACATGGTGTCCAGCTACAGTGAAACCTCTCTAAACCGGACACCCTGGGAGCTCCCCATGGTGTCCGGCTACAGTGAAACCTCTCTAAACCGGACACCCTGGGAGCTCCCCATGGTGTCCGGCTACAGTGAAACCTCTCTAAACTGGACACCCTGGGAGCTCCCCAGGGTGTCCGGCTTAGAGAGGTTTCACTGTAAATCAGACTTTGATCATTCTGAACCATAGCTGTGTGCTCTGCGATCACAAATATACATTATCCCCTGCTATAAATGACTGAGAAACTCATAAAAAATAAGAACACAGATGTTATCTTAGTGTCCCGTTTAGAGAGCTTCCACTGTATTAACTCTGCATGCTAGTGGCGAAAATATCCGCCTATGTTTTATTTCTCTCTGTAAATATATTCATGATATTTACGGGGAGAAATACAAGAAAATGTGATAAATTTTTGTCCGCTAGTTTTGAACTATTTATAGCCCACAAGTTTGCCAGCATGCAAATAGTTAACAGCGGTTATCTCACCCATCTGTTACAGACCATTTCTGTTGGAAGCACCGAGCCGTGAGATCAGGTTGACGTGTGCCAAAATCCTGGAGAGAATGATGTACAGTTTTCTCTCGGAACACGGTGGTGTCCCGGTAAGCTAAATTAGTGAATGTGTGAATCTGTGAATATTGTAAATGAATTTGTGAATATTGTATAGGAATGTGTGAATATTGTATATGGTGTGAATATTGTATATGAATGTGTGAATACTGTACATGATTGTGTGAATATTGTATATGAATGTGTGAATATTGTACATGATTGTAATATTGTATATGAATGTGTGAATATTGTACATGATTGTGTGAATATTGTATATGAATGTGTGAATATTGTACATGATTGTGTGAATATTGTATATGAATGTGTGAATATTGTACATGATTGTGTGAATATTGTATATGAATGTGTGAATATTGTACATGATTGTGTGAATATTGTATATGAATGTGTGAATATTGTATATGAATGTGTGAATATTGTACATGAATGTGTGAATATTATATATGAATGTGTGAATATTGTATATGAATGTGTGAATATTGTACATGATTGTGTGAATATTGTACATGATTGTGTGAATATTGTATATGCATGTGTGAATATTGTACATGATTGTGTGAATACTGTATATGAATGTGTGAATATTGTATATGAATGTGTGAATATTATATATGAATGTGTGAATACTGTATATGAATGTGTGAATATTGTATATGAATGTGTGAATATTGTACATGAATGTGTGAATATTATATATGAATGTGTGAATATTGTATATGAATGTGTGAATATTGTATATGAATGTGTGAATATTGTACATGATTGTGTGAATATTGTATATGAATGTGTGAATATTGTATATGCATGTGTGAATACTGTACATGATTGTGTGAATATTGTACATGATTGTGTGAATATTGTACATGATTGTGTGAATATTGTATATGAATGTGTGAATATTGTATATGAATGTGTGAATATTGTACATGATTGTGTGAATATTGTATATGAATGTGTGAATATTGTATATGCATGTGTGAATACTGTACATGATTGTGTGAATATTGTACATGATTGTGTGAATATTGTACATGATTGTGTGAATACTGTATATGAATGTGTGAATATTGTATATGAATGTGTGAATATTGTATATGCATGTGTGAATATTGTACATGAATGTGTGAATATTATATATGAATGTGTGAATATTGTACATGATTGTGTGAATATTGTACATGATTGTGTGAATATTGTATATGCATGTGTGAATATTGTACATGATTGTGTGAATACTGTATATGAATGTGTGAATATTGTATATGAATGTGTGAATATTATATATGAATGTGTGAATACTGTATGAATGTGTGAATATTTGTATATGAATGTGTGAATATTGTACATGAATGTGTGAATATTATATATGAATGTGTGAATATTGTATATGAATGTGTGAATATTGTATATGAATGTGTGAATATTGTACATGATTGTGTGAATATTGTATATGAATGTGTGAATATTGTATATGCATGTGTGAATACTGTACATGATTGTGTAATATTGTACATGATTGTGTGAATATTGTACATGATTGTGTGAATACTGTATATGAATGTGTGAATATTGTATATGAATGTGTGAATATTGTATATGCATGTGTGAATATTGTATATGCATGTGTGAATTAATTATATATGAATGTGTGAATATTATATATGAATGTGTGAATATTGTATATGAATGTGTGAATATTGTATATGCATGTGTGAATATTGTATCATGCTGTGTATTATATATGAATGGTGAATATTATATATGAATGTGTGAATATTGTATATGAATGTGTGAATATTGTATATGCATGTGTGAATATTATATATGCATGTGTGAATATTATATATGAATGTGTGAATATTATATATGAATGTGTGAATATTGTATATGCATGTGAATATTGTATATGCATGTGTGAATATTATATAGAATGTGTGAATATTATATATGAATGTGTGAATATTGTATATGCATGTGTGAATACTGTATATGAATGTGTGAATATTGTATATGAATGTGTGAATATTATATATGAATGTGTGAATATTGTATATGAATGTGTGAATATTGTATATGCATGTGTGAATACTGTACATGAATGTGTGAATATTGTATATGAATGTGTGAATATTGTATATGCATGTGTGAATACTGTACATGAATGTGTGAATATTGTATATGCATGTGTGAATACTGTACATGATTGTGTGAATATTGTATATGAATAAGTGTGAATATTGTACATGATGTGTGAATATTGTATATGAATGTGTGAATTATTGATATGCATGTGTGAATACTGTACATGATTGTGTGAATACTGTATATGAATGTGTGAATATTGTATATGAATGTGTGAATATTATATATGAATGTGTGAATACTGTACATGATTGTGTGAATATTGTATATGAATGTGTGAATATTGTACATGAATGTGTGAATATTGTATATGAATGTGAATAATGTACATGATTGTGTGAATATTGTATATGAATGTGTGAATATTGTATATGAATGTGTGAATATTGCATATGAATGTAGAATATTGTATATGAATGTATGAATATTGTATATGAATGTGAATATGTGAATATTGTATATGAATGTGTGAATATTGTATTTGAATGTGTGACTGTGAATATTGTATATGAATGTGTGAATATTATGAATGTGTGAATACTGTATATGAATGTGTGAATACTGTATATGAATGTGTGAATATTGTAGCAATAAATGAAATTATTTGAGAATTGATTATGGTATTAACTTTTAAAAGTCCAACTATATGGATGAACCAATATTGTTGGACTTTTATAAGTTTTCCAGCCTTTGGTGGACTTGCAAAATATAAATACTCAAGAAATGTTGTTTATTCCTTAAAATTCCAACCCAATTCCAATTCACAGCATAACGAATCTGAAATCTGTGATTAGGCCACTGTACCTACACTTTTTGTCGCGCCCACTTGCGGAAAGCGCGATATAGTCGGCACTTTGGCGTACGTACGTACGTGTGTCCGGTTAAAGTTTTTGGTTAAGTTGTTTGGTTAAGTTTTTTGGTTAAGTTTTTTGGTTAAAGTTTTTGGTTAAGTTTTTTGGTTATGTTTTTTGGTTAAAGTTTTTTGTTATACTATATCTCTGCAACTGCTTTGCCCATTACCTTGAAACTTCACATGGGTGTTTATCATCATCTATATTTTCATTCTACCCCCATCCCGTGCGGCCCCTGTGCCCAATGTCAAGGTCAAATTACTTTGAAGTTTTTGGTTAAAGTTTTTTTCACGCCCGCTTGCGGAAAGCGCGATATAGTCGGCACTTTGGCGTACGTACGTGTGTCCGGTAAAAGTTTTTGGTTAAGTTTTTTGGTTAAAGTTTTTGGTTAAGTTTTTTGGTTAAAGTTTTTTGTTATACTATATCTCTGCAACTGCTTTGCCCATTACCTTGAAACTTCACATGGGTGTTTATCATCATCTATATTTTCATTCTACCCCCCTCCCGTGCGGCCCCTGTGCCCAATGTCAAGGTCAAATTACTTTGAAGTTTTTTGTTAAAGTTTTTTTCGCGCCCGCTTGCGGAAAGCGCGATATAGTCGGCACTTTGGCGTACGTACATGTGTCCGGTAAAAGTTTTTGGTTAAGTTTTTTGGTTAAAGTTTTTCGTTTTTTTAGTGTCCATGCCTTGCCACAAGGCACGACTTGCAGGCCGCGGCCATCTAGTCTGTATTGAACTTTCACCTTTTGTAGTCAGTATAGCTAACCTGGAACTGGTTAAAGAAAGTGGTTAACCCTTTCAACACAGAGTCCGCTATAGCGGTTTATGCAAACAGTGTAGATCCAGACGAGCCGGCTCGTAACGAGCCATCTCATCAGGATCTGCACCTTTTGCAAGTAGTTTTTGAACAAAAACATCCCCTTTTCATAAATGGCTGAAAACTATTTTGTGACGGTAGCGGTATTTGCAAACAGTGTAGATCTATAGTCTGTTTCACGAAAGCTGCCCAAATTTTACGGCCTTATAAACAATTAAAAAACCATATTTTTTTCGATAATATTAAATTAAAGGAAAATTTAAGAATGAACCTTCTTTTTATTTCGTGAAATTTGGTAAAATATTGATATTATTGCGAAAACAAAATTTCCCCATGAAGATGTCTATAGGGATTTAACATGGGGAAATTTTTTAGAATTTCAGAAATACTGAAAGATTTTTAAAATTTAACTTTTGTTTTCTTAGTTAGATCATTTCCAAGCTATCTAGCTAGATTTCGGAGTCAATTTCCAAAAAAAATAGTTTTTTGTCCCCTCCCACAACTCTACCTTTTTCCCCCATGTTAAATTCCCATAGACAAATCAATTTTTCGTAATAAAATCAATATTTGACCAAATTTCACGAAATAAAAAGAAGGCTCATTCTTAAATTTTCCTTTAATTTAATATTATCAAAATAAATATTGTTTTTGCATTGTTTATATAGCTGTAAAATTTGGGCAGCTTTCGTGAAACAGACTATAGATGACGTCTCGTAAGGATCTGCACTCACTTTTATTTTCATATTATTTTTGTTTTGGGGGGGGGGGGGGGGTGACTATCATCCCCAATATAAAACACATGGCTTACCGTATTTACCCTATGTATTGGGACACCCTTTATATTGGGACACCCCCGTTTTGGGGAGAAATAATTATTTTTTAGGAAACAAGTTTTGGGACACATCACAATTTTAAAAAAAAATCAATAATTTCTGCACCTTAAGTATTGGGACATCTCTTTTTTTTTTAAATACTTTTAAACACAGTCAGGGATTCCGCTGGGGAAAATAAAAAAAATCGCCACTCCAATTTTTTTAATATTTTTTTCACCGGCTACTGGTCATGCCGACTATTGGCACGTCTCGCTATAAACAGAGGCCGTCGCTGATTAACTAATATAACACAGTGCTGACGGTAAATCTGAGCTCTGTTGATTAAATAGATTACCAATAAACCGTATACATCGTCAATGCCACCTATCAATGCCGGAATGTGATTTATTTATTTTATTGTCCAGACCCAGCAATGTCTGGACGAAATCCTGAAAGTTCTGCTGGCCATGCTGAACAAGGAGGTGATTGACCAGTGCAAACAGAGCGTCCAGTACTTCCACATACTCAAGGCCTATGTCCAGATGGTGAGTGAACGCGACTGTCAACACTCCCACGGTTCTGTCGGTGGAACCGTGGGACGTGATTGATCAGTGCAAACAGAACTTCCAGTACTTCCATATACTCAAGGCCAGATGGTGAGTGAACGCGACTGTCAACACTCCCACGGTTCTGTCTTTGGAACCATGGGAGATGATTGACCAGTGCAAACAGAATTTCCAGTACTTCCACATACTCAAGGCCAGATGGCGAGTGAATTTGACTGTCAACACTCACACGGTTCTGTCGGTGGAACCGTGGGAGGTGATTGACCAGTGCAAACAGAGCGTCCAGTACTTCCACATACTCAAGGGCTATGTCCAGATTGTGAGTGAACGCGACTGTCAACACTCCCACGGCTCTGTCGGTGGAACCGTGTGAGGTGATTGACCAGTGCAAACAGAACTTCCAGTACTTCCACAGACTTAAGGCCAGATGGTGAGTGAACGCAACTCAAACACTCCAACGGTTCTCTCTGTGACGTCCCGTTCTGATGGCACTTCCCAAAACGACATTAAGTGGCCAATGCTTCCACATACTCCAGGCCTATGTCCAGATGGTGATTGAACGTGACTGTCAACACTCCCACAGTTTTCTCTGTAGAACCGTGGGAGTGTCCGTTCTGACGTGGCAATTCCCGACATCATATTTCATCCGATAGCAAGCTTTGTATTGGATCAATATGTACTGACTGATACGAGACATGCCATGTGATTTTGTACCTAAGATCTGCGATTTTTCATGAAATATATTTACAGAAACAGATATTTTCTGTAAATACGTCGAAAGATGACAAACTTTTCATAGCAAATGCGGAATAGAATTCTGCATTTATGAAGGTTTCGTCAACTTTCAACGTCACTTGCAGAAAAATAATGTAAATTTTGTAAATATTTTTCATGAGGTATCGCAAATGTTCTTAGGTACAAAATCACATGGTGCGTCTCATATATGGTATACTACCGTTGCAGAGCAGTTGTCCTATGAAAGCGTGTATCCACATGTAACAGGTTCCGTAGTCACTCATTTAAATTCCCTCTATTTATACTGCAGGGTACGAAGGCGTGTAGCCACATGTTCCTGCGTGACGGGTTCCAGCGGCTGGCTGTGTTTCTGCTAGGTGCGCCCATGGGTGGGGCGGCACAGGAGGCGTCGGGGCGGAGGTGGAGCTCGATCCAGTCCCGCGAGTTCGCCCACCTCCACACCACCCTCGCCACGCTCGTGCTCAACTGTGATGTCGCCTGCAAAAGGAACCCACCAGGTTAGTTCTTCATGTTTGAGATTGTCATTAATCCTTACACCGCTATCTTAATTTTTTGTCGTCTGCTGTTTATTTTCTATTTTCCATTTTTAGCTCGCCTGCACGAAGTGCAGAAGAGCTTATGGCATACCCCCGGCGGCGGCGGCGGCGGCGGCGGCGGCGGCGGCGGCGGCGGCGGCGGCGGCGGCGGCGTCGGCGGCGGCGGCGTCCACAAACTTAACGTTGGGGTAAATGTCTTATAACTTCTGTTTCCTTTTATGGAACACCTTGTTATTTCTTACATGCATTCCTCAGATGACCCTCTATCATGCTGTAGCAAATCCATGACCCACCACCCAACCCTTACCCCAAGGTCAAGGTCACAAACTTAACGTTGGGGTAAATGTTGTGTAACTTCTGTTTATTTACAGGGAACGCCTTTATATTTCATACATGCATTCATCTGATGATACTCTATCGTGCTATAGCAAATCCATGACCCACCGCCCACCACTTTCCCCGAGGTCAAGGTCACAAACTTAGCACATTCATAAACTTAACGTTGGGGTAAATGTCTTATACCATCTGTTTCCTTTCATGGAACGCCTTGATATTTCATACATACATTCCTCAGATGACCCTCTATCATGCTGTAGCAAATCCACAACCCACTACCCAACCCTCACCCCAAGGTCAAGGTCACAAACTTAGCATGTTCATAAACTTAACGTTTAACTTCTGTTTCTTTACAGGGAACGCTTTGATATTTCATACATGCATTCATCTGATGATCCTCTATTGTGCTACAGCAAATCCATGACCCACCCCCACCCCTGTCTCCAAGATCAACATCATAAACTTAATGTTGGAGTAAATGTCTTTTTAGCTCGACTATTCAAAGAATAGTTAGAGCTTATGTTGTCACCCCGGCGTCGGCGTCACCTTCACGCCTTGGTTAAGGTTTTTAGTCAAGCTTGTATATGGAATACTACTGGCCCTACACCCACCATACTTGGACAACTTCATCTCCTAGTGATGTACATCAACAACCCCTGACCTATATTTGACCTTGCCCTACATTTAACCTTGAATTACTTAGTTAATTCCCCTTGGTTAAGGTTTTTAGTCAACATTGGTTAAGGTTTTTAGTCAAGCTTGTAGATGGAATACTATTGTGCATACAGACACCATACTTGGATAACTTATTCTCATAGGGATGTACATCAATAACCCCTGACCTATATTTTACCTTCACCTACATTTAACCTTGAATTACTTACTTATTTCCCCTTGGTTAATGTTTATAGTCAAGCTTGTATATGGAATACTCCTGGGCCTACAGCAACCATACTTGGACAACTTAATCTCCTAGTGATGCACATCAATAATCCCTGACCTATATTTGACCTTGACCTACTTTTATCCTTGGATTACTTCGTTATTTCCCCTTGGTTAAGGTTTTTAGTCAAGCTTGTATATGGAATACTCCTGGGCCTACAGCAACCATACTTCGAAAACTTCATCTCCTAGTGATGTACATCCATAACCCCTGACCTATATCTGACATTGACCTACATTTAACCTTGAATTACTTACTTAATTTCCCTTGGTTAAGGTTTTTAGTCAACGTTGGTTAAGGTTTTTATGCAGGCCACGGCCACCTTGTTTGTCAAGCTATGTGTACATCGACCACCCTCGTAGTCGAGCTATGCTGTTCTCCTACAGCTCTTGTTATAGCTTCTGTTTCTTTACAGGGAACATCTTGATATTGTATGCATTCATCTGATGATACTCTATTGTGCTATAGCAAATCCATGACCCACCCCCACCCCTTTCCCCAAGGTCAAGGTCACAAACTTAGCACATTCATAAACTTTACGTTGGGGTAAATGTCTTATAACATCTTGTTTCATTTCATGGAACGCCTAGATATTTCCTACATGCATTCCTCAGATGACACTCTATCATGCTGTAGCAAATCCACAACCCATCACCCAACCCTTACCCCAAGGTCAAGGTCACAAACTTTAGCATGTTCATAAACTTAACGTTGAGGTAAATGTTGTATAACTTCTGTTTCATACATGCATTCATCTGATGATCCTCTATTGTGTTACAGCAAATCCATGACCCACCCCCACCCCTTTCCCCAAGGTCAAGGTCACAAACTTAGCACATTCATACATGCATTCCTCATGTGAATAGCTATCATGCTGCAGAAAATCACCAACTTAGTGCATTCATAAACTTAAGGTTGGGTTCAATTTTGTCTTACTTGTGTTTTCAGGTAGCGCATTGATATTTCATACATGCATTAATAGTAATATGCTATATCATGCTATAGCAAATCCACGACCCACCTTCAACCACTGACCCCAATGTCAAGGTCCACCGCACACCCCTTAACCCGCGGTCAAGTTATATAATATTCATGCTTTTTAGCCAGGTTTTTAAAAAAAAAATCCAGGCTATTGGATTGGCGAAAGCCGGGCGGGCGGGCGGCGTCCACAATCAATGTTAAGTTTTCGTGTTTGAGTCCATTTCTTTGTTACTGTACCAACTAGGACCACCAAACTTTCACAGCTTCATAATCAAGGGGTGCCCACCACATATCACTATCCAACATGTTACTTTTTTTTTCCACGTAGTCGACTTAGCCATTTTCAATGTTAAGTTTTTGCGTTTACAATGTTAAGTTTTCGTGTTTAAGTCCATTTCTTTGGTACTGTACCACCTAGGACCACCAAACTTTCACAGCTTCATAACCAAGGGGTGCCTACCACATACAACTATCCAACATGTGACCATTTTTTTTTACCTTCACCTATTATTTCTACGTAATTGACTTAGCCATTTTCAACGTTAACTTTTTAACGTACGTCTGGTTAAAGTTTTTTGCTTAAAAGTTTTTCGTTATACTATATCTCTGCAACTGCTTCGCCCATTACCTTGAAACTTCACATGGGTGTTTATCATCATCCATATTTTCATTCTAACCCCCAACCGTGCGGCCCCTGTGGCCAATGTCAAGGTCAAATTACTTTGAAGTTAAAGTTTTTTCGTGTACTATATCTCTGCAACTGCTTCACCCATTACCTTGATACTTCACATGGGTGTTTATCATCATTGTCGCACCCGCTTGCGGAAAGCGCGATATCGTCGGCATTTTGGCATATGTCCGTCCGTCCGTGTGTCCGGTTAAAGTTTTTTTTCGTTAAAGTTTTTCCATCTACTATATCTATTTTTTTAGTGTCCATGCCTCGCCCCAAGGCGCGACATGCAGGCCACGGCCATCTAGTCTACAAAAAGTGGGTATAATTATGTTATCCAAGTGTCTATGCTTGGAAAAAACCTGGCCTTCGTGGCTTTGCCTCGTTTCTTGTTATACAACTGTGCCAAGTTTGAGTGAAGGCTGCCAACAGGCGAGCTTCGTTGTCTTCTGACAACTCTTGTTATTATCAGAAACATGCTTTGACAACACGTTAGAATAATTTACAACATGCTTTGACAGCACTTCAGAATCATTAGCCAGGTTTTTTGAAAAAAAATCCAGGCTATTGAGGCAGGCGTAAAGCGGGCGGGCGGGCGGGCGGCGGCGCGCGCGGCGTCCACAATCAATGTTAAGTTTTCGTGTTTGAGTCCATTTCTTTGTTACTGTACCACCTAGGACCACCAAACTTTCACAGCTTCATAATCAAGGGGTGCCCACCACATATCACTATCCAACATGTTACTTTTTTTTTAACTTCACCCACCCATTTTTTCCGCGTAGTCGACTTAGCCATTTTCAATGTTAAGTTTTCGCGTTTACAATGTTAAGTTTTCGTGTTTAAGTCCATTTCTTTGGTACTGTACCACCCCTAGGACCACCAAACTTTCACAGCTTCATAATCAAGGGGTACCCACCACATATCACTATCCAACATGTTACTTTTTTTTTAACTTCACCCATTTTTTCCGCGTAGTCGACTTAGCCATTTTCAATGTTAAGTTTTCGCGTTTACAATGTTAAGTTTTCGTGTTTAAGTCCATTTCTTTGGTACTGTACCACCTAGGACCACCAAACTTTCACAGCTTCATAACCAAGGGGTGCCTACCACATACAACTATCCAACATGTGACCATTTTTTTACCTTCACCTATTATTTCTACGTAATTGACTTAGCCATTTTCAACGTTAACTTTTTAACGTACGTCTGGTTAGAGTTTTTTGGTTAAAACTTTTTCGTTGTACTATATCTCTGCAACTGCTTCGCCCATTACCTTGAAACTTCACATGGGTGTTTATCATCATCCATATTTTCATTCTAACCCCCAACCGTGCGGCCCCTGTGCCCAATGTCAAGGTCAAATTAGTTTGAATTTTTTTGTTAAAGTTTTTTTGTGTACTATATCTCTGCAACTGCTTCACCCAATACCTTGATAAACTTCACATGGGTGTTTATCATCATTTGTCGCACCTGCTTGCGGAAAGCGCGATCCTGTGCCCAATGTCAAGGTCAAATTACTTTGAATTTTTTTTGTTAAAGGTTTTTTCGTGTACTATATCTCTGCAACTGCTTCACCCAATACCTTGATACTTCACATGGGTGTTTATCATCATTGTCGCACCTGCTTGCGGAAAGTGCGATCCTGTGCCCAATGTCAAGGTCAAATTACTTTGAATTTTTTTTGTTGTTAGTTTTTTCGTGTTACTATATCTCTGCAACTGCTTCACCAATACCTTGATACTTCACATGGGTGTTTATCATCATTGTCGCACACCTGCTTGCGGAAAGCGCGATCCTGTGCCCAATGTCAAGGTCAAATTACTTTGAATTTTTTTGTTAAAGTTTTTTTGTGTACTATATCTCTGCAACTGCTTCATCCAATACCTTGATACTTCACATGGGTGTTTATCATCATTGTCGCACCTGCTTGCGGAAAGCGCGATCCTGTGCCCAATGTCAAGGTCAAAATTACTTTGAATTTTTTTTGTTAAAGTTTTTTCGTGTACTATATCTCTGCAACTGCTTTCACCCAATACCTTGATACTTCACATGGGTGTTTTATCATCATTGTCGCACCTGCTTGCGGAAAGCGCGATCCTGTGCCCCAATGTCAAGGTCAAATTACTTTGAATTTTTTTGTTAAAGTTTTTTCGTGTACTATATCTCTGCAACTGCTTCACCCAATACCTTGATACTTCACATGGGTGTTTATCATCATTGTTGCACCTGTTTGCGGAAAGCGCGATCCTGTGCCCAATGTCAAGGTCAAATTACTTTGAATTTTTTTGTTAAAGTTTTTTCGTGTACTATATCTCTGCAACTGCTTCACCCAATACATTGTACCTTGATACTTCACATGGGTGTTTATCATCATTGTCACACCTGCTTGCGGAAAGCGCGATATCGTCAGCATTTTGGCATACGTCCGTCCGTTCGTCCGTTTGTCCGGTTAAAGTTTTTTGGTTAACGTTTTTCCATCTACTATATCTATTTTTTTAGTGTCCATGCCTCGCCCCAAGGCGCGACATGCAGGCCACGGCCATCTAGTATACAAAAAGTGGGTATAATTATGTTATCCAAGTGTCTATGCTTGGAAAAAACCTGGCCTTCGTGGCTTTGCCTCGTTTCTTGTTTTCATTAGAAATGATTCTGAAATGTCAAAACATGTTTTTATTGAGAAATAAGCCAAGATATAAAAGCAACAGCAGACGACAATTGTCTTTAGACAATGCTCATTCCGGCGCCAAGCCAACACCTACGTAATCCATGTGTCTCATGACGTTACTATTACGTCACCAAACTAGTTCACAACAGTCACACTTAAAGTTTGAAATTTATGCGGCTGTATCACACGACGTGTACTGCGGCCCCGGAATATGTATGTGTAAATCAGCTGTTTGAATGGAGCGGGTTATCAAAGTACCGAAAGTACTGCATATATGCTTAAATTGCAGATATTTGCAGACGGAAATGTAACAATGACGTTCGACCATGTCCAGTCATAAGTAAACGTTTGCCGTGGCAATCGGGAACTATCTGAACCCACGACCTATGGTCTTGGTGTTGAAACAGTTCCCGCGTGCCACGGCAAACGTTTACCCACGGCTGGACATTATCGAACCTTATATTTACTGGGAAAGGGTAGAATTTCATTCATGTTTCCTAGACATTCCTGATAAAAACTTGATATCAAGTGACAGTCTGGTATTTCCGTGTTATTCAGACCTAGTTTGCCATCCTGTGCGGAAGCCGTCAACTGTGACGCCTCAAACCTTCCTGACGTTGTCGGACAACATGAAGAAATACATCTTCGGTGTCGAGTCCACAAAATACCTCAAGGAGGTCTGTATTAGCATTACATTTTCTTATAGTTTCAAAAATGTAAATAGTCAAATATGGCGTTAAAATTAAGTATCATCTTGTTTACGTCATTTTGTAGCAATTCATGGAACAGCGACGTTGAAGGTTAGTAGACGTCATGGATATTAATGACGTCAAACAAACATTAACCAATCAATAATGTCGTACGACACATGTGGGGCTAATGTAATGTACTGAGATATAAACATGTTGATGTCTAATACGTTGAATGGGTGTTTCCATTATACAGTGGAACCTCTCCCAACCAGACACCCTGGTAGGTCCCCAGGGTGTCAGGTTTGGAGATGTTTCACTGTAAATCCGACTGTTAGCGCTTCATGTTACATTCTAGTGTTTTGCAATCATGAAAAGTCATTGTAATCAGAGATACATAACAGCGAAACACAGCTAAGGTAAACCTCTATAATTCCAGCACAAAAATATTTACACAATTCCCTAACATTTGATTGGTCCGTGGCAAGTCTCTGTCCAAAATTTATATCCCAGTAAACTCCATGCTGAACTACTTTCCGTAACCGTCAGGCGCATTTAAAATAATTCTTAAGAAAACGCAAAATAAACACATTTTCTTGATGAATTTATTTCAAAAGCTGGAATTATAAGGAATTAATGGCCTTTTTGTTGAATTTATCGGGGATATAAACTTGGAAAAGTCGCGGGAATGTTGAACGAGTCCTTCCGGCGTTCGTCCAGTATTCCCGCGACTTTTCCAAGTTTATACCCCGATAAATTCCACAAAAAGGCCATTCATTCCTATAATAACCAATTTTCGAAAATTGTAATTTTTTATCGCCAATTGTTTATTTTTATCGCCAATTTCGAAAGTGACTTTTCCAAGTTTATACCCCGATAAATTCCACAAAAAGGCCATTCATTCCTATAGTATTTTCCCCGAGTGTCCGGTTTTGAGGGGTTCCACTGTAAATTTATGGAAAGTGTAAATAGTGATGCAAGTATCGAGATTTACCTTTGACAAATTTCTTCCCATTGCAGGGATGGGTTGTGGCCATTCACTTTCAGATTGTCTTCCCATTGCAGGTGGTGCATGCTATCCGGGAGGTGGACCAGCCCTTGCCGTCAGTCTGTGATATGTTACTCCACTGCAGCTTCTGTAACGAGGAGTTTGGCACCTCCCTTCTCAAACAGTTGATGGTACGTACAGAATGTAGCGTTCTCACATTCATCTCTGATGGATTGGTGCGATTGTGTGTGCATGTGGCTCTGTAATCCTTCCTTCTCAAACAGTTGATGGTACATATAGATGGTGCATTCTGACATGCATCTCTGATGGAGTCGTGTGATAGCATGTGGATGCGGCTCTGTAATTACATTACTTTACAGAAAACATGACTGAGTTTTGAAATTAATATCACAAAAAAATATTAATGTCTTTTATTGTATTTATTGCATAGCTACAGAATCATATATTGAAGCTACATATACTTCAAGATCCTTATATATTTCTCAAGTGTGTTTCATTGTATTATTATACCCCCGGCATACGAAGTATGTCGAGGGGTATAAATTATAGTTTTCGTCCGTCTGTTTGTCCGCCTGTCCGTCCACGTTAAAGTTTTTGGGTACCCATTATCTCTGTAACGGTAAGTCGGATTGACTTAAAACTTCATTTACTTTCTTATCATCATCCATATTTTCATTCCATACCACACTCCTGCAGCCTTTATGTCCAATATCATGGTCAAATTACTTGGAAGTTTGCGTAAAAGCTTTTTAATACGACAGTATTAGCCATTTTTTCTACATTTTTGTATTCAATACAGAGTTTGTGTACACAACTCCTCTGAAACCGTTCAGTCAATCGATCTGAAACTATACACACGTCTTCTACACATATTGAAGATGTGCACCTTTGTGTTTTTATGCTGAAGAAATATTTTTTACCAAAAATATCACCTTTTTAACTTAGCCATTTTTTATACATTTTTGTATACAATTCTATATAATTTCTGCCTATTAAATTTAGTATACCTGTGTATCACAACAAGAGGATGAAATAATGCTATAGATTTTCAAATTCGCATCAATGTTTCTTGCCTTGGTGACAGCTTCACATTTCTGCATATTCGCTGTCGGGGGCCCATCTTCGACGGGCGTATTATGTGACTTACGGCACTCTTGTTAAATATTTGCGTTAATGTTTTTATTTGTCGGTACAGGCGGCGGCCGGGGGTATACGTAAGTCCCTGCTCACTTCTCTAGTTTTTACTACACCATATTATTGCACAGCCATAGCCTTTTTATGCCATTAACCCTTACAATGCTGAATTCATTTGTGTCGTCTGCTGAATATTTTTTATTTTCCATTTTTCTCATGAAAACTTGGTTTGGCAGCACTTTAGAATCATTTCCGATGGAAATGATTCTAAAATGCTGCCAAACCATGTTTTTACTGCGAGAAAAGACAAAATATAAATTAACAGCAGACGACTATTTTCGGTTCCCGCATTCTAAAGGTTAATGAATACTAATGTACCGTTTCAGATGCAGTACATGAATGCACCCTCCAACGAGTTGAAGCCCATCTTCTCATTGCTGACCGACCTACTCGTATGTATTTCATGTAAATGTGTCGCTATCTTACAACAGTAGGCTTCTTATTATCCCCACGTCGGTAGGCAAGAGGGGATATAGCGTTAGTCCATGTGCGTATGTATGTGCGTGAGTTCCTTACATTTTTCAATAACTTATGAACTTATAATATTTTAAATGACCACCATGCTGTTTTAAAAAGCCAGTCCACCCCCCCCCCCCCCCCACCCGGGGGAAAAATAAATGGAAAAGCCCTAAGCTGTCCCTCCACTAAACACTAGGGATGGGTTGTGGCCTAGGAGTTAGAGCACCTGACCTCCAATCCGGTGGTTGCGAGTTCAAACCTCACATAGGGCATCAAAAAATACTTTCATAGTATTTCCATCCGATTCGTCTGTCATATGAGACTTTAAACTGTGGTTTTGTCTATATGACCTTAGCTGTTGCTGGGACGTTAAACCCATTCACTTTTGCTTTTTCCACTAACCCTGTTGTTCGTTTCACTGGGATCACCATTTTACTATCATATGGTGCAATTTTATTTACCATCACATGGTGTCAAATTGCACCATGTGCTTGTAAATTGACCATTCCTTGTTGTACATTTCTCCAGACCCTGGAAGACCCCCTGCAGCTCAAGAGACTACAGCTGGTTATAGACGGGCACATTGATGATAGCGGGACACAGTTCGAGGGATTGTTGGGTGAGATACATTTCAATGTCAATTTGTTTATACTTACTGATACTTGTTTATTATGTCACAGTATGTATGTAAATCACGATGGGCAGAAGGTGTGTATTCGTGCCCGGCTAGCTCAGTCGGTTAGAGCGATGGTACGGTAAACCAGAGGTCCCTGGTTCGAGCCTCTGGTCGGATATGCATCTTTCTCGCCTTGTGACATTTGGCGCCCACTGGGGGACAGTGACTGAGATCTCTGTCCCATAAAATCATGAATTTGGGGACGAATTCAAATTTGGCGGAGTATGTCACGGTATGTATGTAACTCACGATGGGCAGAAGGTGTGTTCGTACCTGGCTAGCTCAGCCGGTTAGAGAGATGGTACGGTAATCTAGAGGTCCCCCGTTCGAGGCCGGGCCGATGCCCATCTTTCTCGCCCTATGACAATTATTTTCTGTAATAACATTTTTACGTCATCTATGGTAATCTTGCTTTAACCCTTTCAACATTACAGCCCTCTATAGCGGTGTTTGCAAACAGTGTAGATCCAGATCAGCCGGCTCATTATGAGCCGTCTCATCAGGATCTGCACTTTTTGCAAGTACCGATAATTTTCATATTTTTTAACAAAAACACCCCATTTTCATATTAAATGTACAAGTCTGAAAACTATTTTTTGGCGATTGGATTAGTCGGATAATTAACATATAAAAATCCGTTCCAGTTATTTAGGGGTGAAAGGGTTAACCCGTAATTATCAGACATCCTCTTATTCATGTTAATTTTTGTCTCACCCACATTAGTGGAAAGTGAAACATAGCGGTAACTATATTGTTTTAGTAATTTCCAATAACCTCCGAAGGGAAGCACATTTAATACACATTGTTTTAAAGTTACTCTTTTTATTAAATTTTCGACCACATGGTCGAAAATTTAATAAAAAGAGTGACTTTAAAACAATGTACAGTCAAACTTGTGAATAAAGGCCAGCCATGGGAAGTGAAAATGTGGCCTTTATTCACAGGTGGTCTTTAATCGCAGGTTCATTTATATAGTAATTGTGTCATTGGGACAAAAAAATTGTGGCCTTTACAGCCTGGTGATTCGGAGGTGGTCTTTAGCACAGGTTCAACTGTATATTGTTTTAGTTGTCGTTATTGTAGTTAAAGGTACATGCCCACGCAGTAGGCACAATATGTACTTCAAATCAGAGACATCATCTGAAACATTTTGTGGCAAAATAAACATTAATTCACCAGTACCCCACGTATTGATTGGCATTATTATACATTTTATATCAGACATATATTTCCAAACTGATATCAGGGGCGATAACCGTGTTCTCTTAAAATGTTAACGGACATTACTATTTAGTCTCTGTATTTATGTTTTGATGTGCAATGATCATATTTTATAATCTGTCGAAACAATAATTTGTTTAGGTCACACATTTAAATTGTATAAATAATTTAAAAATGTCATGCCTAATTTGCATATGAAAATAGGCTGATACCACCGCGCGTCACTATCAGCAAAATAAATATTACTAAATGATTATATCTGTATAGCGGGCACTCGTAATGTGTAGAACTGGCGGAATAGTGACACAATTATACACTTATTTTATTCATATAAAGAACATTTTGTACCTACTGAGTGGGTATGTACCTTTAAAGTAGGCGTTAGCAATTTTTGACATATGTCTATATGTTCAATATCTCCAGTAGCCTATTTCATCAACATTGCAAAGTATACTTTACTAGCGAAGTATACTTTGAGGGAGTAATCATTTATTTTTCCTGAAATGCATTATTTCATATAGAACTAACAAATGCATATAGTTCATGATTAAAAGTATGCAGAATTATTATACTGAATTTATTACATTATCACAGCCAATTTGGCTGTGATAATGTAATAAATTCAGTGTAATAAAAATTAATAAATTTATCCTAAAATTGAAAATTTCTCCCTCAAAGTATACTTTGCTAGAAAGTATGCTTTGCGATGTTGGTGAAATATGCTACTGATCATTAATCGGATCATTATTTCATCAATACCTTCTCACATTGACAAGCCACTGTGGTGTGATAAGGACCCGGCACCAGGTTGCAAAATGAGAACATTCTTGTCCGGGTTGTAATTTTGTCATGGATGAATGAATTTCTAAATAACTAGGCATAAATGTTCATCATGAGAGCGTGTCGCGCACAAGAGACTGGTCCGTGGTTCAAAGTTCAAGGTCACACTTAGAGGTCAAAGATAAAAAAAATGAAAACAATAGAGCTTGTTCGACCTGTAATTTTGTCATGCATTGAGGTATTTTACACTTGCAAAAAATGTTCATCATGATGAGACGGCGTACCGCTGGCATGACCCAGGTCCATAGCTCAAAGATAAAGGTCACACACAGAGGTCAAAGGTAAAAAGAAAGTCTCTAAATTTGTTATACATGGATGGATTTTGAAATAGTTTCACACACAATATGAAGGTCAACGTTGCAGTGTGGTCATTCATGTGCCGACAAGCCATATTTCTAGTTTCAAAAGCTATAGGGATGGGTAGTGGCCTAGGGGTTAGAACACCTGACTTCCAATCCGGATGTTGTGGGTTCAAACCTCTCCTTGGGCATCTAATTTCCATCCCACTGGTCTGTCGGATGAGACTTTAACCCTTTCAACACCACAGACCTCTATAGAGACAATGTTTGCAAACAGTGCAGATCCAGATGAGCCGGCTCGTAACGAGCCGTCTCATCAGGATCTCCACTGTTTGTTAATAATTTTAAACGTCGTACAGATTACCCTTTTAGAAGAATGGGATAATTTGAATGAACAAAATTAATGAAATAGCGTGAAACATTGACATGGAACATCCTATTTAGTTACTTGGTGTTGAAAGGGTTAAACTGTGGTCCCGTCTCTGCTGGGACGTTAAACCCATTCACTTTCATTTTCAAAAGCTATTAAGTGAAAGTGAATGGGATTAATGTATTATTATTGCAGCTGTTGTGCGCCTGAACCATGTTCAGGATAGTCGACGATCGTACGCTTGTATAAAGTTCCTCGTGAATCTGGCTAACAAGTGCCCCCTGGTGAAGGACTATCTGCAGCAGACGAAATCAAAATGGCAGTGGGCCGTCAACTGGCTGAAGAAAAAGGTTGGTAACATCAAGTGGAGCTGACATTGTACTATCTATTTTTAATTCCAGCACAAAAATATTTACACAATTCCCTAACATTTGATTGGCCCGTAGCAAGTCTCTGTCCAAAATTTATATCCCAGTAAACTCCCACGCCGAACTACTTTCTACAGGTGCGCTGTCAGTGCTGTCAATGTAAACAAATGGCTGCCGTCTGTCAAAATAATCACATTTTCTTGATGAATTTATTTCAAATGCTGGAATTATACGGAATGAATGGCCTTTTTGTGGAATTTATCGGGGATATAAACTTGGAAAAGTCGCGGGAATACTGGACGAGGCTTTAAAAAAATGAGAATTTTCGAAAGAAAAAAAAAGAACAAAATATATACATGTATATATTTTTTTTTTATATTTTTTTTTTCGAAAATTCTCATTTTTTTATCACTTCGTTCAGTATTCCCGCGACTTTTCCAAGTTTATACCCCAATAAAAAATTCCACAAAAATGCCATTCATTCCTATAGTGGAGCTGACATTGTACCATCTATTGTTGTTGAATGGTCAGGATATTCTAATGTCAGGGCTGAATATATATTTTTTTGTAAATATTGAGTTCTGATTGTGGGAATTTCCTTCATTATGGACAGGTTAAATACGGACTTAAATGACCTTAGCTGTTGATAGGCCGATAAACACCAGTAATCAATCAATCAATCTGGCTGTAGAATGGACATAATCCCCAATCAATCAATTAATCCTCACATTTAGACACATTCCCATCTGTATATGAGACCAGGCATGCGATTCTGTACCTTCGGACATCTGCATAATTTCATTAAATACATTTACAAAATTTACAATATTCTTCATAAATGGCATCAAAAGTTGACAAAATTTTCAGAAAAAAAAGACAACATTATTTTACGTTTGCTCCAATATTTAAAAATCATTGTACTTTTTCAAATAATGTCTGAAATGTTTAGTAGCCAAAATGTCCTTTTCTGAAATATTAGTAGCCAAATGGCTACTGCAGCTACCATTAATGCCAACCTACTGTCTGTTCCACGTTTTTGCTGCCGACGAACATTTGGCCATTAAACACATTAAATCTAAAAAATATTTAAAAGTAAGTACTTTTTCATCAATAACAAAAAAGTCACCCTCCCCAAAAAATTGTATTTGATGAAATTCCATCAAATATTGATTTTATTGCGAAAAAAGCGATTTTCCAAAATTTTTAAACGAAAACATTTGGAAATTGACTCTGAAACCTGGCGAGATAGCTTGAAAATGATGTACCGGTAACTAAGAAAACAAAAGTTAGATTTTGAAAATCGATATTTAGCCCCCATGTTAAATTAAGGCCAAATGTTCGTCGGCAGCAAAACGTGGAACAGACAGTAGTGTTGAACGGACGTAAATCCCAATCAATTAATCCTTCCATACAGGTACACTCCCATCTATAATTAAACCTTCCTGTTGAATGAACGTAAAACCCAATCAATCAATCTTCTGTGTTTCTATTTGTAGATGTCGGAGTACAGTTACTGGAGTTCGACGTCCACGTCGACCGCATCCAATGAGGATTCCAATCGTAAATCCTTCCAGAGGACCGTCAGTGCTCAGGTGCTTTGTCAATTACTGGTTTGGGTTGGTAGTCGAGTCGTAGAACATTGGACTTCAGTACTGGAGGTCGTGGGTTCAATACGCACCCTACTGTCTGTTTCACGAAACTTTTCCAAATTGTACGGCTATATAAACAATGCAAAAATAATTACTTTTTTGTCGAGCCCGCTTGCGGAAAGTGAGACATAGTGATCACAATGACGTCCGGGTGTCCGTCCGTCCGTCCGTCCGTCCGGGCACACGTACAGGGTCTTAGGTGGTTAGAGGCGTGGCCTATTCCTTTGATCTTTACAAGAATACAATAGACTTATTCCGTTGACCACTTAAGCCTATTGTTCCTTAGGTGGTCATTCCTTTGATCTTTTATATAGTAAAAACCACCTAAGGGATGTCACGTAAGTACGTCCGTCCGTCCGTCCGAAATCTGCATTAAAGTTTTGAAATACCTTATATCTCTGCAGTCCTAAGTCACATTGACTTGAAACTTCATATGCTTATCAGTCATCATCCATATATTCATTCTGTGTCCCACTCATGCGGCCCCTGTGCCCCTATGTCAAGGTCAAATGACTTAGAAGTTTGCGTTAAACTTTCAGTCAAAATTTGCGTTAAAGTTTTCACATACCTACTGTCTTTGTGACCGTAAGTCAGATTTGCTTGAAACTTTGTATGCTTATTGGGCATCAAGCTACAAATAAATACACTCTTGAGACCAATTATATTCCGCATGTACTCTGAAAACCTTGTCAACTTTTTACTTTATTAATGAAAAATATATAAAATTACGCAAATGTCCAAAACTCTGAAAATTGTGTTGACTTTTGACGCCACTTATGGAAGATATTTTAAATTTTTTAAAAACGTATGTCATGAAATTACGTAGATGTCCGAAGGTACAAAATCACATGGGATGTCTCAAATCATCACTGATGTAAGATCTTCTACCACAGGACACGCTGGCCGAAGCGACAGCTCTACTGACCGAGCTAGAGAACTATGGAGACATGGACACAAACGGCAACTTCTCGGCCACATCAGGCGATAGCGACACCACGATGACCACTGAAACCAGTGGTCAGCAGTCGGACAGTCACATGTCCAGTATAGAGGAAGAGAAGGGACAAAAATCGGACGGAGATAATTCGTATTCGTAGTGAAATATAAAAAGTGTACTCAGGGACTACAATTAATCGGGCGCCAATGGCTCGGATGTATTTGTCAGAATATTTCTGGTTAATTTCATGGGTTGATGGGGTTTTTTAGTTACCGATGAAGTTTTCCGTGAATAAGGTTGAATGTTCATAAATATTTATGGTTAAGTACTTTATCTACAATATAGATAATGGGGCTGTTTAACTCTTTGCATGCTGGGAAACTTGTGGGCTATAAATAGTTCAAAACTAGTGGACAAGAATTCATCATATTTTCTTGTATTTCTCCCCGTAAATATCATGATGTCTTGGAATTTCATTAGAATTGAGTCCTGAGGACTCAATTCTAATGAAATTTCAAGACATATTTACAGAGAGAAATAAAACATATACATGTACTCCTAATTAACTTCTTAGGCGGATATTTTCGCCGCTAGCATGCTAAGAGTTAACACACTTGATAGTTCTGCAAAATTGCGTTGGAAGTTTAGCAGAAAATGTTCTTCTTACAGAATATCTTTTGACTGATTATAGGGGGAAATCGCAGAGAGATTAGTCATTACGTTAAATGTGATGACAGAAAATGTAATTAATCACCAATTTCGATCGACACTGACCTACTGTCACATTTGCAGGTATAGATGGCAGCCACAGACTGATCAGGATTGGCGTGCGTGCGTTGTGCCTAAATTTTTATATTTTTTTTAAATATTTCGGTATACTACAGGTATCAATGTCTCGGTGGGCACGACATGCGGGCCGCGGCCATCTAGTTCCATATTTAAGACACATTGTAACAAAAACGTGTTTTGTCTGCAAATTAGTATTCGCTGTGGTTAATTCTGAATTTGTTCCATGAGTTGTATCCTGATCAGACTGCAAAAGTTTTGACTGATCAGGATCTTCACGGGGAAGAACACTTAATAAGCCCCATTTTGTGATGATGTCGCACATGAAATTCTAATGAATAACCAGAATGTTTGGTCAATTATTAACGAAATCATCCAAGCTTGGTGCCTGGGTTTAAGTGATGTTATGTTATATGACTCTTTTATGTACTTATTCAATTATGCATCAACACTTATTGTTGTTAATTTACAATTTTCTAATTAAGCTTTCAATTAGCTATAGAAAAAAATTGACCAAATTTGGTGCATGACCATATTTGGTGTGTGACCATATTTAGTTATGTGTCCATATTTGGTGTACAACCATATTTGGTGCATGTCCATATTTGGAGTATGACTATACAGTAGAAACTCTGAATACCGGACAGCCTGTGGACCGGACAAAAAGTCCGGTTTAGAGAGGTTTCCGGTTTTTAGAGGTTTTTCACTATTCCTACTCGAGGTGTGTACATTGGTTTGTCACTAAACGTGTACTCCAATTAGCGAAGACTAATCGGCAATTTTCAATGATTATTTGACCTCATAATTACCTTACATATACCTGCCGTCGTCAATTCCAGCCGCATCAATCGATTTAAGTATTCAATGGAAAATAGCGGCATGTTTTTCGCTATTTAATTCAAGACTAAACACGGCCCGATTTGTAAATGTAAATATCGAGTATCCATCTTTGTTTTGACGAAAGTCGGGAGAAACAATTGTTTTCATTGGTCGGTTTTCCAATATCACGCGTCGATCACATGCTCGGAAATATTTGTAGGTTGTAAGACACAACATTGCAATGAGTGCGCACTACGCAACCAGTACAAAACATTGTTGGTCATTAAATGACAACAAACGGCGTAACATCCTTTTAAAAATAAACAGCGCCGACCATGTGACTTGACTTGTGAACCGTGTCAAATGCGTAACGTCTCTCTTATCACACCTGTCTGACAGGAAATCCAACACGACCATTGTGTGAAAATTTATCCCCTGCCGCAGGCGCTTGCTGATTTTAGCAATTCTGATCCGTCCGGTATTCAGAGGTAAAATTATGCTGAAAACTCTTGTGTTTTTTTTTTTTGGAAAATCGTCCGGTTTCCGGAATTCAGAGGATCCGGTATTCAGAGGTTTTTAGTACATTGAATAAAGAAGGAATTACATCGGGACTATGAAAATTGTCCGGTTTCGGGAGGATTCCGGTATTTAGAGGGTCCGGTATTCGGAGTTTCTACTGTATCTGGTGCAAGAAGTCTGTTTGAGTGCTACAAAGCTCTTTCGAGTGTTGTTTATTTGTTACGATGTTTTTTTTCGTGATAAAACCATGTTAATGATCCGAACAATTGAGTTATTACGTGTAGAATAGTTTACGAATGCTATGCTGTTGCAGGTAGTGTGTAATGTAAATAGATCAGTGCGCGCGAGTATAAAACTCTGAGCATGTTCTCAATTTTTTGCTCAAAATCAAACGGTTTGATTGGCCAAACATGAGCAAGGCTGAGATGTTTTCAATTATTAGTGCTGTTCACAAATGCCCGGCCTTACTATAGGAATGAATGGCCTTTTTGTGGAATTTATCGGGGTATAAACTTGGAAAAGTCGCGGGAATACTGGACGAAGCGATAAAAAATTACAATTTTCGAAAAAAAATCGAAAAAAAAAAAAGATTTTTTTTTTATTATTATTATTTTTCGAAAATTGTAATTTTTCAAGGCCTCGTCCAGTATTCCCGCGACTTTTCCAAGTTTATATCCCCGATAAATTCCACAAAAAGGCCATTCATTCCTTATAATTCCAACATTTTAAATAAATTCATCAAGAAAATGTGTTTATTTTCCGTTTTCTTAAAAATTATTTGAACTGCGCGTCACGGTTACAGAAAGTAGTTCGGCGTGGGAGTTTACTGGGATATAAATTTTGGACAGAGACTTGCTACGGGCCAATCAAATGTTAGGGAATTGTGTAAATATTTTTGTGCTGGAATTACATGACCTTAACTGTTGATAGGCCGTTAAACACCAATAATAAAAAAAACAAACAAACAAATGCTGATTTAAAAAATGAAATAGATTTTCTGCAGCGGTGGGTGGGAGGCTGGTTAGGAGCATGTAATTGGTAATTTAGCAATGGAGTTCATCCTTACCGGAATCCCGTTATTCCTAGTTCGCCCCTCTGTAGCCGATTTCACCAACATTGCAAAGTATACTTTTCTAGCAAAGTATACTTTGAGGGAGTAATCATTTATTTTTCCTGAAATGCATTATTTCATATAGAACTAACGACAGCATATATTTGATTATTAAAAGTATGCAGAATTATTATACTGAATTTATTACATTATCACAGCCAAAATGGCTGTGATAATGTATTAAATTCAGTATAATAAAAAATAATAAATTTATCCTAAAATTTAAAATTTCTCCCTCAAAGTATACTTTGCTAGAAAAGTATACTTTGCAATGTTGGTGAAATAGGCTACTGGTATGGTTCCAATGAGTGGTAACAACGTATACTGCTGTGTTTAATTAAGAGAAGTATGTTTATTTTTTGTGCAAACAATTGTGTAGCCTCGCATGTAATGGGTTAACCAATGCTACACAATTTTTCGCACGGAAAATAAATAAATTTGCTGTTATCACTCGGCCATTTTTTTGCCGAAATCAGTCTCCGCGAAAGTCGTCGGTCCGTCGGACATGTCCGTTAAAATTGCTGCTGGTCCGACGGTAAACCAGAAGTCGCCGACTATAAAAAAATCACCTTCCTTTGGTATGCATCTTCTTTTGGTAGCTAGCTTTTCTTATATAACTAATGATATACATGTACTTAAAAAAGCTCTTAAATAGCACACAAAATCAATTTTATTTTTATAAATGTTTTTTTTTTTCGGTCTGGTAAATTTTTGTCCGGTCTGGTAAAAATTTCAATTTTACGAGACTGAATGTCCTGTAAAATTTTGGCAGTTTCGTGGAGACTGCGATATTCATGTCATAAAACATTAGATTTTCTGCCTAATTGTATCTGAGAATTATCTGGTATTTGTTTCGAACATCTGTGATATTGTTTGTGAATCACATCACAAGTTGACAAAAATAGCGAACCCAATAACCAAGCGACGGGTATCTCGGTCTGCTGATCCAGTGGTTGTGGGTTCGAGCTTCACCCGATGTGTGTATCGTGTCCTTGAGCTAGACACACTGCTCCACACTGCTTCAGTTCACCTAGAATTTATTTATAGAAATCTGGTCCAACTTGTATATTTTATGGCCTAATTTCTTGTAATAAATCGAATATCGCATGATTTGTTGTGTAAAGAAGCCATTAAAGTGTTTTTCCACTAGTGTTGATCCAGATCATCCTATCTGCGCAATCGGATCTGGAACTGCATTATTTGCCAGATTCATATTTTCACTCTTGTTACTTGTACTGCAATCAGTGTAGACCCTGATCAGACTGCACATATGTGCAGTCTGATCTGGGTCTACCCTGTTTGCAGTCTTTATTTTTGTAAGTTATTCAGTAAGAAATAAACGCTAAAATAAACCAAAGGACCGACCTCTATAAATAGGTTTGCAAAGGGAAATAACTAGCTACGAACCCCCATTACCAGTAACCTCGACTGTATTTGAAATTGTATGTATGCAGTTCCGGTATGTATGAAATAGAAGATATTCCATCGTACATTTTGAATAGCGGGAAATAATACACGAGTGTGGCGTTGGCTTCCGCGTAGCAACGAGTGAGCGTAGCAAACGAGTTGTTTGCACGGACGCCGACGGACACAAGTGTATTATTTCCGCTATTCAAACATGTACGATGAAATAAAATATAATCCATATCTTAAGTCCCGAGAAAGGGTTTGAGATTAATTGTAGATATTCATTAAAATTTACATGGATTTATGGTGATATTTAAAATGTCTTTATTTAGCACGATAAGGTAAGGAATTAGTAATTGAGTATTGTTACTCCATCATTTCTGAAGCAATTGGGTATTTCAAAATTTGAATTGGGTAAAATTAAATCGCACTACTGTTTACACATCAACAGACAGCAATTATTGAATAGTTTGTTTCGAAATGAAAACATATCTTGGCATTTCATTAGAATTGTCTCCTTGGAGACAATTATAATGAAATACCTAGATGTGTTTTCATGGAAAAATAAGAAAAATATGCTATATTGGTGGTCTGTTTATTGTTTTCTGCAGCATGATAAAGGTACCAAAATCGTTCTCATTGCTGTTTGATACTCGCTACTTCTGATTTCAATTGGGTTTTTGGCAATTTTAATTGGGTATTTACGCAAATACGCAGCTTATCTGGAGCTCTGAAAACCCACAATCAACCAAGCAATCATCCACTGCCTATAGGCAAGAGGATATACATGTAGCGTTAGCCCATGTACGTACGTACGTGCGTGCGTTAGTAAACCTTTCATTTTTCAATAACATGAACCGCATCACCGATTTTGATAATATTTTCACACAATGTGTGTCTAGGGATGGTGCGTTGTTTTGCATTCGACCACCCAAGGTCAAGGTCATTGAGGGTGGGTGGCAGGTGGGAGCACGCGATGGGTAATTTAACGATCGGGGTTCATCCTTACCGGAATCCCGACTGTAGACCTGGTTTGGCCCTCACATACGTCTTTGGCATTTTGTATGTGACAGTTGAATCTGGTTATACCCCTTATGTGAGTATTACAATATTCGTAATCCTATTTTAGGGGAAGGGGCCAAGTGACTTGGTGTGGTATGGACCTGGCACCAGGTCAGGTTATTCTAATTTCAGGGCTGAATATATTTGTTCTCGATGTAAATACATGTATTCCGTTCTAATTTTGGGATTTTCCCCCCAATGCAGCAGGTTAAAATGGGATCGAACCCGTTTGCCCGGCCTTAAGTATAATAATGCGATCAGTCTAATTCACTCCAGTAGAGTGGGTGGCAGGTGGGAGCACGCGATGGGTAATTTAACAATCGGGGTTCATCCTTACCGGAATCCCGACTGGAGACCTGGTTTGGCCCTCACATATGTCTTTGGCATTTTGTATGTGACAGTTGAATCTGGTTATACCCCTTATGTGAGCATTACGATATTCGTAATCCTATTTTAGGGGAAGGGGCCAAGTGACTTGGCGTGGTATGGACCTGGCACCAGGTCAGGTTATTCTAATTTCAGGGCTGAATATATTTGTTCTCGATGTAAATATTCTGTTCTGATTTTGGGATTTTCCCCCCAATGCAGCAGGTTAAAATGGGATCGAACCCGTTTGCCCGGCCTTACATGACCTTAGCTGTTGATAGGCCGTTAAACACTAATAAACAAACAAACAAACTATTGTACGTATGTCCGTGGTTCATTTCAATACAAATACAGTCGAACCTCTCTAAACCGGACACAGAGGCATTATAGTTTTGCTCGATTCTGATCGGATTCATTGCCATTTATGTCCAATGTCTCTTCTTGATCGCAAAGCACCCACGCGTGTCTTGAGGTCGTCATCTGTATGTTTTACAGTGGAACCTTTCTAAACCGGACACCCTGGGGACCCCCATGGTGTCGGGTTTAGAGAGGTTCCACTGTACATGTATTCTTCATCATGTCATAATAACTTCCATATAAGTTGAAGGACTACTTTTTTATTGGACACTTGATACATACGAACATATACACTCACACCACCATTAACACTTTCTTGATCGGTTTGACAATCACAAAGTTTTTAAATCACCATTTGTTATGTCAAACAACGAGATATAGTCGGCACATTGGCGTACGTATGTACGTATGTGTGTCCGAGTTTTTATGCCACCGGGTTTCGAAGAAACGGGTGGCATATAGTGTTTGGACCGTCCGTCCGTCCGTCCGTCCGTCCGTCACACTTTTCGGTTAACCACTTTGTCACAGTTTCTCAAATATGCTGCAGGTGGCATCCGCTGTGGACAGACGCATTTCTTGTTGGCTAAAGTTTTTCGATATACTTGTACTATCAAAGCCTCGGCGTGCCGTGGCCATCCAGTTGACGCCTCCGTCACAATATACCCTGTACCAGGGGGAAAACCTATGTGTTACAACAGGATCCCGGCCGAGAAAAGTGACCTTTATAACATTTGCTACAATTGTAGATCGTGGTCCTCTTGCACAATTATATCGTAGGAGCACGGTGTAATTGTCTCCGCCACGTTCGAGGAAAGTGAGAAATAGCAGTCACAATTTCGGCAATAAGGCATCGTCGGCATCAATAATTTTGGATGTACAGTGGAACCTCTCTAAGCCAGACACCAAGAAAATACCTGTGATCATATTTTTCATGAGTTTCTTGATCATGTATCTCGGATGATAATGTCTGTTCGTGTTCGCATTGTGCACAACTATGGCTCAGAATAATCCAATGTCTAAGCCGGTGTGGTATGGACCTGGCACCAGGTCAGGTTATTCTAATTTCAGTACTAAATATATTTATTTTTAGCTCACCTGAGCGAAGCTCATGTGAGCTATTGTTACCGCAATGTGTCCGTCGTCCGTCGTCGTCGTCCGTGAACATTTTCAAACGTCTCCTCCTCCGTAACCATTGGGCCTATAGTCACCAAACTTCATGGTCATGGTCCTTAGGTAGGGGGATTACAAAATTGTTAAAATTACATCATTACGTAATCCAAGATGGCCACCGTCTAAAAATAGCACAAATTCTTCAAAAATCTTCTTCTCAAGAACCGCCAACCGGATTTCGACAAAACTTGGTAGGACTGATCGATGTACAATGTTCTTTCAAAGTTGTTAAAATGGTGACCCTGGGAGGGGTCAAAAATGGGCGTGGCCCGTGGGGTCAAATTGGGGTCAAATTTTATTTTTGACCGAATATGGACTTGTCATATATCAAATTGAAGGTATCAACGAGGCGATCACTCTGGTGCATTTTTTTGTCGAAATCGGATGGTTAGGTCATCCAAAATGGCCGCCGAAAGGTCAAACGGTCGTTCTTTTATTAGAGATTTCAAAATTCTTCTTCACATGAACCGCTTGGCCCATGGTAGCCAAACTTAAGAGTTATGGTCCATGGGTGAAGCCTTTTCAGATTTGTTAAAATGGAGGTCATCGCTAATCCAAGATGGCCGTCTAAAAATAGCATAAATTCTTAAAAAATCTTCTTCTCATGAACCGCTAGACGGATTTCGACGAAACTTGCTAGGAATGATCGATGTACAATGCTCTTTCAAAGTTGTTAAAATGGTGACCCCGGGGTCAAAAATGGGCGTGGCCCGTGGGGTCAAATTTTATTTTTGACCGAATATGGTCTTGTCATATATCAAATTGAAGGTATCAACGAGGCGATCACTCTGGTGCATTTTTTGTCGAAGTCGGATGGTTAGGCCATCCAAGATGGCCGCCGAAAGGTCAAAAGGTTGTTCTTTTATTAGAGATTTCAAAATTCTTCTTCACATGAACCGCTTGGCCCATGGTAGCCAAACTTAAAAGTTATGGTCCATGGGTGAAACATTTTCAGATTTGTTAAAATGGAGGTCATCGCTAATCCAAGATGGCCGCCGTCTAAAAACAGCATAAATTCTTAAAAAATCTTCTTCTCATGAACCGCTAGCAAACTTGGTAGGAATGATCGATGTACAATGCTCTTTCAAACGTGTTAAAATGGTGACCCCGGGGTCAAAAATGGGCGTGGCCCGTGGGGTCAAATTGGGGTCAAATTTTATTATTGAACAAATATGGTCATGTCATACATCAAATTGAAGGTATCAACGAGGTGATCACTCTGGTGCATTTTTTGTCGAAATCGGATAGTTAGGTCATCCAAGATGGCCGCCGAAAGGTCAAACGGTCGTTCTTTTATTAGAGATTTCAAAATTCTTCTTCACATGAACCGCTTGGCCCATGGTAGCCAAACTTCACAGTTATGGTCCATGGGTGAAGCCTTTTCAGATTTGTTAAAATGGAGGTCATCGCTAATCCAAGATGGCCGCCGTCTAAAAATAGCACAAATTCTTAAATGTTCTTCTCATGAACCATTGGCCGGATTTCGATGAAACTTGGTAGGAATGATTGATATACAATGGTCTTTCAAATTTGTGAAAATGGTTACCCCAGGGTCAAAAATGGGCGTGGCCCGTGGGGTCAAATTTTATTTTGTTTTTGACCGAATATGCTAATGTCATATATCAAATTGAAGGTATCGATGAGGCGATTGCTCTGGTGCAATATTTGATGATTATGTCATCCATGATGGCCGCCAAAAGGTCATTTATTCCAGATTTTGAACGTCTTTTTCTCAGAAACCACATGGCCGATGATGGCCAAACTTCATAGTAAGTTAAGATCCTTGGGTGAAGCATTTTCAGATTTGGTAAAATGAGAGTCATTGCTTAATCCAAGATGACCGCCATCTAAAAATAGCACAATTTTTTTAAAACACATGAACTCAATGTCACATTCTCCTCTGGTGTTCATGGAGTCAGGTGAGCGAATTAGGGCCATCATGGCCCTCTTGTTTATGTAAATATTCCGTTCTGTTTTTGGATTTTCCCCCCAATGCAGCAGGTTGAATATGGGATTGAACCCGGCCTTAAATGACCTTAGCTGTTGATAGGCCGTTAAACAGCAATAAACAAACAACCAAGCTTCATCAATAGCTTCCTCACATTGATGGCTCATTTGGGTGACCTTGATGACCTAGATCTTCATGGGTGAGACATTTGACGGCAATCACTTTGTTTATTTTTTGGCTGATGAAAATAAGGCTACCTTATTGACTGAATGGCGAACAGTTTAGGGCCCGATCATACTGCGTACATGCACAGACAGATCTTGGCTTTCCGTATGCTGCTTGCAAAAGTCATAAGGTACGATGTAAATATTCCGTTGTGATTTTCCCCCTAATGCAGCAGATTAACTGCGGGATCAAACCTGTTGGCCCGGTCTGAAATGACTTCAGCTGTTGATAGGCCGTTAAACACAATAAACAAACAAACAAATATTCTGTGTAGATACACAGACTGATCTTGGCCAGCCGTATGCTGCTTGCAAAAGTCATAATGTATGATGTAAATATTCCGTTCTGATTTTGTGATTTTTCCCCCCAATGCAGCAGATTAAATGCGGGATCAAACCCGTTGGCCCGGACTTAAACGACTTCAGCTGTTGATAGGCTGTTATATACGGAAGCCCATTAGGGCCACTTCACTTTTTTTAAATTTCCATTTATTCAAGATCTTGAAAATTCAAGAAAAGAACTTGAAAATTCAAGAAAACATCTCGAAAATTCAAGAAAAGATAAAAAAAAAGTGAAGTGGCCCTAATGGGCTTCCGTAGTTATACACAATAAACAAACGATCAAACAAATATACTGTGTAGATACACAGACTGATCTTTGCCTGCCGTATGCTGCTTGCAAAAGTCATAAGGTACTTCCTCTCAGCCAGTGACCCAAACTAGCTTGTACATGTACTGAATCTTTCATCAAAATTGCAAAGTATACTTTAGTAGCAAAGTATACTTTGAGAGAGAAATTTTCAATTTTATGATAAATTTATTAATTTTTATTATACTGAATTTATTACATTATCACAGCCATTTTGGCTGTGATAATGTAATAAATTCAGTATAATAATTCTGCATACTTTTAATCATCAAATATATGCAGTTATTAGTTCTATATGACATAATGCATTTCAGGAAAAATAAATGATTACTCCCTCAAAGTATACTTTGCTAGTAAAGTATATTTTGCAATGTTGATGAAATCGGCTACAGAAGTCCTCCGATTCAAAGTACGTATTCTTTTATTTTGTCCTTATTATGTAACGGATTTTGATGAAATATGTTCGGCAATACTTATGTCGTTTTTGTAGACACCAAAATCGATTCTTCGCAAAAACGACAGAAGTTAAATGCAGATTATGAAGACGCGTTTGCTACGCCATATTTCATCAAAATCCGTTGCCTGTTAAGGAAAATATCAAATAATACTTTGGAGTGGGTGCGCTTTCAACACTTTCAGCCATTGTTGTTGTTGTAACCACGTGATCATGCACCTTGTATTCATGACATATTTCGGTGATACTATGCATATTTGTTTCTATATCCCGTGCAGTCCATTTGACTAGCCATGTAAGATGGTGGGGAAATGTTTTCAAATATGGGAAATGGGAAACGTACTACATATGTGACCAGCATAGTCCCAGATCAGCCTGCAAATCCACGCAGTCTGATCTGGGACTACGTTGTTCGCCATTCAGAAGAATTGTTGCAACCCGATTATATCTTGACCTGATTTATGAATATTTGGAAATTACATGTTTTTCTGTTGTCTCGATCTCGCTGTGTTTCTGTCTGTCCAATCTTGTCACCAATTACTTATTTAATGAACGTCTACAGTTTGAAGTCGATCCCATTCATATTCGGTATATGAAGCAATCATCAACAGCAGCAGTGTGTAATTTTACCTCTAAATATGTAATTGATCGTTTCATGCATATTTTGGACTATTCTCTTAACCCTCACTACGCGGGAGACGAAAATTGTCGTCTGCTGTTTTTCATTTTTGCCTTAATTCTTACAAAAAACCTGTTTTTGACAGCACATGAGAATCGTCTCCAGTGGAGACGATTCTCATGCGCTGCCAAAACAGGTTTTTATCGAGAAATATTGAAAATAAAACATTTCCAGCAGACGACAAAATTTAATTCAGCGTAGTAAGGGTTAATAATAAACAAATATTCAATGTGATATCAAACACTGCAGATCTTGATGAAACGGCTCATTATGAACTGGCTCATCTGCATTTATAATGTATGCATATGTTGGCATATGGCCTGTGGTGTTGAAGGGGTTAACCCTTAGACCGCTATCTTATTTTTTTGTCGTCTGCTGTTTATTTTCCATTTTTATCATCAAAAACATGCTTTTATAGCACTTAAGAATCATTTACAACATGCTTTGACAGCACTTCAGAATCATTTCTATTGGAAATGATTCTGAAGTGCTGTCAAACCATGTTTTTATTGAGATATAAGACAAGATATAAAAGCAACAGCAGACGACAATTGTTGTGAGTAGCGGTATAAGGGTTAAATATGTTCACTCTACCTCGGAGCCATCCAGAGTTACGGTATGTCCATATTTTACTCTGAAACTTACGATTTTTGCTAATTGTTCTGATTCATACTCGATATACCGGACTACACCATCATTGTTAGTACCATGAACATTTTCATCCCATCTCTACGGAAGACCATTAGGGCCACTTCACTTTTTTTTAATTTCCATTTATTCAAGATGTTTTCTTGAATTTTCAAGTTCTTTTCTTGAATTTTCAAGATCTTTTCTTGAATTTTCAAGAAAAGATCTTGAAAATTCAAGAAAAGATCTTGAAAATTCAAGACAAGGTCTTGAAAATTCAAGAAAAGATCTTGAAAATTCAAGAAAAGAACTTGAAAATTCAAGAAAACAACTTGAAAATTCAAGAAAAGATCTCGAAAATTCAAGAAAAGATAAATAAAAAGTGAAGTGGCCCTAATGGTCTTCCGTACATCTCTATGAAGAGTTGAGCTGCTTTTTTTGACACACTAAATGAAATTTTTGCTCGTACGTCTTCATACATGTATTTACTCCATGTTAAATTTATGTAAGTTTCATTTCTGGGTCATGCAGCAGGTTATATACGGGATCGAAGCCGGTGGCCCCGGCCTTAAATGACCGTAGATGTTGATAGGCCGTTAAACGCCAGTAAATCAAATAATTATTGATTTTGAAGGGAC
This sequence comes from Conchocele bisecta, assembly GCA_029237695.1. Classification (NCBI taxonomy): domain Eukaryota; kingdom Metazoa; phylum Mollusca; class Bivalvia; order Lucinida; family Thyasiridae; genus Conchocele; species Conchocele bisecta. The sequence goes on along the minus strand of CM055268.1, from coordinate 97,238,740 downwards.
ATTTGACCTTTCATATAAACTGTCTGGAAGGTAAAAAATCAAATAATTATTTATTTTGAAGGTACATTTGACCTTTCATATAAACAATGTCTGGAAGGTAAAATTGCAGGTGTGTCTTTTGTGTAAAATTCATTTTCCATTTTTCTCGGGATAAAAACATGTTTTGACAAAGTTTGTTAGTGCTCCATAGTTTCCTAACCACTTGATCCACAGACTTGAAACTTGACATACATGTTTATCATCATCCATATGTTCATTCCCTGCCCTACCCGTACAGCCTACATGCCCAAGGTAAAGGCCAAATTACTTTCAAATTCACAGAATTTGCGTTAAAGTTTTTATTTGTCGGTCCCGGCGGCGAACAGGGGTATTTGTGAGCCTCTGCTCACTTTCTCTAGTTAGTAATATAGTAAATCATGGAGAGGTACTGTTTCATGGGTGATGTTACCATGACAAAAAGGGGCTTATTGAATTGTTGACCAGTGTAGCTCCTCATCAGCAACACTCGTGTAGCCTAATACAGGGGTGGGAACTTTCAGCATATATCCTGAAATCAAGATTTAAGGTTCCTGATAATTGCAAAAACATTTGTGTGTGAAAAACTGTTTGTTTGGGGCCGTTTTCAAGATTTGGCATTTGGAACAGTTCCCACCCTTGAAAATGTTGGCTCTTTGCATGCTGGGAAACTTGTGGGCTATAAATAGTTCAAAAATAGCGGACAAAAAATCATATTTTCTTTTATTTCTCCTTGTAAATATGATGAATATGTCTTGGAATTTGGACTCGATTCTAATGAAATTCCAAGACATATTTACAGAGAGAAATAAAAAATATACTCCTAATTTGTTTGGCGGATATTTTCATCGCTAGCATGCAAAGAGTTAAGCACCAATAAATATAATCAAATGTTTCACTGATTCGTTGAGGGGTGGATTGTGGCCTAGAGGTTAGAACACCTGTCTTCCAATCCAGAGGTTGTGGGTTCAAACCTCGCCTTCGGCATCACAAATACTCTCATAGTATTTCCATCCCACTGGTCTGTCAGATGAGACTTTAAACTGTGGTCCCGTCTCTGTATGACCCTAGCTGTTGGTGGGACGTTAAACCCATTCACTTTTTTTCCCTGATTATATGGCAAACCGTGTAGACATTATCAGCATCAAAGGCTGAGCTGAGAGTACAGTGGTCACAAACTTGATCAGCTCATTTTTAGTGTGGCATCTTCCATGTAGCAACCTTAGATTTTTGTAGCGCCCACTTTTGTGGACAGTGAGACATAGCAGTCACAATACTGGCGACGGCATTGTCAACAATTTAGTTTATCTCTTGATATGTTAGTCTGATCTTTACCAAACTTTATAGGTAGCAGGGCCGTAGCCAAAGATCAAAATCTACCGAGGCAAATCTTATGAAACGTGTATCCAGTGGGAGCGCGTAGCGCGACCCGCATCGTAAAAAATAAAATCGGCAAAATTTCTAACTGCCTCGGTTTGCCTCAACGTGGCTACGGCCCTGTGTAGCTTCTTCACATTGAGGCCCCGTGCAGGCACCGGGGCGGGATCAACTGATCCTGAGAATAGTGCTGCAGTAGCCATTGCTTGTCGTAAAAGGCGACTAAACTGGCTTAACGATTGGGTTCATACTTTCCGGAACCCACTATACCGGATTTGGCCCTCGTGTACATTTTTGGCTTTCTTGTATGTGAGAGTTGAGTCGGGCTATGCCCCATATATAAAAGTAAGATTAGCGCTAATCCTATTACTTTTAGGGGATGGGATAAATGATGCGGTGTGGCGAGGGCCTGGCACCAGATCAGGTTGTTCTAATTTCAGGACTGAATATATATTTTGATTGTAAATATTGAGTTCTAAAGTTGGGATTTACCCCCCTCGGACAGGTGGATACGGGACTCGACCCCGTTGACCCGTCTGCGTGTAGACTCCCTGAGGCTTGTACCTCTATGTCAGAAAAGCGGACGTTAAACCCTTTTCACTCACTCACTCACTCACTCACTCACTCTTCACATTGATGGCTAACCGCCCAGTATTATTCAGGTCACAGTGACCTACATTTTTTGTTGGTGAGACTCCCAGACGATTGCCTTGTTTAACCCTTTCTCCCCTAAGGAACTGGAATGGAATTTGATATGTTAATTTTGCAACCAATCCAATGGTCATAAAATGATTTTCAGACTAGTCCAGTTATGAAAAGGGTGTGTTTTTGTTCTCAAAAATATGAAAATTGCTTTGCAAATACCACTATGCAGACTTTTCAATCCGTCAAACCATATTGCCAACATTTGCAAACACTGTACATTGTAACAAACCATCTCGTCAGGTTCTGCAGTACTTGTCATTAGTTTTAACATTTTGAAAGAATACCCATATTTTGGTTAAATTATTTGTCCAAAATTAACATGGAACGGACCATGTTATTTATTTAGGGGTGAAAGGGTTAAGACCTCTCTTAGTTATTGTTACTTATACAATGTATATGCGATGTTGATGTACATTTTTGAGCTAATAAAATATGTTTATACCACTATTACAGAGACTATTGGTTTTGTATTGTCACCCAAAGTTGTTCGGGTCATGAAGACCTGGGGCCCATTTCACTAAACTTCTGTATAACTAAAACGTTCGTAAGAGCAAATTTAGGATTTTTTTTGATGGATTTACATTTATTAATAATTGTTTAAAAGAAAACGTTGTTAATGTGAAATTTACAGACTATCATAATTTTGCATTTACAAACATTTTAGTCGTACGAAGTTTAATGAAACACGCCCTTGGTCCATAAAGTCGTAGAAATAGAGAATACGACCTACATGACCATGTGATTTTGCTCTTAAAAAGATTTTTCATGAAACATATTTTGTAAGTTGACGAAATTTTCATAGCAAATGCACTATTCTATTTCTCATTTCCTGTGAACGTTTCATAAACATTGACGTCATTTTTCTGAATACCGTACTGACCCTATGTTTTCGGACACCCTAAATATTCGGACACCCTTATTTTTCAAGAAAATAATTATTGTTTGTGTTTCTAAAAATTTGGACAGGTGAAAAATGTGGACAATTTGTTAACCCTAAGTTTTCGGACAGCAAAAAAAATGTGTTGAATTTGCAATAATTAATATCCGTATATGTACGAGTTTTACGGTAACACAACTGGCCCGGGTCCTTTCGGTGAAAAAATATCCGGCAAGGCTCAATAATTTCTTTATTTCTCATCAGAAGTATATGTTGTTACCCCTCATTTGAACCGTCTCGGCGAGACGGTTCAAATGAGTGGTCACAACATATACTTTGGTTCAGAAATAAGGAAAATAGATAGAGAATAGTAGGTTAGTGCCGTGTGGGAATGGGATCTGGCAAGGCTCAGGAAATGGGATGGGCGAGGCTCTACCGAGCACATCCCGTTTCCGTGCCGCGCCAGATATTTTTTCCCATTCACGGCACTAGCCTACTATTCTATTTATCCCGTCAACACCTACAAAGGGCTGTAAAATGCAAAAATAGTATTGACTGGATATCAAAAATGTTTCACGGCACTGTGTTTCACGGCACATACGCACTGTGTTGACGGGATAAATTGTAAACACAAATGACACGCGCGCATTCATTCAAGTATTTCGTCCAATAATGTATGCAACCAATGAAAATGTATTTCCTTCCTACCACGAATCCGCGATCATAACTGTTCGAAATGCTTTGAACTGAATACTACAAGGTCCCGATTCCCGACACAGGGAATATCGGGCTAGTGTCTCTTCAATAAAGTTTATCAGGAGAGGCTAGGAAACGTAGGAATTTCGAGACTCGTTGAGGAATTCCGAAAGTATTGAATCGTTTTGGCCCGGGTATGCATATCTAGTCGATGCAGGATACAGTATGTATTAGGTCAATGCAAAACTCATTACCCGACATGAGTCTCAGGGTATACCAACATGTAGGATTAAATATCGCACCAACCTGTGTCCGATGTTTGGTACAGGTTATAAGGACTAGTTTTTAACCAAATATGACTTTTAAATTTTGTAAAATTGAATTCAATATTTTTATAACTTATAGTTGTTGATTTGTTACCATCTATTCATGCAAAGCAGTATATATTTACTGAAATATGTAGCCGATTTCACCAACATTGCAAAGTACATGTATACTTTTTCTAGCAAAGTATACTTTGAGGGAGTAATCATTTATTTTTCCTGAAATGCATTATTTCATATAGAACTAATGACTGCATATATTTGATGAGTAAAAGTATGCAGAATTATTATACTGAATTTATTACATTATCACAGCCAAAATGGCTGTGATAATGTAATAAATTCAGTATAATAAAAATTAATAAATTTATCATAAAATTGAAAATTTCTCCTTCAAAGTATACTTTGCTAGAAAAGTATACTTTGCAATGTTGGTGAAATAGGCTACTGGTTATGAATGCCCAAAGTATGGACTTTGTAAGATCAATTGGTATGGCTCAGAATTGTGTACAGAGACCATCAATTTGTACTATAACCTACCAATATAGATATTTCAGAAATGTGGCTGTGACTGGATAATTTGGGCTTATGTGTATTGTGACAAGTGTAGATCCAGATCACCCTTTGCATCCACATCTGATTAGGATATTCACTGTTTGCCATTCCATCAATGAAACACCTGTTAATCACTTCCGGCAAGTAATATAGATCATTATCAGGCTACATGAGTGCTATTTGATCAAGAGCTACACTGGTCACAAATCAAATAAGCCCCATTTCTCAAGTCACGGTCAGACATACATTTTGAGTTCTGGAGAGTAAATCATTGCAATCTTAGCAACAACATGGGCATGTGGAAAGTGGGTGGGGTTGTGTATTTAATGGTTACATATTCATTGGGCACTTTCATTTGTATGGAGTTTATAACACAAATCTGATGAAGGTTTGGGTGGCGTGTTAGCTTGCCTCGCATCTTCCTGGCTACGCCACTGCATTTTTTGAATGGCGACCAGCGTAGTCGCTGATCAGACGGCATGGATATTTTGTAAATTTTCTGGTAGTGGGTTGGTTTTGATAGATGTAGTAGTAATTATGTATCCATCTCATTTAGAAGATACGCGGCGGCGTAAGTTAACCTTATAGGAATCACGATTTGCCTGGTTTAGCCCTCGGGTACGGTTTTATCTTTGTTACCTAGGAGTTGTTGTTATTGTCCATTATAAAAGTAGTAATATTATTACTGATCCTACTGCTTTTGGGAGGGGGCCACGTGATTCTGGTGTGGTGAGGACCTGGCATCAGATCAGGATTATTCTGGGCTGAATTAATATATACATATAGATTTTTATTGTAAATATTCAGTTTTCATTTTGGGATTCTCCCCCCCCCCCCCCCATTTGTAAAGGTAATATATGGGATTGAGTACTAAACCCATTGACCCGGCCTTAAATTACCTTAGCTGTTGATAGGCCGTTAAACCTCAACAAACAAACACACACACATTTAGAAGATTGCTTGCTTTGTTACTTGGGTATTGTTGTCAAGAGTGGGAGAGGTGGGTTTGGCCATAACGATGTGTGTAAAACGACTCGCACACATATTCTTTCTATCCCCAGACTATCACCCAATAGAACGTTTTACCAGCATCTGTACATGAAGCTGACACATTGGATGCTGTTAAAGCTCTCATCCCTGTGTCGGTCCTTAATACTCCAATCTTCTACCAACAGACCACCATCAAATGTAAATACATGTAGTTTGAAGCATATGTTTGAAGACCAGCACTTTGACATTGTATTGTTTTTGTATCACCTTTTGTTTGGGCGCAGACACATAATCTTCATTCGCAGTCTTTGTGACTATAGAGATGTTGAGCCGAAAAGTCAGCGGCTGATGTCCAGACTTACAACAACAACAATAAATTATGGAGTCTGTTGCGATTCTGAAGCTTTTATAAGTTTGCAAGCAGTTATATAGCATATCGATGGCGTCTAAAAGGAAGCATGCGAGTGATGACAACGCTGCAGTTTCCCCACCGGCTAAATCGACAAAGAAAGAGGGTATGAACTATGGTTTTATCTTGGGTTCTTCTTTTACAAACCTAACTCAAAGAAAAGTGACTATACTATACACATCAACTATTCGCCCACTGCTGGAGTACGCTTCAGTAGTGTGGAATCCTAACTACAAAAAATATATAGACTTACTACAAAAGGTGCAGAATCGCTGTTTATCCTTGTGTACTGATCCTCCAGTGTTAGAAAGTTTTAAGAATCGCGAAGAAGAAATACGGATCTCTTAGAAAACGTACAAGATTCTACACAACAAATACGGTATCAAACCAGACACTCTTTTTCACCGTCCGTTGAAAAGATTAAAAGGTCATCAGTTTAAACTACGCAAGGTTAGCTTCCATTCAGATATTAGGAAAAACTTCTTTTCTAATCGGGTAGTCTCTTCGTGGAATAAACTTCACGAAGACACAGTTTCTGCACCCAGTGGAGATACTTTCAAGAAGAAATTGAGAGTCGCGCCTAACGGACCAAGCGACTAAAGAACCAAGTAACCAAGTAACCAAGTACAAGTTAAAACGGACCAAATTTTAAACGCCCCATCTATCAAAACGGACCAAATGTGATGAGTACAAATGACCTTGGGGCACGATATGTTAATACGGTAATTGAAACAAACACAATTTGATTGGTGGATGATGAATGAATGACTGGTTTATTAAATGCGACCCAACCACAAGGGAAAGTAGTTGCGGGAAGCAACTTGGCAAAATACTCCGGTATCGCCCGTACCCAGAGTTATGGTGCTCTCCATAGGTTGCCGCTGCAAGAGTAGTGAATTAGATCTGATTCACACTTTAACTCTTGATTATGGTACATTTTCTATACTTATTCCACAGAACTGAAGGTCAGTATTGTGAAATTGTGGCAGTTATAATTACCTCCCCTGTTGAGGAGAGCAGGGAGAAACCTGTGGCCGTTTCACTGAACTTTGTACGACTAAAATGTTCGTAAGTGCAAATGTAGGATCGTCTGGAAATTTCAATTGATGGATTTACACTTATTGAGCATGCAGCCTATGCTCATTAAATATAAATCCAATAATTGTTTACAAGAAAACATTGGTAATGTGAAATTTACAGACTATCATAATTCTGCACTTACAAACATTTTAGTCGTACAAAGTTTAGTGAAACAGGCCCCTGACCAGTTTCCTATATAATTTAATCATTTTTTAACGCTATGGGAGTATTCTGCAGAGTTACTTCTTGCAACGAAAGGGAAAGGTGCTTCCATTGTAGGTATTCAGTTATTGAGGACTTGACCAATGTAGTTTTTGACAGCAGTGGTAAAAGCGTCGTCAGGAGAGGTTCGATGGGTTCATATTTTTTAGAGCCAGCAGGATTTTTCTCCTCAATGATTCTTTTAGTACAATTATAATCAGTTCTGACAGTCCTCAACAAGGATTTTGTATGTGTAAGACTATACTAGTGGGACAAATTCCGCATGGGGACCCTCAATTTAACCTCTAGCTGGGGATAATGGTCATTACCGGTTAGCTGTTTTATAAAAAAAAAGGGACATATTATGTATTTACCTTGTATGAGCGTGCGGACACAGCTTATCCATGCAATTCTACTTGACGGAACGTGACCAAATTCGGAATGCACGTTTATCACAGCAAGACAAAGAACCCTATTCATTTTCAAAAATTTGGATGACTTATCAAGGTCACTGAGGACTTGTGTTTTTTTTTTTTTTTTCAAGGCTGCCAGCGAGGGGATAAGTTTCCTTTAGCGATGACATTTCTGGTTTCATGTGTGTCATATCAGAATTTTGAAATGGGTTACAACTCGTCATAACAAGGTTTTCATGTGATCAGGAGCTACATTGATCACAAATTCAATAGGCCCCATTTCTCCAGTCACTGTTATGAATTGGCCAGCTCCAGATCTACATGAAGTACACCAATTACTACTACTAGTAGCTGTAGTAGCCATTTGTCTATTAAAATAAGTAATATTACCCGTTTCTATTATAAATCAGACGTTTGGTCCATTCAACATATACCACATTTATTCTAATAAACGCCCTCGGGGGCTATGCAATTTGTGGGGATCAAAACATGGAAAATAGGATCATATGTTATTTTCACATACAAAAGCCATTTAAAACAATGTTTTCAATGGCTTTTGTATGTTAAAACAACATATTTAGAACGCTGATATGAGAGGGGAGCTACTATTAGAGAGAGCGCTACTATTAGAATAAATATGACACCTCGTCAAACATCTGTTTTACAGTAACCAGATCTGGTCGTGTAAGGAAGAAGCCGTCAAAGTTTGCTGACGACAGTGTACATGATGATATTGATGTTTCCAAGCCGCCAGCATCTCCTGATGTGTCAAGCAGTAACCTTTCCCCACCCGCTGCCGTAGTGAAAGTGGCACTGTCTCCCAAGGCTGTGACTACACCCAGCAAACAGCCTGTGCCAGCCGAGCCCGTTGTAATAGTACCAGAGCCAGCTCCAGATGTTGTTGTTACGGATGATTCTGCTAAGACCTCAGGACGTGCTGGACGGGTATGTACATGTACAGTGGAACCTCTCTAAAGCTGACACCAAGAAAACACCTGTGATATTTCTCTTGTTTTTTTTTATCTCGGGTGCTTATGTCTGTTCGTGATCGCACAGCACACAACTATGGCTCAGAATGATCAAATGCCTTATTTACCTCTCTAAGCCGGACTCCCTGTAGCCTATTTCATCAACATTGCAAAGTATACTTTACTAGCAAAGTATACTTTGAGGGAGTAATCATTTAAAAGTATGCAGAATTATTATACTGAATTTATTACATTATCACAGCCAAATTGGCTGTGATAATGTAATAAATTCAGTATAATAAAAATTAATAAATTTATCATAAAATTGAAAATTTCTCCCTCAAAGTATACTTTGCTACTAAAGTATACTTTGCAATGTTGATGAAATAGGCTACTGGAGACCTCACAGGATGTCCGGTTTGGAGAGGTTTCACTGTATATAGAGGTTTGATCAGGTGACTCTAGGAAATGTGTAGGAATTCCGAGGTGTTGCAAGCCAAGCCTGATGCAGTATTAACCCTTTCAACGCCACATGCCTGTATAGTGGTATTGGCAAAAAGTGTAGATCCAGATGAGCCGTCTCATGACTCAGGATCTGCACTTTTTTGTAACTTTCATACTTTTGAGAACAAAAACACCCCGTTTTCATAAAAGGACGAGTCTGAAAATCATTTTGTGATGGTTGGATTGATTGCACAATTAACATAGCAAAATCCATTCCAGTTACTGAGGGGTGAAAGGGTTAATGCTACATGTATTTTTACACATGTTACGATTGATATCAATTGTAATGAAAATAATAATCCATTTTGTAAATTTCTACTAGGACATGAAATAATCCTAAACAAGCTCCAGATAAGCTGCGTATTAATACCCAATTAAAATTGCCAACAACCCAATTGAAATCATAAGTAGCGAGTATCAAAAAGCAATAACAAATTTATGGTACCTTTATCATGCTGCAGAAAACAATAAACAGACCATAAATGTAGCATATTTTTCTTATTTTGCATGAAAACACATCTTGGTATTTCATTAGAATTGTCTCTTTGGAGACAATTCTAATGAAATGCCAAGAAATGTTTTCATTTCGAAGCAAACTATTCAACAATTGCTGTCTGTTGATGTGTAAACAGTAGTGTGATTTTATTTTACCCAATTAAAATTTTGAAATACCCAATTGCTTCAGAAATGATTGAGTAACAATACTCAATTACTAATTCCTTATCTGGAGCGTGATCCTAAATATTTCAAATGGTGGTTGCGTCATATACTTCTGAGTGTGTAGAAGGAAAATATTTATGCCTTTCCGCAAACATAACAGTGTGTCCTCACTCCTCAGCATGAAATGGGTTAAGGAGCCATGGCAGTTTGCGGTGGGAAAATGTCTCCCGGGCTCATTCTAGACACAACATTGACATAGTGATATCCTAACCTATTGTTTGGCGTTTTCACATGGCGACTAAGTTACCATGCACAAAGACCAGACAATTCTGGTTAAATTAATGCATACTGTCAGGGATTGCGCTGGGGAAAATAAAAAAATCGCCACTTCAAAAAATTGGTGATAAAAAATTACAATTTTCGAAAAAAAATAAAAAAAAAATTATTTTTTTTTCGATTTTTTTCGCCAATTGTTTATTTTTATCGCCAATTGCGAAAGTGGCGATCGCCAGCGGGGTCCCTGTACTGTCATGTGCATAGCCTTTAATCGTGCTTATAATATTTCTGATCACATTCTCAAAATTTGCACTAAAAAATTGTGTTTCAAATCATGCAGTTTGATTGGCTGAGACTGAGCTGCATGGTTTTAAGTTTCAAAAATAAATTCATGCTCAGAATATTTTATAAGCACCAACCTCATTTTTTTCCAGATGCGGAAGAAATCAGCGAAGGTTTTGGAAATGGAAGAATTTGAGGAAGCCGAGAAAAAGGTCACGAAAAAACCCACTTCTTCCTCCGACCCAAATAGGAAGTCGACTGGCCCCACTCCCGACTCGTCTCGACCCAGTACCGCCCATACCTCGCCTATAGCTGCCGCTATACCGCTCAAGAAATCCCCGAAAAATATTGAGTTTCACTCCCCACCCGGCAATACTCCGATTACATCAAAACTTCTGTTAACGGCGTCGACATCCGCAGTGAAAGTTAAAGACGTCATTAAATCTCCTGTCCACGAACCCGTTCTACTGCTTAGTCCTCACACCTCTCCTAAAGCTCTTGGGAGAGCTGAAGTATCTGTGTCACCAGGAAAAGGCAGTGTCATCAAACTGTTGCTCAATTCTCCGGCTCAGGCCACCAGCCCTGTTGTATCAACATCGACCTTCTCACAAGGATCTGCAAGTTCCGATAAGGTTGCAGTGTCGACAAAGAAAAAAGCAAAAAGTAAAGTGAAGATGTCACCAGAAGCCGTTGCAGAAGTTATAAACATTGATCCCGATGTCTCCTCACCGCCATCAAAGCCTCACTTGGCAAAACTTAAAATATCTCCTGAGGCTCTCATTCAATCCAAGGACCTGCCTAAAACCGTATCTTTGACTGTCGACACAGGATTGGTTAAATCAATCCGACCACTAGCAAATGAGACTCAAGAAGGGCTCAAGATGAAAATAATGCTGAACAGCCCACCACAAGCAGCTACGAAACAAAAACTGCTAACCCAAGCCTTGACGTCGCCTGTGAAAGAACAAATCGTTACAGCGAAGTCAGCTGCAAAGGAGGCTAAATCGAAAAAGGGTAAAAAGGCCACTAATCAACCGGACAAAGACTCGACGTTCCTAGTGCCTGGTCTTACTGCACCTTCGAGTGTAGTGCATGTTCCAATTGACATCAGCAACAGTGGTATCAAGGCTGCGAGTGAGCAGTCTGTATTGCTGCCTGGGGGACGGAAGGCGGGGAAATCAACTGGCAAGGTGATGGCCGAGATGGACGTACCGATGCTGGAAGATGAATACGGCCTTGACCTACCAGAGATTACACTCGGGGAGCCTGGGGAGGATTCGTTGATGCAGATTGATGATGAAAACAGTCTGATGTACATGACAGAAAAAGTTGTGGAAACATCGAAGGAAAAGTCTCCACCAAAAAAGAAGGCGAAAGTGAAAGCCGGCAGTAAAAAGGAAGCCATTCGACTGGGTGACATACCTAACACAGGTATGACAGTAGATATCTTTGTATTCATGTACACCAGTATCAGGGGTCTAGAATTAGGCTGCCATAAGTGCCATTTATTTAATTAACTCTTTCACCCCTAAGTAACTGGAATGGATTTTGATATGTCAATTCAACCGTCACAAAATGATTTTCAGACTAGTCCATGTATGAAAAGGAGGTGTTTTTGTTCGTAAAATAAGAAAATTTCTTGGAAAAAGTGCAGATCCTGATGGGACAGCTCGTTACGAGCTGGCTCATCTGGATCTACATTTTTTGCCAATATCACTGTACAGGTCATGTATGTGGTGTTGAAAAGGTTAAACCTGCACTCCCACATCCAAAGTTGTAGTATAGGGACATATCTTTTCAATCCATTCTTTAGATATGATGAACTTTTTTGGGCATTTAAACATTAATTTACCAGTTACCGGACATTGGCAGTATTAAACTTTTTACATCAAACGTGAATTGCTACTCTTGATATCAGGAGTGATATTCACGTTTTATTAGAAGGTTAAATGAAACAACTATTTATCCTCACCATTATTGGATGTGCAATGATCATACTGTATAATATGTCAATTAACATATTTATTCAGGTGACGTATTTAATTTACATAAATGATTTAAAAATGTCCTGTCTCATTTGCATATCAAAACAGCCTGATGCAGATGTGTGCCTCTGTCAGTAAATTAAAAATTACTAAATCATAAAACTAGTGGAATAGTTACAAAATTATACATTTATTTAATTCCTATAAAAAAAAATGTGCCTAATTTATGGGACCCCAACTTTAAGATTAGACCATCGATATGCTAGGGTTCAACACTAACAGTGTCCCGGGTGCCCGAGGATCCCTGGGGCCGTTTCACTAAACTTTGTATGTCTAAAATGTTTGTAAGTGCAAAATTATGATATTCTGTAAATTTCACATTAACAATGTTTTCTTGTAAACAATTATTCTCCTTAAATTTGCACTTACAAACATTTTAGTCGTACAAAGTTTAGTGAAACGGGGCCCTGCTTTGTAGGAGGAATGCCTGAAATTTAAGGAGAATCCTACTGATCACCATATGAAGAGATTCCTAGGGGTCCCTGAACAAAAATGTTATCGTCGAACCCTGTATGTGATTTGCTGCAACAAAGATTTTCGACCAGTGTACAATGTAGCCACTGTTCAGCCTCGTCTGATCAGAGCCGACACTGTGCATTGTTGATGCTTCTAATGGAAATTCCAAATTCATATCAAACAGAATGAGCATGCTAACTGTAGCCTATTTCACCAACATTGCAAAGTATTTTCTAGCAAAGTATACTTTGAGGGAGAAATTTTCAATTTTAGGATAAATTTATTAATTTTTATTATACTGAATTTATTACATTATCACAGCCATTTTGGCTGTGATAATGTAATAAATTCAGTATAATAATTCTGCATACTTTTAATCATCAAATATATGCAGTTGTTAGTTCTATATGAAATAATGCATTTCAGGAAAAATAAATGATTACTCCCACAAAGTATACTTTGCTAGAAAAGTATACTTTGCAATGTTGGTGAAATCGGCTACAGATCAGGAGAAATCACTCCAAAATGGCTGCAGCGTTGAGGACGTCATTGACATTGATAACTATCTGGTGTATCTGTGCTTTATGGCATCAAAATTGCTCAAGAAGTTACTGAGATACCATAATAGCCCGAACTTTTCAGACACCATTTGCTTTGGGAAACCCCTATAAAATAGGGGTTTCCCAAAGCAAATTGTATCCAAACATATTGTTATTGCGATAAACCCAATACAACTGTACTAACCCTGAACATTGGGAAACTCATTGTTATGGGAAACCAGATGTTTATATGTGTTTCCTAGAATATATTGTGTCCGAATCTGTAGGGTTATTACGGTATTCCGGAATAATATAGGGAGAAGTGGGCCAATCTAGCAGGCATTTTTATCATAGTTTACCCACCATTCCTATAACATTTCCAGGTGTGGACGGTCAGCTGGTGATGGACCTTGACAAGATAAAGCCAGATGAAAAGAAGAAGAAAAAAATCAAGGAACCACCGGAGCCAGATAAGGTAATTATCCGGTAACCTGTCCTGTATTGACCGAATACGTATGGACTGATAACATATTGTTGTATCAGGCATTGACCTGATACAAACATCCGGGTTACAACGAAGTGAAAACTGACGTTCCATTGGTTGGATGACGTCACGTGATGGTACCGAATGACGTCGGTGTACTGACGCAACGTAAACAAGTCCGCATTCTGTCCATAAATAACGATGTCATCTGTGGTAATTTTTGAGCATAAAACGTTACCTGATAAACTGTTTGGTGTCAAGTTTATGAGGCTCGGCTTGGAAACGGTAGGAATTACTCGGCAAGTCTCGGAATTCATATGTGTTTCCTAGTCTTGCCTGATACACTTGATATCAAAAGACACGAGCCTGGTATTCTCTATTTATCCGGTACCTAACTGTGCATTGATGGAATACACGCTTGTGATAACATTTGATTTGATATGTCAGGCATTGGCACTGATCAATGTATCATTGTTAATTTAACCCATTAAAAATGAGATACAATTATAGTAGTATAAAACTTTTATGAGAAAAAAACATCCCTATTTTCTTTATTTCATCTCAAAAGTATATATATGTTGTTACTACTCATTTGAACCGTCTTGATGAGATGGTTCAGATGAGTGGTAACAACATATACCTTCATGGAGAAATAAATTAAATAGTGAGATTTTTTTACAAAAATGATCGTATCCTTAGACTGAAATGTGTTAAAGTCAAAACTGATTTTGATGATGTTTCATTGGCCGTACAATGTCACATGACATTCTCGACCAAATGAAGTCATTGTAATGGCAGAACATAAACAAGTCAGTTCCATTTAACGAAAATTGCATTATAAGGTTCGACAATGTCCAGCCGTGGGTAAACGTTTGCCGTGGCACTAGGGAACTATTTGAACCCCAAGGCCGTAGGCCGCAGGTTCAAACAGTTCCCGACAGCAAATGTTTTACCCACGGCTGGACATGGTCGAACGTTATTGTTACATTTCCGTCGGAAATATCATGCAATTTGAGCAATTATGCAGTACTTTCGGTACTTTGATAATCTGCTCCTTTCAAACAGCTGATTTACTCATACATGTACCAGTCATGTGATGCAGCCGCATCAATTACAAATTTTCAGTGCGATCATTGTAAGCTGGTCTGGTGTCGTAATGGCGTTTTCTACTAACGTCATGAGATACATGCATTATGTAGGTGTTGGCTTGGCCCCGGAATGAGCATTGTCTACAGCCTTGGTCAAACAGCTCGCACTGTACGTTTGAACACGGCTGTGAGCGGTGTCAAACACGGCAGTTTTACAATCCACTTTTGCACATTCATAGTATGCAACATTACCTGGTAAATATGATAATACCTGACTAGCGACTGCAATGTCCATTGCTGTGGGTATTGATTGGACGTTAAAAAAAGATACACTTTATTAATTACTAATTTAATATGGTATTAAACTACATGTACACTAAAGTCTAAAATATACTCATGATGATGTTGGCTGTATCAATTCCCGGCTAATTGTCTCTCTGACTGGCGTCTGGAGGCGGGGCTTACGGGTCTCGGCTTCATTAAAGTTATTCTTGCTGTAAATAGCAAACACTCTAGCGACTTACCTATGCGTTTCCTGGTAGTCTTACTAGATATCAGTAGCCTATTTCACCAACATTGCAAATTATACTTTTCTAGCAAAGTATACTTTGAGGGAGTAATTATTTATTTTTCCGAAATGCATCGTCATATAGAACTGACGACTGCATGTATTTGATGATTAAAAGTATGCAGAATTATTATACTGAATTTATTACATTATCACAGCCAAAATGGCTGTGATAATGTAATAAATTCAGTATAATAAAAAATAATAAATTTCTCCTAAAATTGAAAATTTCTCCTAAAATTGAAAATTTCTCCTAAAATTGAAAATTTCTCCCTCAAAGTATACTTTGCTAGATAAGTATACTTCGCAATGTTGGTGAAATTTATTTATGCAATGATTGACACTGACATCCTTACAAGTGTGGAAATAGATCATTGTTGTTTTATTATGAAAGAAATGCACTGTCTGATCATTGAATATCTGAATTTAGAACTACAGTGAAACCTCTCTAAACCGGACACCCTGGGGTAGGTTTGGAAATGTTCCACTGTAAATCAGCCATATGACCATTCTGGGACATACTTGTGTCTTTTGCAATCATGAACATGCATTATTATCTTAGATGCATTACCAAGAAACCTCTCAAAATGAGATCACATATATTTTCTTGGTGTCTGGTTTAGAGAGGTTCTGTTTGACCATTTGTGAGAAATTGAAGACTTTAATGTCCAGGTCTTGCACTCTGGGCAAAGTGCCTATAGACACCCAGACATAATCATCATGGTGAGCTGGGCAAGTGATTCTTCAAACCCTGCTGGGTGTCTGGTTTATAGAGATTTCATTGTAGTAAAAATGTATGTAAACACAGCGCTCCAGATAAGGAATTAGTATTGGAGTAGTGTCACTCTCATTTCTGAAGCAATTGGGTATTAAAAAATTGTAATTGGGTAAAATAAAATCACTACTGTTTACACATCAACAGACCGCAATTGTTGAATAATTTGCTTCGAAATGAAAACATGTCTTGGCATTTCATTAGAATTGTCTCCTTGGAGACAATTCTAATGAAATACCAAGTCGTGTTTTGATGGAAAATAAGAAAAATATGCTATATTTGTCTGTTTATTGTTTTCTGCAGCATGATAAAGGTACCACAATTTTTGTATTGCTTTTTGATATTCGCTACTTATGATTTCAATTGGGTTTTTGACAGTTCTAATTGGGTATTTAAGCAAATACGCAGCTTATCTGGAGCTCTGTAAACATATCAATATTGGTACATGCTGTTTGGCCATTGTGGTTTCAGAACAAGAAGAAAAGAGCACCGACGGCCTACATGTTATGGTGTACGTCCCATCGGACCAGGGTTGTCCAGGACAACCCCGGAATAGGTAACGTAGAACCTGTCTAAATTGGAAACCTACTGTCTTTTCCACTTTTTGCTGCCGATGAACTTTTGGCTATTAAACACATTAAATCTAAAAAATATTAAAAGTAAGTACTTTTTCATCATTAACCAGGGGCGTAGCTAGCCAATTTGAATCTGCAGGCCCGGTTGACGACTTCGAGCACCGTTGGTGCGAGTATGCTAGGGGGGTCTGGGGGCATGCCCCCCCAAGATTTAATGCGAAAAAGATTTTTCTATGGGAATTGAACATGGGGGCTAAAAATAGATTTTTTCAAAAATATTTTTTTATTTGTGGACCGATTTTCAAAATCTAACTTTTGTTTTCTTAATTACATCATTTTCAAGCTATCTCGACAGGTTTCGGAGTCAATTTCCAAATTTGAAGGATCAAAAAACGAAAAAAATTGGAAATTGACCCCCCATGTTAAATTCCCATAGGAAAATCGTTTTTTCGCAATAAAGTCAATATTTGATGGAATTTCAGCAAATATTTATTTTTGGGGAGGGCGACTTTTTTGTTATTGATGAAAAAGTACTTTCTTTTAAATATTTTTTTAGATTTACTGTGTTTAACAGCCAAATGTGTTCGTCGGCAGCAAAATGTGGAACAGACAGTAGATAACCATGCTGGTGTGGTTCAGTACCATTTATCACACTGATGACATGTGCCACTGTACTTTACATTTGTAATATTAGTATTTATTATATTCCTACCCATGAAATACATAGTTATACGATGTAAATAGAAGTCATACGTTCTCATCAATGAAATAAACGGTGAAAATACGACTACTTCCGCTTTCTATATTCATATTCTGTATTTAGAAAGAAAACAGCGCAAATAGGCTGCAAATACACATTCATTACCGTATACAGTCTAAAAAACTGCTAATTTCCATGGAGTGGTATATAATAAATAGAATATTCATATTTTTGCAACGAATATGACATATATATGTATGTTCATCGAGTGATGTGAAATGTCCATATACATTTCACACCACTTGATGAACATATATGTCATATTCGTTGCAAAAATATGAATATCCTCTATTTATGCCCCCTATTTATGCAATAGCAAGGGTGGCATATTGCATTGCTCTTGACTTGCGTCTGTCCGTGTGCATTTATGTCAAAAAGTTTGTAAGTTCCTCCATCATATAATATCTTCAATAATAATTGAAGGATTGCTTTAATATTAGGACAGTTCATCATTCACCTGAACATGTGTGATGCACTTGTACCACCAATGACATGACCTTGACGTTTGTGACCTTCGAAATGGTTATGAAACACTTAGCCATGTAAAATCATGAGTAACATTTATTAGAACAAGTTGCAAGTGATGTTGGGGTTGACGTCACATTGCTTAGTTTATTCATCTAAGACTATTGCATGGTTAAATCAAAGTGTAAAACTCCACCAATTCTAGTCTCGCTAAAAATTGTTACAAGAGAAATTAATCGTGATTTTTCAAGATTGGGTAACTTCCCATATACGGTAATTAGTCTTATTATGATGCGAGTTATTTTCCGTGCCTCTCTACAGTGGGGTAAGCGTGTAAGTGTACACACGAATGAACACGACAGGTTGGAACCAACCTGTCGTGTTCGTTCGTGTGTGCACTTGCACGCTGATCCCACTGTAGCTTGCCATTCGTATATCTTCAGATTTTTCTACAGTCAGCAAGACGCTGGGAGAGATGTGGTCTGGGTTACCGGAGAAAGAAAAAATGGTAACAAAGTGTTCTACACCTGTGATTATAAATATTTCTGAGCGTGTTCGCAGAATTTGTACCCAGAATCAGACAGTTTGATTGGTGGAGACTGAGCATGGTTCAGTAGATTCTCCATTCTCCGATAACTTTACCTTATTATAGGAATGAATGGCCTTTTTGTGGAATTTATCGGGGCATAAACTTGGAAAGGTCGCGGGAATACTGGACGAGGCCTTCCGGCCTTCGTCCAGTATTCCCGCGACTTTTCCAAGTTTATACCCCGATAAATTCCACAAAAAGGCAATTCATTCCTTATAATTTCAGCATTTGAAATAAATTCATCAAGAAAAGTGTATTAAGAATTATTTTAACGGCCTCACGGTTACGGAAAGTAGTTCGGCGTGGGAGTTTACTGGGATATAAATTTTGGACAGAGACTTGCTACGGGCCAATCAAATGTTAGGGAATTGTGTAAGTATTTTTGTGCTGGAATTATCAACTATTGGCTTGAAACTTCATGTGCATGTTCATCATCATCCATATTTTCATTCCCCAACCATGCTTCCCCCTTGCCCAAGGTCACGGTAAAATGACTGTGAAACATCCTGTTTTGTAGATTTCAAATTTCCGTCAATTCAACCACAACAGCGATGGGATACATGCTGTTGGTGGCATTCTTGTGATGCTAAACCATAAGGATGTAAATATTAAAACATTGCTTTGTCGCATCATTAGGAGCATCATTTGGAACATCTTCATTTTGTTCATTTGGCATATATTTTAGCTCATAATACGCATATGTAAGTATAATAATGCGATCAGTCTAATTCACTCCAGTAGAGTGGGTGGCAGGTGGGAGCACGCGATGGGTAATTTAACAATCGGGGTTCATCCTTACCGGAATCCCGACTGGAGACCTGGTTTGGCCCTCACATATGTCTTTGGCATTTTGTATGTGACAGTTGAATCTGGTTATACCCCTTATGTGAGCATTACGATATTCGTAATCCTATTTTAGGGGAAGGGGCCAAGTGGCTTGGCGTGGTATGGACCTGGCACCAGGTCAGGTTATTCTAATTTCAGGGCTGAATATATTTGTTCTCGATGTAAATATTCTGTTCTGATTTTGGGATTTTCCCCCCAATGCAGCAGGTTAAAATGGGATCGAACCCGTTTGCCCGGCCTTACATGACCTTAGCTGTTGATAGGCCATTGAACACTAATAAACAAACAAACAAAAATCACTCCAGTAGCCTATTTCACCAAGGGAGAAATTTTCAATTTAAGGATAAATTTATTACCGTAATTTTTAGTATACTGAATTTATTACATTATCACAATCAAAATGGCTGTGATAATGTAATAAATTCAGTATAATAATCCTGCATACTTTTAATCATCAAATATATGCAGTCTTTTGTTCTGTATGAAATAATGCATTTCGGGAAAAAGTAAATGATTACTCCCTCAAAGTATACTTTGCTAGAAAAGTATACTTTGCAATGTTGGTGAAATGGGCTACAGGTGTACGTATGTCCTATCACTTTTATAAAATGTTAAATTATGGCATAACATGGTTTCATTTATGTGAGTGTTTGGCAATTTCAGATGTGGAAGCGCAAGGCCAAGAAAGCTGCAGGTAAAGGCTCAACAATAATAACAACGGGAAAGGCACAACAGGCAGCTAAACAGGCAGCCGCGGCACATGCACCGCCGAAACACGCGGTCACTGCGCGGTCCACTCCGGCTCTCACTGCAGCTATACTGGCCAACACAGCCAAGGCTTCTGTTGAAGAGGCCGTCGTGTCTCCCACCAAGGTAGGTGATCCTGGCTCTCACTGCAGCTATACTGGCCAACACAGCAAAGGCGTCTGTTGAAGAGGCCGTCCTCTCTCCCACCAAGGTCTTTGCAATACCTGGGGCCCGTTTCACTAAACTTTGTATGACTAAAATGTTTGTAAGTGCAAATTTAGGAACGTCAATTGATGGATTTACATTTATTGAGCATAGGCAGCCTATGCTCAATAAATGTAAATCCAATAATTATTTACAAGAAAACATTGTTAATGTGAAATTTACATAATTTTGCACTTACGAACATTTTAGTCGTACGAAGTTTAGTGAAACGGCCCCCTGTTTCACTAAACTTTGTATGGCTATGGAGGTTGTAAGGGCAAAACTAAAATGTACAGCAATGTTGGCATTAGCAGCCGATGTTTGGGAAATCTTTTTGTTCGGATTTAATATCCCTTATATGTAGGTGGAAAATGTTGGTGTGTGGTG
The DNA here is from genome assembly GCA_029237695.1 of Conchocele bisecta. Lineage (NCBI taxonomy): Eukaryota > Metazoa > Mollusca > Bivalvia > Lucinida > Thyasiridae > Conchocele > Conchocele bisecta. The sequence continues at coordinate 97,217,881 of CM055268.1, read as the reverse complement.
AATTTCGTATCTTTCGAATCTTCGTACAAACTTTTTTATCGTAAGTTTAGTGAAACGGCGGGCCCCAGGCCCTCAGGTTATAAACCTCTTTCTGTGCTCAACTTAGACTTGCCTGTATTGTTTGTTGTGCTTGTTGCAAAGTATGATTTCTCTGTGTAATGGACTGGAATTTGTCAGTATGGCTATAAAGTATAACGTATATGTGGTTGTGACTGGAAAAATGGAGCTTATGGGATTTGCAACCAGTTGGCTCCTGATCAAATAGCACACTCCTGTAGCCTGATAATGATCTGTATTGTTTGTTAGGAGCACGACGGGTGTTTCATTGATGGAATGGAGAACAGTGCAGATCTTGATCAGACGGTGCAGATGCACAGGCTGATCTGGATCTACACTGGTCGCAAAACCCATAAACCCCATACACATGTGACCTTGTTGAAGAGACATGAAACCCCATTTAATCAATCTGCAGGGTTTGGCCTAGAACCTATTGATGCAGCAGCACACCTGAAGATACCGGGAAAACTAAATAAGAGTTTATTCAACTACCATTTTGAAATACCGGATTTATTTCCTGAGACGTCTGGAAATCCGACAAAGAAACGAGTGCTCCGCACTCGTTTCTTTGTCGGATTTACATATGTCAAGTGGAATAAATTTACTGATGTCAATATAAAGTGTATATTACGTGCTCTTCGAAAAATGTGAAATTTGCTGTTAGACCAGCTGACAATTTTGACACGAGCGTATTAATTGTTTCTTCGCCGGAAATGACGTCAAAAAGTGACATCACTTACATCTCTCGAACGTCTAGGAGGAAATATTTCCTTCAAGGAAATAAATCCTACCAGAATCACGGTAAATCACTGGGTAGTTTGTAATATAATGAATTATTGTAACCCCACTCAATCTGTTACAGGGATTTGGCATCGAGCCCATAGATGCAGCCGCTCACCTGAAGATACTGGGAGAATCCCTGGGCATTATCGGCATGAAGCTGCAAGAACATCGGGTAAGTCACCAACATTATTAATTCAAATTGTGTCATTGTAAGTCAAGACATCCAACAAATCATTGTTATCCTTCGGCCTCGGTGAATATGGCTTTTCTCAGGTCCGTAAATCTCGTGTACATCTCCTCAAAAGTCAATAATTGTAAGTCTAACAACTAATAAGTGTTATTGTAAGTCACCGACATCCAACCAACCAATAAGTGTCTCACACAGGATTTAACAATATCAACTTCAAGCTATGATTCTGTATTGAAGTACAATCGAGCACCAGTACCTCAAACGTCAGTATCTCGATGGTATCCCCTATCTCGATTATTCGCTAAAGTCCAGAATTATATCCTTATTTGTTTAATGTAAATTTCCTCGGCTATCTCGAACATGCCCTATCTCGAACATGTTCTCTATCTCGACTGCACATTCTGTCCCCTTCGTATAAAAATACGTTAAATATCACTTTGCTATCTCGATCACATAAACGCTTTGGTAAATCACGTAAGCGCCTGGCTGCCAAGATATATTTGGTTAACACTAATTTTCAAAACCTATTATCAAAGAAACAAAATAAATTCACACCTGCCTCGTGTTGTTTGCTTAATTGGTCCACCTCGATTTGTTTGAGTGTTTGACACGATTCATTAAGCATATCACGCTGGTCATTTAAGCAATTCACTGAGAATTGTGACGCCACCTGTAATATTGGGTAGTTTACTACCTTTGGTCACTAGTTAATTGGTGATTAAAATTCGTCCGTAAATTAATTAATACTTTTTTTCTTGAATTAAATTCAGCGTGTATTAATTATTCAATCTGATGGTGATTAATAATAAAAGAAACACATGTTTTGTTTCATTATTCCTTTATTGTTTACTCTTGATGTGATGGGTAACATTCGATATATTTTTTGCGAAAATATTTCACCATGTCACTTCCTCGGTATCTCGAACCTAGTCCTATCTCGACTAAAATACGATCTCCCTTCGACTTCGAGATACTGGTGCTCGACTGTACATTTGATTATTTGATATGGTACATGCATTTACTGATTTTATCAGAAAAGTGTTAGAATTTATTATATGCATTTTTTGCCGCAGTGTTCGCTAGCCTTCGTATTTTTTGTTTGCTTTCTGGCAATGGACACATGACGATGTTCCACAGTGTGTCATTAATATTCGTTACTGTATAATCACCTGCTGTATTACAGGGCATGATAGCTGTACAGGGCAGCCTGTCTGTGCTGCTAGACACAATGCTGTGTGCCCTGGGCCCCCTGATGTGCCTCACGGCCGAGGTGCCAGAGACGGACGGATGCCCACATGACACTCACCTGAAAACTCTCGACAACATTGCATACTTCATGCCGGGATTGTAGACTTCAATTGTTAATACGATATGCTTGTATAACCCTTACTACGCTGAATTAAATGCTGTCGTCTGCTGGAAATGTTTTATTTTCAATATTTCTCGACAAAAACCTGGTTTTGGCAGCACATGAGAATCGTCTCCAGTGGAGACGATTCTCATGTGCTGTCAAAACCAGTTTTTTGTTAAGAATTAAAGCAAAAATGAAAAACAGCAGACGGCAATTTTCGTCAACAGCGTAGAAAGGGTTAATGTACTGTACAAAAGCAGATGGGTGGGTTAGTGTGGCTTTTAAGGTCCACTTGTGGGATCATAGGTCCGAGCCCTTCACCTTTGGTCTTTCAGAGCTCCAGTTAAGGTGCGTAATTTGGAGGTAAATTTCTTATTTCTCCATCAAAAATGGCAAGTTGGGAGTGCTTTAGAATCGTCTCAATGAGACGATTCTAAAGGACTCCCAACTTACCATTTTTGATGAAGAAATAACAAAATTTCACCCAAAGTTTGTAAAATTACGCACCTTAACTGGAGCTCTAGTCTTTGCGGTACTATGGCCAATTTGAGACGCTCATGATGATAGTTGGAGCAGGAATCATAACTGGTATTTCAAATCTCACCTAATGTGTTCATATTATTTTCCGGGTATAAAATGGCTCGCTTGCTGATAAAAAGGCTGTTGTTACATATGCGACTAGTGTTGTTCCTGATCATCATTTGTGGCTGTGACTGGAGAAATGGGGTTTATTTGTGACCAGTGAACTCGATCAAATAGCACGCTATTGTAGCCTGGTAACCATCTTCATTGATGGAATGTCGATTAGTGCTGATCCTGATCAGACTGTGCGGTTGCACAGGCTGATCTGGATCTACACTGGTTGTAAAACCCATAAGTGCCATTTCTCCAGTCACTTCCACATTTTATTTAGCCTTATAGTCGATAGAGTGAATATAAAAACATATTTGTGGACAGAAACCGTGTTTGATTGATTGAATGGTGACCAGCGTAGTCCCTGCAGATTTCACCAAAATTGCAAGCAAGCTTGAAAATGATTCTGAAGTGCTGTCAAACCATGTTTTTGTCGAGCCCACTTGCGGAAAGCGAGACAGTGATCACAATGACGTTAGGGTGTCTGTGCATCCGTCCGTGCGTCCATCCGTGCGTCCTTCCGAAATCTGCTTAAAGTTTTTAAATACCTTATATCACTGCAGTCCTAAGTCACATTGACTTGAAACTTCATATGCTTATTAGTCATGATCCATATATTCATTCTGTGTCCCACTCATGTGGCCCCTGTGTCCAAGGTCAAGGTGAAATGACTTAGAAGTTTGCGTTCCGAAATCTGCGTTAAAGTTTTTAAATACCTTATATCTCTGCAGTCCTAAGTCACATCGACTTGAAACTTCATATGCTTATTAGTCATCTTCCATATATTCATTCTGTGTCCCACTCATGCGGCCCCTGTGCCCCAATGTCAAAGTCAGATTTGCTTGAAACTTTGTATGCTTATTGGGCATCAAACTTCAAATAAATACACTCGGGAGACCATCAAATGCCTCGGCGGGCTCGACATGCTGGCCGCGGCCATCCTCGTTATTGAGAAATAAGGCAAGATATAAAAGCAAAAGCAGGCGACAATTGTTCCGAGTAGCGGTCTAAGAGTTAAGATCTGAATGAAGGAATTATTCATTGTCAAAGATACAAACATAACATGAATTTATTGTTGTTTTGTGTACTGTTTATATTGTAATAAATATTGTGAACCACTGAACCATATTGCTTCTCATTAAATTGCAGATAATATGCCACTACAAACACGAGCTTGTCAGTGTAGCCCCAGGCAGCTTGTGCATCTGCAGTCTGATCAGGCCCTGCCCTTTTCACTACTACATTGGAGAAAACATCTCGAATTTTGTTTGTGCTTTCATCAGCCACCATACTTGTTATGCCCTCACCAATATAATCCATGTTTGTACATGGACTGTTTGTTTGTCAACAGCCAAGGTCAATGGGTTTAGTACTACATCCCATATATTACCTGTACATGTTCAAGTGTACATGCGTTACGATAGAAACACCTTTCATTGATCATTGTATGGAATGCGAGAATGAATTTTTCAATTTGGCAAGGAAGCCCGTCTTGTTTGGTATTTAAGTCACTATGGGGAGGACGTGTGCATCTGTAGTTAGATTAGTCAGCAGAGCATGGTAGGTACTCTGTGGTGGGTGCACATCAATTACATGGCCGCTTTCCATAAGCTTTTGTGTTTTGTTTAATCTATATCGTACTTTCTATGGCCTCTTATGGTATATTAGTGACCTTCGTGTGACCTCGACTGGCTTTATTAGCTTTAATTGCTTAACCATATTCAATAAGTTTTCCTATTTTTTTTTTGGTTTAAACTTACCTACCACCATAAACAAAATATTGGTCTTGCACTACCGGTACTCTGTATTTATGAGCGACCTTGTGATCTTGACATACTTTTTTAGCCAGGTTTTTTTGGAGAAAAAAATCCAGGCTATTGGATTTAACGTACATCTGGTTAAAGTTTTTTGGTTAAAAGTTTTTGGTTATACTATATCTCTGCAACTGTTTCGCCCATTACCTTGAAACTTTACATGGGTGTTTATCATCATCCATATTTTCATTCTACCCCCCAACCGTGCGGCCCCTGTGCCCAAGGTCAAATTACTTTGAATTCTTTTGTTAAAGTTTTTTCGTGTACTATATCTCTGCAACTGCTTCACCCATTACCTTGATACTTCACATGGGTGTTTATCATCATTGTCGCGCCCGCTTGCGGAAAGCGCGATATCGTCGGCATTTTGGCATATGTACGTCCGTGTGTCTGGTTAAAGTTTTTTGGTTAAAGTTTTTCCATCTACTATATCTATTTTTTTAGTGTCCATGCCTCGCCCCAAGGCGCGACATGCAGGCCAAGGCCATCTAGTCTACAAAAATTATGTTATCCAAGTGTCTATGCTTGGAAAAAACCTGGCCTTCATGGCTTTGCCTTGTTTCTTGTTAACTCTTGTATTAAAAAGGAATGTTACCAATGTTACTTAAAAATCAAGGGTATTTTTTATCAGCCCTCGATCCCACTTACATAAAAGGAGTGGGTGGTAGGTGGGAGCATGCATGGGTAATTTAACGATCGGGGTTCATCCTTACTGGCATTCGGACTGGAGACTTGGTTTGGCCCTCACATACGTCTTTGGCATTTTGTATCCGACAGTTGAATCTGGTTATACCTCTTATGCGAGTATTGCGATTATTCGTAATCCTATTCTAGGGGAAGGGGCCAAGTGACTTGGTGTGGTATGGTCCTGGCACCAGGTCAGGTTATTCTAATTTCAGGGCTGATTATATGTTTCTCGATGTAAATATTCCGTTCTCGATGTAAATATTCCATTTTATCATGTTTCGATGCCATTTACTCAAAATATCACAGTTTCTGTACATATATTTCATGAAAAGTCGCACATGTTCTTAGATACATCACATGGCGTGTCTCGTGTATATATAAAATAAAATAACACTAGTAATAATTGCACACATCCTACAATTACGAGGAAATGGCAAATCCAGCACTGACATTGTAATTGTCCTGCTCTGGTTGCAGTCGGTGAAGCCTCTGATCAGCCTGCACATATACTAGGCATGTGATCCGGGTATACACTATACACTGTTGCCTATTAGGCAGCGAAAATAATAGGTGCGTAATTGGATCAACTTTGGAGAGACTCGTAATTTCTTCGCCAAAATTGGCAAGTTGGGAGTGCTTTAGAATCGTCTCGATGAGACGATTCTAAAGCAATCCCAACTTTCCATTTTTCGTGAAGAAATAAGCAAATACCCGAAAAAATTGGTCCAATTACGCACCTTAACTGGAGCTCTGCAATATCAATACTTCTAACCAACAATTTAGATCACTAGCGAGTATAGGACTGTGTGTTGATTAGGAGCTATGCTAAAACCTCAGGGGGCCGTTACACTAAACTTTGTACGACTAAAATGTTTGCAAGTGCAAATTTAAGATCGTCTGGCAATTTTAATTGATGGATTTACATTTATTGATGTTTACAGACTTCATAATTTTCACTAAACTTAGTATGTACGACCAGGCCCGTAGCGAAAAATTCCACTTAGACCCTCAAAATCGCATTTCCTACATACAAAAAAAAACAAAACAGGCCAAAATAATGCCACGGCAGCACCGAGCTGCCGTGGTGGCCGCTACGGCCCTGACGACTAAAATGTTCGTAAGTGCAAAATTATTGTAGTCTGTAAATTTCGCATTAACAATGTTTTCTTGTAAACAATTAATGGATTTACATTTATTGAGCATAGGCTGCATATGCAGCCTATGCTCAATAAATGTAAATCCATCAATTCAAATTTGCAGATCCTAAATTTGCACATACAAATATTTTAGTTGTACGAAGTTCAGTGAAACGGGGCCCCTGCTATTTAGGAAATAATTAAAAAATATCATGCATCATTTGCAAATGAAAATAGCCCGATACCACCAGCCCGATACATGTACCAGAGCTGCCAACTGTTACGATTTTTCCGTATTTGTTCCGGAAAATACGTTAGAAATACGGAAGTACGGATAACAATTAAAAAGTACGATTTTTAAAAAAATCAGCGCGGGAATATCTGGAAATAATAATTTCGTTTCACAATTCTGCCAATAAATCCTATTTTTTTATTTACCCGTAATCATACTCGCCGAGGCGCTTACCATTTTGATTCTTGTTGTGTAGTAATAGTAGTTTCAAGCGCTCAGCGATATTGATTTATTCATCACGTAAATTCATAAAATGTCTGCTCCAAAGCGTGCAGCCAACGAATTTGGGTATTTTTTATCGAAAGAAGTTAGGAGAACACATCTGTTCATCAATGATTACAGCGAGGCATGGCCCAATTTGGTCCTGTCAAAGCGCGGTGATGAATTTGCGTCTTGCAAGCAGTGTAATTGTGATTTTTCGGTTGGTCATGGTGGCCGAAACGAGGGCCAAGGCTCTAAAAAAGTTAATTTATGCATATAAGTGAGTACTGATTTGTGTTCCGGAAAACATATGTGGTGTTCCGGAAAATAGCCCCCTTTTCTCTCCATGTTCCTCATGTGACCGACATGGGGTTGGCAGCTCTGCATGTACTACTGACTGGGCTTGTAGCTTTCATGTGAAATTTACAGACTATCATAATTTTGCACTTACAAACATTTTAGTCGTATGAAGTTTAGTGAAACAGGCCCCTGATGAACTAGCATATTCACGTGCCTGATACAGACGTATATTGTTGTTCAACCCTTTCAACCAGAAATGTGGCTGTGACTGGAGAAATGGTACTTATGGGATTTGTGTTTGTATCTTAGTGTTTAACAGCCTATCAACAGCTAAGGTCATGTAAGGCCGGGCAAACGGGTTCGATCCCATTTTAACCTGCTGCATTGGGGGGAAAATCCCAAAATCAGAACGGAATATTTACATCGAGAATAAATATATTCAGCCCTGAAATTAGAATAACCCGACCTGGTGGCAGGTCCATACCACACCTGTCACTTGGTCCCTTCCCCTAAAATAGGATTACGAATATCGTAATACTCACATAAGGGGTATAACCAGATTCAACTGTCACATACAAAATGCCAAAGACGTATGTGAGTGCCAAACCAGGTCTCCAGTCGGGATTCCGGTCAGGATGAACCCCGATTGTTAAATTACCCATCGCATGCTCCCACCTGCCAGTGTAGCTCCTGATCAAATATCACACTCCTGTATCCCGATAACGATCTATATTGCTCGTTAGGAGCTTGACGGGTGTGTCATTGATAGAATGGCGAACAGTGCAGATCCTGATCAGTCTGTGGATGCATTGTAAATGATTCTGAAGTGCTGTCAAAACATGTTTTTATTGAGAAGTAAGGCAAGATATAAAAGCAACAGCAGATGACAATTGTTGTGAGTAGCGGTCTAAGGGTTAATAATCAAGCCTATGGGTTCATAAAATATACAAATGTAGTTAAATTAGTTTATTATTTGTAAATCTGCCAATACATAATATTAAATACTATACAGTAAATCAGCCACTCTGTTCAGCTACACCTCTCGGTTATTGTACATAATATGATAAAAAAATAAACAATCTTTAATTTCTCAATAATTTCATGAACACATTAATTACACGGATTGCTTCAGTCATTGTGAATGAAAGCTCCCCCACCGAGAACCCCTCAAACCTGGAAACTGTGGCTTATAAATCCAACACAAATTATTTACATGATCCAGAGTATTTTCATGGTCCGTCGGGAGTCAAATATGCCCAGAGTTGTACATTGTACCATGGTTTAGGGTTGTTCCACTGTAATTCAGGCAGACGAGTACATCAGAACGAGTTTGTGTACAGTTATCCGGACAATCAGTTTATCGGACAAATGAAAATACCTGCTATTTTAAGAAAAAAATTGTAAAGAAAACTGCCATTTTTGTCCGATAATCTGGATGATCCCGATTGTTTAATCCTTACTACGATAAATTAAATTTTGTCGTCTGCTGGAAAATGTTTTATTTTCAATATTTCTGTACAAAAACCTGGTTTGACAGCACATGGGAATCGTCTCCACTGGAGACGATTCTCATGTGCTGTCAAAACCGGCTTTTTGTTAAGAATTAAAGCAAGAATGAAAAGCAGCAGACAAAAATTCTGTCTACCCACATAGTGAGGGTTAAATCATGGATAGATATTGTATTTAGAGATAATTTACAGTGAAATCCAATTAAACCAACTGATATTTTCGGACTCCGACTCGCATATTTGTGTGATACTTCCAATTCAAACAGATTTACACATTCTGAACATTTTAATTAGCCACAGGTGCCCACATACGCAGAGTTCAAATACAGAAATCACACACAATATTGTGAATAAATTACCAGCATTTATTGACTTTCCGATTGTTCAAACCAGTGTGTTGTCGCTGATATAATATTCATTTTTAAGCGGAAGCCATCTGTCTTCTAACAAACAGTTTACATCCTTATAATTCCAGCACAAAGATATTTACACAATTCCCTAACATTTGATTGGCCCGTAGCAAGTCTCTGTTCAAAATTTATATCCCAGTAAACTCCCACGCCAAACTACTTTCAGTGACATTCTTAAGAAAACGGAAAATAAACACATTTTCTTGATGAATTTATTTCAAATGCTGGAATTATAAGGAATGAATGGCCTTTTTGTGGAATTTATCGGGGATATAAACTTGGAAAAGTCGCGGGAATACTGGACGAGGCCTTCCGGCCTTCGTCCAGTATTCCCGCGACTTTTCCAAGTTTATACTCCGATAAATTCCACAAAAAGGTCATTCATTCCTATAATGATATCAAACCACAGCGGATCTGGAGATACCGGTATTCTGTCCAGAAATGCCACCAGATCCATTTCTAGTCACAAATTATAACATACATGTGCACATGTATTTACAAAGCGTTACAGGAACTTCCTACGAATGGAATGATATTTATAGTTGTAACATTGTACTCTGATAAAACTGTAATGTCCCTCTTTCTATAGGTAAAGTCACTCATATCCCCAGGGTTGAAAGTTGGCAAAATGTTCAGAGCAAATGCGGAATATAATTCGAATTTGCTATGAAAATGTTCAAAGCAAATGCGGATATAATTAATTTCGTAATAATAAATTGAATTTGCTATGAAAATTTTGTCACTTTCAACGTAATTTACAGAACATTTCGTAATTTATATTATTTACAGTTTCCGTAAATATTTTTCATAAAAACTCGCACATCTTTTTAGATACTAAATCACATGGCTTGTCTCATATAAGGGCCTTTACTTGGGCATACGAGTGACTTAAACATGTTAATTGCATGTTTACCGCCATGTATATATTCTGCTACAGTTACATAACTTCCCAGGTGTGATGGAGGGCGAGATGACACATTCACAATGACCAAAGCAAGTGAGACACGCCATGTGATTTTGTACCTTCGGACATCTGCATAATTTCATGAAAGACATTTACAAAATTTACAATATTTTCCGTAAATGACGTCAAAAGTTGACGAAATATATTCCGCATGTACTTTGAAAATTGTGTCAACTTTTGATTTTATTTATGAAATATATTGTAAATTTTGTAAACGTATTTAATGAAATTATGCGGATGTCCGAAAGGTACAAAATCGCAGGGCGTGTCTCAAGTAATCACAATAGCTATATCACATGAATCATTGTGTATAAAGCAGGGGCCGTTTCACTAAACTTTGTATGACTAAAATGTTCGTAAATGCAAATTTAGGATCGTCTGTAAATTTCAATTGATGGATTTACATGTATTGAGCATAGGCTGCATATGTAGCCTATGCTAAATATATGTAAATCCAATAGTTGGTTACAAGAAAACATTGTTAATGTGAAATTTACAGACTATCATAATTTTGCACTTACAAACATTTTAGTCGTACAAAGTTTAGTGAAACGGCCCCCTGTCTATTTACAGACATTTTTCATGGTAATTTGCTCTGGTTAAACGAGTACATACAGCAACATAATGGGAATGTATTTTAAACCCAAGTGTAATCTTATGTGGCCCCTGAATTAATGGTATTAGTCAAAAAAAGTATGTGGTGGTGACTGGAGGAATGGGGCTTATGGGATTTGTGGATAATCAAACTTTTGATCTTCTAGTGCACTGAATGGTGAACAGTGCAGACCCTGATTAGAATGTGTGGATGTGCCTGATCTAGGGTGACACTGGTCGCATAGGCTAATCACATATGAAGCCACAATTGTATCCAATTCCAAATTGTTATTCCATATGGCCCCCTAATTAATGTTATTATTAACATTTTATTATATACCTACCCATGAAATACATAGTTATACGATGTAAATAAAAGTCATATGTTCTCATCGATGAAATAAACAACTTCCGGTGAAAATACGACTACTTCCACTATCTATATTCATAATGCGCATCTGCAGTGCCGGACTGCAAATAGACTGCAAATACACATTCATTACCGTATACAGTCTAAAAAAACTGCTAATTTCCATGGAGCGGTATATAATAAATAGAATATTCATATTTTTGCAACGAATATGGACATGTCACACCACTCGATGAACATATATGTCATATTCGTTGCAAAAATATGAATATCCCCTATGTATTAAATTACATATTCAATTTTATTTACAGAAATTTACGTCATGTTTATAGTCGTACATTATAGGGTTAACTGTATTGTAGTTTTCAAATTAGCGCCGTATATCAGAAAATGATAGGTCGGAAAATCTGTTTAATGGCGATGCGCTAGAGGAGCCATTGAACATGTTTTCCGACCTATCATTTTCTGATATACGCCGCAAATTTCAAAATTACAATGCGGTTAACCTATTTCTAATGCACTCCTTTACTACTGGTGTAGGAATACATATTGAAATAATTTGCGACTGTTCATCAACAATGATATACCTGTAATGTATGACCATCATATTTATAGAGTGCATTAGAAATACATGTACATAGTCAGCGACTTAAAAACGTACTGTCATACAATAAATTATGTATGATTATCAATGTTTTACATATTATATGGCAAAAAGTGTAGACCGTAGTGAAACTGTGCGGATATCAACATATGTAATGACTTGTTTGACAGCGGTTTTCATATAACCAAAAGTTTTTAAAGTCACTCATATTAGACATATATGTCCACATATACGGCCAAATCTGTAGACCAAATTTCAAACAATCTACATTGTATATGGCCTAATTTAATCTTGTATTCAATTGAAAGGGTCAGTTGAAGAAGGGGGTTAAGTCAATAAGGGGACTTCGCCGCCTTCTTCTACTGATCCCTTCAACCATAACCAAATTATATGATGTTCGATGCCAATTGAAGGGGTCAGTGGAAGAAGGGAGCTAAGTTAATACAGGACTTAGGTTCCTTCTACCGATCCATTCAACCATAATCTAAGGACTTAGGGACTTAGCCCCCATATTCCACTGACCCCTTAACCCTTTGAACCCGAAAGCCCGCTATATCGGTTTATGCAAACAGTGCAGATCCAGATGAGCCGGCTCGTAACGAGCCGTCTCATCAGGATCTGCACTGTTTGAAAGTAATTTTCATATTTTTGAGAACAACAAATACCCCCTTTTTATAAATGGAATAGTCTGAAAATCAGTTTGCGATGATTGGATTGGTTGCAAAATTAACATATCACAGCCCATTCAGTTACTTAGGGGTGAAAGGGTTAAACTACATGTTTAATGCATTTGATTAGCCAATAATTACATCATGCAAGTGCTTCTCGCCATGATGCCGTAACCAAATCAAATGACGCTGGATGCCCAGGGTGTTGCCCAAGTCGACTTTCAAGTATGTCTGTTTGCCTTTCGCCGACAAAGTGGCGAGAGTTTCCGACTGGAGAGTTGGAGCGTATTTATTAAACATTTCACTGGCCAATGCAACTGAATCACCTGAAACAAAGCCAAGATTATGTGGACAGAGTAGATTCGAATAGGAAGATTTTCCGAAACTGATTTCGAATATGTACTATCTTTAGTAAATGACGTTGAAAGTTGAAGAAAACGTATCCGAAAACACATGGAATTCAATTCTGAATTATACGAGATGTGGGAAGACAAAAATAGAAAATCATTTTTTCCACCATATTTTTATGTAAAACACGAGCATTGGCATGTATTTTTTGTTGGAATCCCGGGTACACTATGAAAACTAGATGTTATGTTTGTAAAACATGGATATCCCCCTTGGCATACTTGTCTGTAAAAAATGGCTATGTGTTCAGTGACCTTGTGATATGAAGGCATGGCATGATGAAAAACATTTCTTCTGTGGGTCGGTCGGGCGAACGCGATGGTGTAAATTAACGGTGGGGTTCCTCCTTATAGGAATCACGATTTGGCCATCAGGTACGTTATCTTAAGCTCTATTTGTTATTTGTTATTGCCCATTATAAAAGTAGTAAGATTATTACTGATCCTACTGCTTTTGAGACGGGGCCAAGTGATTCTGGTGTGGCGAGGTCCTGGCATCAGATCAGGATCATTCTGATTTCAGGGCTGAATATAGTTCTTTTATTGTAAATATTCAGTTCTGATTTTGGGATTTTCCCCCCCATTTGTACATGTACTTGAACATGTACTTGTACAGGTAATATATGGGATTTAGTACTAAACACATTGACCCGGCCTTAAATGACCGTAGCTGTTGATAGGTCGTTAAACCCCAACAAACAAACAAAAAAAACAAAAAAACAAACAAACAAAAATTTCTACGTAAATGATCAAAGACGGAACTTAACCCTTCATACGCTGTTGACGGAAATTGTTTTTCATTTTTGCTTTAATTCTGAACAAAAAAATGGTTTTGACAGCACATGAGAATCGTCTCCACTGGAGACAATTCTCATGTGCTGTCAAAACCAGCTTTTTGTCGAGAAATATTGAAAATAAAACATTTCCAGCAGACGACAACATTTAATTCAGTGTAGTAAGGGTTAAGAGCAAAGTAATATGTTCCCATCCATTGCTATCACATAAGGGGCATAAAGAGCAGAACTTGACTTTGAAAAGTTTATGTACACGAGTTTTAACCATTAGACTGCTAAGCACAAAAATTGTAAGCACAAAAATTGTCTGCTGTTGCTTTATATTTTGCCTTCTTTCTCAATAAAAACATGGTTTGACAGCACTTCAGAATCATTTCCAATGGAAATGATTCTGAAGTGCTGTCAAAGCATGTTGTAAATTATTCCAAAGTGCTGTCAAAGCATGTTTTTGATGATAAAAATGGAAAATATAAAATAAACAGCAGACGACAAAAAAAATAAGATCGCGGTCTAAGGGTTAACCATTACACTGCTGAGCACAAAAAGTGTCTGCTGTTGCTTTATAGTTTGCCTTCTTTCTCAATAAAACATGGTTTGACAGCACAGCACTTTAGGAAATGATTCTAAAATGCTGTTGAAGCATGTTTTTGATGTGAAAAATTGAAAATAAAAAGTAGACGACAAATTTAATTCAGCAGTGTAAGGGTTAAGCAATTATGCCCTGAAAAATTATCAAAATGTTTGTTTTTTTCATATAACCATACTGACCACATTTCCGAGTCCGACAATTCCATTTTGAGGAGCGTGTACTTACCAACTGGTGTGGAGGGAAATGACGTATGGGAGAACGTGAATGGTTGTTCGACTGTAGTAAACGCCTGTTGATTATACGCTGCCTGGTTGAACTTGATTCCCTGGATACAACATTATAGAAATAGTAGAAAATGCATTGTTTGCTTTTTACACATTTACATTATTTTTATAGATATTCTCCCATGAAACCTTTACTGTTCTGGCTCATATGTTAATTAACCCGTTGAACCCGAAAGCCCACTATAGCGGTTTATGCAAACAGTGCAGATCCAGATGAGCCGGCTCGTAACAACAATTTTTTGAGAACACAAATACCCCCTTTTCATAAATGGACTAGTCTGAAAAACATTTTGTGACGGTTGGATTGGTTGCAAAATTAACATATGAAAATCCATTCCATTTACTTAAGGGTGAAAGGGTTAATGTATGTATGTTATGGACAGAATATATCCCTCTATATTCAGCACTCATCGGTACAGTATATTTCTGATTTACGGACTTGCAGGACTTCCACTAACTATTGGGGAGTCTATGGTCATTAATTTTGTTGTCAATTCCAATAAGCAAATATGCTGGGGATCATTTCACTAAACTTTGTACAACTAAGAATACTTTAAACCTTAGATCTTATTTTTTGTGCTCAGCAGTCTAATGGTTAACCCTTAGACCGCTATCTTAATTTTGTTGTTGTCTGCTGTTTATTTTCTATTTTCCATTTTTATCATCAAAAACATGCTTTGATAGCACTTTAGAATAATTTACAACATGCTTGGACAGCACTTCAGAATCATTTCCATTGGAAATGATTCTGAAGTGCCGTCAAAGAATGTATTTATTGAGAAATAAGGCAAGATATAAAAGCAACAGCAGACGACAATTGTTGTGAGTAGCGGTCTAAGGGTTAACCCATTCAACCCTACAAGCCAGAAAACCAACTTGTGCAAACGCTGTAGATCAAGATGAGCAGCAGGATCTGCAGCATTTGACACTATTAATTCACCTAAAAAAAAATCCACATTATATCATTAATGGAATAGTCCAACATTTAGTATTAAACACCAATGTGGGATAAGGTTGAACGAGTCAAGAGCAAAATTTAAATTTACAATCTGTTGGAAAATCTTTTGTGGATGTGTTCGGACTTAACCCTTCCTACGTTTTATTTTCAATATTTCTCGACAAAAAACTGGTTTTGACAGCACATGAGAATCGTCTCCACTGGAGACGATTCTTGTGTGCTGTCAAAACCAGGTTTTTGTCGAGAAATATTGAAAATAAAACATTTCCAGCAGACGACAACATTTAATTCAGCGTAGTAAGGGTTAATGACGTATACATGTACACATAGGTGGAAATTGCAACATTAGAGAATCATGTGAAGATGAGAATCAAATTCATAAAGATCTGTGTACATACTTCTTTATCGTACAAAGTTCAGAGAAATGAGGCCCAGAATTATAACCACCAAAAGCTATAAATGGACGGATGGCCACTCATGACAACTATATAGCCGCGGCCCGCATGTCGCGCTCGCCGAGGCTTTTGACAGTGATAGTATAACGAAAAACTTTAACAAAAAAAAAACTGGTTGCAAAGCATAAATGAATGTCATGAAATGCTCATAGATTTTATTTACAGTGGAACCTCTATATACCTGCACCCTGTGGACCTAGGGGCAGAGCTCCAGTTAAGATGCGTAAGTTGACAAAATATTCGAGGTATTTTTCTTAGTTCTTCACCAAAAATGGTAAGCTGGGAGACAATTCTAAAGCACTCCCAACTTGCCATTTGTGGTGAAGAAATAACAAAATTTCCCCAAAAGTTGATCAAATTATGCACCTTAACTGGAGCTCTGCCTAGGGATCTCGTTTAGGGGTTCCACTGTATTTGACATAATAGCAGACATGATACCAATTGATGCTTACCACTGATAAACTTGATGCTAGCATCTGTATAAACAGCTTCCATCTCGGTGCGTAGTAGCTGTAAACACAATACCCAATTATGTGGCTATGACTGGAGAAAGGGCTGATGGAATTTGTAACCAGTTTATCTTCTGTAGCCAATTTCACCAAAATTGCAAAGTATACTTATCTTGCTAAGATCACTTTGAGGGAGAAATTTTCAATTTAATAATAAATGTATTAACCCTTAGACCGCTATCTTATTTTTTTATCGTCTGCTGTTTATTTTCTATTTTCCATTTTTATCATCAAAAACATGCTTTAACAGCACTTTAGAATAATTTATTGAGAAATAAGGCAAAACGGCAGAAGACAATTGTTGTGAGTAGCGGTCTAAGGGTTAATCTTTATTTAATGACATCAAATATTTTCTGACACAATTATTATACTGAATTTATTACATTATCACAGCCTTTATCCTTGAATTGAAAATGGCTGTGATAATGTAATAAATATGACAGTATAATAATTCTGCATACTTTTAATCATAAAATATATGATGTCATTACCGGTAGTTCTATATGAAATGACGCATTTTGGGAAAAATAAATGATTACTCCCTCAAAGTACCCTTTAACAATTTTGGTGAAATCGGCTACTGATCTACTAGTGTACTCATGAAAGCTGATATGGCTCTGTACTGTAGAACTACAACAGGTGTTTCACTGATTGTTTCAACTCTTTCATTCTTTCTCCCAATCTCCTCTCTCACTTTCTTTACTCTCTCTTTTTATCCGATTTTTCTTTTCGTACATTCAGCAAATATATATATATGTACCGCATGATTATTGGTATGTACCCATGTACATATACCTGTATACTTATCACCATTGCTGTTAAATTGATGTATTGTTGAAATACTTGGGTAAGGGCTGTAACTAATGTTGTGAGAGCTTGTAGCCCAAGCCCATTGTACTTATATGCAATAAACTATGTTTAAACTAAACTAAACTGATTGAATGGTAAACAGTGTAGACCCTGATCAGACTGCACAGTGTTGTAAATACTAGTTATATACAGCTACAATTTGACCCATTCAAAAAATGTGAGCAACCAAATTGCATACCCAAACCTGTTGTATGTAGGTCAAAATTTAGTAAACTGTATATTTTATATCTTTAAACAAATAATCTTTTATGTAGAACTAGTAAATTACCAAAAATAATAGAACAGGGAAATCATTTCTCATAACGAAATGAAGCTTTCAAATTTACAAGATATATACCGGTACATGTAAATGTCAGATAAACACCTCGACACGGTAAAATAACCAATTTCTGCATGTGTATGTTCTTTATTAATAATTTATTGATACGGTCTTATATCGCTAACATATCAAACACGCCGGATAACCGATTGCAAAACTCACTCTTCATATAAAGATATGGGGTTAAATTGCTACCCTCATGAGAGGTATGAAACGAGGTAGCAATTTTGTTCCATGTGTTGTATAGAGGTGGCCATTTGTGGAGATTCGACAGTTCAATCTAAACAGTGTAAATCCGGATGAGCCGGGTCCTAACGAGCTGTCTGATCAGAATGTGCATCATTCATGGACAGTTTTTTATCTGTTACAACCAACACACCTTTACATAAATGGAATAGCCCCCAAAATAGCAAGGAAGTGTCCATTCTAGTTATTTAGGAGTGAAAGGGTCGTGATTGGGATCAGATTGCTCTCAAATTCAATAGGCCTCTCGTTATTTTGTCCCATATTTTCCCACTTACCTAGCCACAAGCCCAGACCACTGTTTGCTGGCATAGTCTCGTATCTGGATAGAAAAAACAGGATTTTATTTCAGTTCAATGTCACACAGTACATCATAGTTCATGTCCGTGAGAGTGGAGTTTCCAACCAGGGGCTTTCACTAAACTTTGTACGACTAAAATGCTCATAAGTGCAAATTTAGGATCGTCTGTAAATTTCAATTGATTGATCTACATTTATTGAGCATAGGCTGCTTATGCAGCCTATGCTCAATAAATGTAAATCCAATAATTGTTTACAAGAACACATTGTTAATATGAAATTTACATACCATCATAATTTTGCACTTACGAACCATTTAGTCGTACAAAGTTTAGTGAAACGGCCCCCGGGTATCTGAACTTGTGTAATGAAGGATCGTAGCTAGTTATCTCCCGTTGAATTTATTTATAGAAATCCGGTCCAAATTGTGTACTTCAACCCTTACTACGCGGAATTAAATGTTGTCGTCTGCTGGAAATGTTTTATTTTCAATATTTCTCTACAAAAACTTGGTTTTGACAGCACATGAGAATCGTCTCCAGTGGAGACGATTCTCATGTGCTGTCAAAACCAGTTTTTTGTCAAGAATTGAAGCAAAAATGAAAAACAGCAGACGGCAGTTTCCGTCAACAGCGTAGGAAGGGTTAAGGCCTTATTGTTTGTACAAAGAGCATCTGTAGCATGATTTGTTGTCAAAAGGAGTCGATATAGTTATTTCGACTAGCGTTGATCCAGGTCATCCTATATTTCTGTACAATCTGATCCGGCGCTGCATTATTTGCCAGATTCATATTTTCACACTTTTTATTTCTTATTGCAAACAGTGCTCTGAACATTTTGTCAACTTTTGACGTCAACTAAGGAAAATTTTGTAAGCAGCTTTCATGAGATATCAGAGCTCCAGTTAAGGTGCGTAATTTGGAAGTAAATCTCTTATTTCTCCATCAAAAATTTCAAGTTCGGAGTGCTTTAGAATCGTCTCAACGAGACGATTCTAAAGAACTCCCAACTTGCCATTTTTGATGAAGAAATAACAAAATTTCACCCCAAGTTGGTCAAATTACGCGCCTTAACTGGAGCTCTGAGATATCGCACATTTTGTCACAGTTAAGTAACATATATACACACATTTCCGCCGGGGCCCCACAACGTGATCTGGTTGCGGGCGTTGTATTCCATCAGGTCCTGCTCGCTCCTGTTGACCCCGTGACCCCGAGCCGCCTCGATCCAGCGACCAAGCAGGAAATGGCTGTCAGAGGCCAACAGTCGGTCTATATCCACAAGCAAATTGTTAAGTTTATCTCCAAACATCCTGGAACAGAATCATACAAAAAAATAGTCAGCGATCATCTGTTAGGCCTTTCACCCCTTAACCCCTTAACCCTTTCACCTCTGGAATGGATTTTTACATGTTAATTTCTGGACCGACTAGATCGGTCAGGAAATTAACATGTAAAAATGTAAAAAATTATTTTCTGACTAGTCCATTTTATGAAAATGGGCTGTTTTTGTTCTCAAAAATATGAAAATTATTTGCAAGAAGTGCAGTTCCTGATGAGATCTGGATGTACACTTTTTGCTAATACCACTATACAGGCCTTTAGTGTTGAAAGTGTTAATATGTGACATTGATCGATTCATGCACATTTATGGACGATTACATTTAATAATCAGATAAGGGCTATTTTTAAATATCTTAAAAATACCGACAAAAACTGTATATCATGATGAGACAGCTTGTTACAAGCTGGCTCATCTGTAGCCTATTTCACCAACATTGCAAAGTATACTTATCTAGCAAAGTATACTTTGAGGGAGAAATTTTCAATTTAAAGATAAATTAATTAATTTTTATTATACTAAATTTATTACATTATCACAGCCATTTTGGCTGTGATAATGTAATAAATTCAGTATAATATTTATGCATACTTTTAATAATCAAATATATGCAGTCATTAGTTCTATATGAAATAATGCATTTCAGGAAAAATAAATGATTACTCTCTCAAAGTATACTTTGCTAGATAAGTATACTTTGCAATGTTGATGAAATCGGCTACTGGATCTACGTTGTTTGAAAGTTTGATTCATGGTCTGTAGGGTCGAAAGGGTTAAAGTTATAAATTCTTTAGCTCTTGGCATGCTAGCGGCGAAAATATCCGCCAAACAAATTAGGACTATACGTTTTATTTTTCTCTGTAAATATGTCTTGGAATTTCATTAGAATTGAGTCCTCAGGACTCAATTCTAATGAAATTCCAAGACATATTCATGATATTTACAAGGATAAATAAAAAATATGATGAATTTTTGTCCGCTAGTTTTGAACTATTTATAGCCCACAAGTTTCCCAGCATGCAAAGAGTTAAAAAGAACATAAATATTAAAATGGATGTCACTTAGAGTGTAGTAGACACTAAACAATTGATAAGGCCTTGTATCGAAATGTTGGAAGAGTGGGTTCTTTGTTACTGTAATATATCGTAGTAATGCGGAAAGCATCTTTAAAAAGAACAACATTTAAGTGTTATCGTAAAACATGTAATAGCCTCGATGATATGAGCATGGAAATCTAGAGGCTGTTACTCAACATTTTTGTGCTTCTATTTTTTTATTTCTCAAAAAAATCATATGTTGCTACCGCTCACTTGACCCGTCTCCACTGAGTGGTAACAAAATATACTTTTGTTAAGAAATAAAGAAAATAGAAACAAATTGTTGAGTACTTACTGGACTTGGTGGGTACAATTGCCCTGTACGGACTGGCCAGACCATTGTAGCAGACCTGTGAAATTAACTTTTTTCCATTTTCTTATAATATTTCATAATGAAAACTCGACAAGACAGTTCAACTGAGTGGTAACAACAGTGTACCTTTGTGGAGGAACAAAGAAAAACATTTTGATGACTTAATAGAGTGGAATTGGCCCTGTAGGCAGTGATCAGACCATTGTAGTAGACTTGGTAGCTTAGCTGGACACTGTTCCTCAACATGTATTTCTTATTAGGTTCGAGGCGGCTTTCAGCTGCGCCGAAAACCTATTGTATTCGGTTTTTTTATTCAGCCGTTCAGTCTACAGCCCAAATTTTGCATGCCGATTTGGATCAAGTGTGAGCAGAGACTCAGAGATTTTCAGAAATCTCTTAATGCCACTTTCCACGAAACCGGAAGTGACGTCATACTTTCTATAACTTCCTTATTTTCCAACCGATTTCAAAAATTCTTTTTGCATTGGAAAGCTGACAAAATTCTCTATCTCGGACTCGCTGACAGTTCTCGGCTATCTGGTCAAATAAGAGAGCTATAGGTATTTGAAGTTGAAAAATGTACATACTTTTCCACGATTTTGCCGATTTTTTGCCGAATTTCGGCTGATAACGGGTGGTCTTTACAAACGTTTTCCAATTTGTACAGTAATGTCAGCAACATAATTTCTTGCCAGTGTGATAGGGGAGTGTCAGGCGCATAAAAGATGATAATTTTCAGAGCTCTATCTAACTACTTCCGGTTCTATTGGATGTCAAAGATGAACGTCTTTTTTTCAAGTTTTCAAAATAGAGCAAACGGATGTGACGTCAGCTTCGTTATTTATCAATAGATTTCAAAATTTCTTGCTGCAGTCCATATTTCAGTCCTTTAGCTAAAACTTTCCCGCTTTGTGCCAGGCCTATGGTGAAAAACATTCACTGGCGGAATATTGCACATATTTAATTTTATTATGTGTATTTACAAATGGCGTAAACTGCAATTTAAGGGCGATAACTATCGAAAAATAATCATCCGCTGACTTACGGGCTCCCTCCATCTACACCAAACCGCTGGTCGGATCGACTTCAAATTTTGCCTGCCGATTCGGATCAAGTGTGAGCAGAGACTCAGATATCTTTTAATGCTACTTTCCACGAAAACGGAAGTGACGTCATACTTCCTATAACTTCCTTATTTTCCAACCGATTTCAAGAATTCTTTTTGCATTGGAAAGCTGACAAAATCCTCTATCTCAGACTCGCTGACAGTTTTCGGCTATCTGCTCAAATAAAAGAGCTATATGCATTTGAAGTTGAAAAATGTACATACTTTTCAACGAGTTTTGCCGAATTTCGGCTGATAACGGTGGTCTTTACAAACGTTCTTTTTCCAATTTGTACAGTACTGTCAGCAACATAATTTCTTGCAGGTGATAGGGGAGTGTCAGCCGCATGAAAGATGATAATTTTCAGAGCTATATCTTGACTACTTACGGCTCTATTCGATGTCAAAGATGAACGTATTTTTTAAAGTTTTCAAAATAGAGCACGGATGTCACGTCAGCTTCGTTATTTATCATTCGATTTCAATTGTTTTTGCTGTAGTCGATATTTCAGTCCTTTAGCTAAAACTTTGGCTGAGGATCGAACCCGGTATCCCTCGCTCCGAGTCCATCGCTCTACCTCTAAGCTAACCGGCCCCACATCGGTGTGATGATGCGAACACAATAATGTTGGACTGTTCATTCTAAAACTTCAGAAATTCTTTTTGCAACCGATAGTTTACACCTTGGGCTAAAGCTTAGTTACACATGAAATCAATGTTTGAGGCTCAAACCGTTGATGCAGCTCAAGCTGCTCTAGTTTTCTTTATTTCTCAATGAAAATATATGTTGTTACCACTCATTTGAACCGTCTCGACGAGACGGTTCAACTGAGTTTAACAACATATTACAGGGTTCAAGCTAGCCCTTCAAAATAGGGAAAAGTTTTCACTAAAAAAATGAGAAAATATACCATTTTTTCCAAAATTTCTATTTTATATACTAGTGAAAAACTTCTCCCTCAACTCAAAATAGGAAGTCAGACAATTTAGGGAGAGAATTTCGCCCACTTCGCTCTGTAAACTGATCCCTGCATATACTTTTGTTGGGAAATAAAGAATATAGAAATAAATGTTGAGTACTTACTGGAGTTGCTGGGTGGAATTAGCCCTGTAAGCAGCGATCAGACAATGGTAGTAGATCTGGGAAATTAACTGGAGGTTGTTCCCCAATTGTTTCCATTTTCTTTATAATATTTATCAATAAAAACTCGACAAGACGGTTCAACTGAGTGGTAACAACATATACCTTTGTGGAGGAACAAACAAAAACAGTTTGATGACTTACTGGAGTTGCTGGGTGGAATTGGCCCAGTAGGCAGTGATCAGACCATTGTAGTAGAAGATCTGGGAGATTAGCTGGACACTGTTCCTAAACATTTAATTTCTAATTTCTTTATTTCTCAATGAAAATATATGGTGTTACCACTCATTTGAACCATCTCAATGAGATGGTTCAACTGAGTGGTAACAACATATACTTTTGTTGAGAGATAAAAAAAAAAGAAGACAAAAATGTTGCGTACTCACTTGAGTCTGTAGGTGTCATTGGCCCTGTATGCAGTGATAAGACCATTGTAGTAGATCTGGGAAATTAACTGGAGGCTGTTTCTCGTCACGTCTACCAAATCATATCTGCAACAAACGAAAGTGATTACAGAACGGGGCCCATTTCACTAACCTTTGTATGACTAAAATCGTCTGCAAATTTAAATTGATGGATTTACATTTATTGAGCATAGGCTGCATATGCTCAATAAATGTTTTTCCATTAATTGTTTTCAAGAAAACGTTGTTAATGTGAAATGTACAGACTTAATTTTGCACTACAAACATTTTAGTCGTACAAAGTTTAGTGAAACGGCCCCCAGGTTAGCTCTGGAAATGTAGCTCGATTACACTGTAAATATAGTGAAAATACATCGTGTTTAACAGAGTGATCCAAATCCAACATGATTTGGATTTTTCTAAATATCTGATTTTAGATTATTGCTCTGAAATCCGAGCAAACACATAACAATAACATCGCTGGCAACAGGAGTCAACCATCTCGGGTAAAACTTGCTGAATCTTAAACCATTTATGGAATAAAACCATCCGCTATTCAGTGCTCCAGATAAGCTGCGTATTTGCTTAAATACCCAATTAAAATCAGAAGCAGCGAGTATCAAAAAGCAATATAAATTTTGTGGTACCTTTATCATGCTGCAGAAAACAATAAACAGACTACACATATAGCATATTTTCCATGAAAACAGATCTCCTTGGAGACAATTCTAATGAAATGCCAAGATCTGTTTTCATTTCGAAGCAAACTCAATAATTGCGGTCTGTTGATGTGTAAACAGTAGTGATTTTATTTTACCCAATTACAATTTTGAAATACCCAATTGCTTTAGAAATGATGGAGTAACAATACTCAATTACTAATTCCTTATCTGGAGCCCTGGCTATTGCATCTGTATATGCCAAGCATGGTCTGCTCAGCACAATGTTACAATATCCTTTCCAACACGGAAATTCTCATCTGGGGGCCCAGCTTCACTAAAGTTTATACGACTAAAATTATTTCGTGTAATGCAAAATTAGGATTGTCAGGGCCCGGTTTTTGCTCAAAAACCTCCTGTTTTTAGCTTAACAGACTGTTTTAAATCCTTAGCATTTGCTAAAGTGGATTTAACAGTCCTGTTAAGCCTAACAGAAGCATTTTGAGCAACCGGGCCCTGGAACAAAATTTTAAATTGACGGAATTTAGATTGCACATTTATTGACTATGCTCAATTATGTAAATCCAGTAAATTGTTTGACAAGAAAACAAAAAAGTGTTAATGTGAAA
>CM055268.1:97011630-97192402 GCA_029237695.1 Conchocele bisecta | reverse complement strand
GTGTTAATGTGAAATCACTTACAAACATACAAAGTTTAGTGAAACGGCCCCCTAGTGCCAGGCTCGATCACACATACTATTACCTGAAAACAGCTGCATGTGGTGAGCACTGTACGTCTAGCACTGAAGTTACAAAATATCCTGTCCGGCACCGAGACCACAATATCATGATCAGCTGTAGCCTATTTCATCAACATTGCAAAGTATACTTTACTAGCAAAGTATACTTTGAGGGAGTAATCATTTATTTTTCCAGAAATGCATTATTTCACATAGAACTAACAAATGCATATATTTCATGATTAAAAGTATGCAGAATTATTATACTGAATTTATTACATTATCACAGCCAAAATGGCTGTGATAATGTAATAAATTCAGTATAATAAAAATTAATAAATTTTTAAAAAAATTGAAAATTTCTCCCTCAAAGTATACTTTGCTACTAAAGTATACTTTGCAATGTTGATGAAATGGGCTACTGGTGCCAGGTACATTCCACTATACCTGAACAGTTCGGTACTAGGCACCATAGCTGAAGCGTTGATGAGGTAGGACCATGCTGTGTATAGGTCTGATGGCTCATACCACACCTGGAAGATTGATAAGGAACTAGACGTCTAATACATGCATAGCTCCAGATAAGCTGCGTATTTGCTTAAATACCCAATTAAAATTGCCAAAAACCCAATTGAAATCGGAAGTAGCGAGTATCAAAAAGCAATAACAATTTTGTGGTACCTTTATCATGCTGCAGAAAACAATAAACAGACCACAAATATAGCTTTTTTTTTCTTATTTTCCAAGAAAACACATCTTGGTATTTCATTAGAATTGTAGACAATTCTAAAGTAGAAATGCCAAGACATGTTTTCATTTCGAAGCAAACTATTCAATAATTACGGTCTGTTGATGTGTAAACAGTAGTGTGATTTTATTTTACCCAATTAAAATTTTGAAATACCCAATTGCTTCAGAAATGATGGAGAGAAAATACTCAATTACTAATTACTTATCTGGAGCCCTGAACATGTACTAGTTTAGCCATTCTTTCATGTCATTTTCAAACTATTCCATTAATCAGACATATGGGGTGGGGCGAGGGAGGAAGTGTAGCAAGATGATCGCTATGGAGTGTCTCACCTACAAAAAAACGAAAACAGGCCAATGCCACCAGATGGTTATATATAAGTGTGAGGAAGCTATTGATGAAGTTTTGTAAAGTTCCAGTATCAGGTGACATGTTTAACTTTTAACCCTTACATCGCTATCATAATTTTTTGTCGTCTGTTGTTTCTTTTCTATTTTCCATTTTTACCATCAAAAACATGCTTTGACAGCACTTTAGAATAATTTACAACATGCTTTGACAGCACTCTAGAATCATTTCCATTGGAAATGATTCTGAAGTGCTGTCACACCATGTTTTTATTGAGAAATAAGGCAAGATATAAAAGCAACAGCAGACGACAATTGTTGTGTGTAGAGGTCTAAGGGTTAAGTCTCCGATAAATTCTAAAATTGTCCATTCATGTAATGAATTCTCCCATTGATTGGGTTTTTCTGTCCGTTCAACAACAAGATACTTGTATGGGGGAGCACCAAACATCAGCACTAAAATTACAACAAGAACTGGCATCGTTAAACGAAGCTAATCCCCACACTGACAACCTTGATAATAATATTAAAATTACAAGTACCCGCTATACATATATAATCATTTAGTATAGGAATGAATGGCCTTTTTGTGGAATTTATCGGGGTATAAACTTGGAAAAGTCGCGGGAATACTGGACGAAGGCCGGAAGGCCTCGTCCAGTATTCCCGCGAGTTTTCCAAGTTTACATCCCCGATAAATTCCACAAAAAGGCCATTCATTCCTTATAATTCCAGCATTTGAAATAAATTCATCAAGAAAATGTGTTTATTTTCCGTTTTCTTAAGAATTATTTTAACTGCGCCTCACGGTTACGGAAAGTAGTTTGGCATGGGAGTTTACTGGGATATAAATTTTGGACAGAACTTGCTACGGACCAATCAAATGTTAGGGAATTGTGTAAATATTTTTGTGCTGGAATTATACAAATATAATCATTTAGTAATATTTATTTTATTGATAGTGACACGCGGTGGTATCAGGCTATTTTGATATGCAAATGAGGCATGCTAGTTTTTAATTACTTATACTAATTAAATGTGTAACCTGAAAAATAATATTTTCGACAGATTAATGAAGTATGATTTATTGCACATCAAGAAATAAATACAGAGAATAAATAGTAATGTATGTTAACATTTTAAGGAAACACGGCTATCGCCCCTGATATCAGGTTGGAAATTTACATCTAATATAAAATGGTGAATGAATGTTTACTTTACCAGAAAATGTCTCATATGACGTCGCGGATATAAAGAACAGTTTGTGCCTACTGAGTGGATATGTACCTTTAACATTATGCCTTACTTAAAAGGTTAAGTCCTCAGTGACCTTGACCTTTGGGCGGTCGGACGTGGGTCGTATGCAAAACAAAGCACCATGCCTAGACACACATTGTGGCCAAATATTATCAAAATCAGTGAAGCGGTTCATAGGTTATTGAAAAATGAAAGTAGTTACTAACGTACGTCCGTATGTACGTACATGAACTAACGCTATATCCTCTCTTGCTTATCAGCGAGGGGATAATGAAAATGTTTAACACAGTTACACGGAAAGACAGTGTCCTAATATGGTGCAAGGCACCCTCACAACACCGGTTCACTTGCCCCAGGAATGAATCCTAATAATATTCAGTTTAATTATGAATCATTAAGGATGTATTCACCATTAAGATACGATTATGAATCATTAAGGATGTATTCACTTTTAAATGACTCATCGCTACAATGCACGTACCCTCCCAACTTTCCTGGAACAAGATACTTACATCTGGCTGCAGCAAGGGTCTCTCCTTGGGCCGACTTGTGACAATCACCTGTTTACTGTGGTCTCTTAGATCGTCCGTACAGTTAAACACACTTTTCTGCCAATATAACATTTTCACCAATTATATATCAACACAAAGAAAATTGAACTTACGTCTGGTTGTAATAACGGTGTTTCCTGAGGTCGACTCGTGACTATCACTCCTCTACTGCTGTCCCCCACATGGTCAGTGCAGTTAAACACACTCTTCTGCCATGATAAATAGAGAATACCCGGCTAGCGTCTTGCGGTATCAATTTTATCAGGCAAGGCTCGGGAACGCGTAGGAATTCTGAAGCTCGCTGGGGAATTACTACCGTTTTCAAGAGCCTGATAAACTTAATATCTAAAGACAATGGTATTCTAATTATTAATAATTAGGTAATAATACTTGACGAGCTAGTATAATGTGTTTTTTGTCGAGCCCGCTTGCGGAAAGCGAGACAGAGCGATCACAATGACGTCCGGGTGTCCGTGCGTCCGTCCGAAATCTGCGTTAAAGTTTTTAAATACCTTATGTCTCTGCAGTCCTAAGGGCTATTCCAGGAAAAATTCTAGGGGGGGTGGGGGTGTCAGACCGCACTTTCTTTTTAACACACACAGAATTTAATTATGCCATTATGCGCCGGCGCATCCAGAAATGCGCAGTTTACAGACAATACGATCATTATTTAGATAATAATAATGAAAATCGTCTCGCGTTTTCGCGATCTCGCCTTCCACTTTTGAAAATAAGTTTTGCTCTAACCCAAATTTTCTGTCTTGGGGCGACTATCACTGCGTTACAGACAGAACATTCGGATTAGTTTTGCTCATGCATGTAGAACGCAATTCCAACACGCATGCAAGATCGCGAAGCAAAAACATGAGGCGCAGCAAGGTTGCAAATCGCGAGATTGAATATGATAGAATTTCGCGTAAACATTGTTTTAGGAGACGATTCTCCCCCCCCCCCCCCCCCCCCCCCCCCCATGTGCTGCAAAAACATGTTTTTATTAATTAATAGAACAAATGTGGACAAACATCTATATTTCTTGACAACAAAAACATAATTTGACAAAACATGATCATCGTCTTAGGAGACGATTTTAATGTGCTGCCAATACACGTCATGTCATTATGTGTGAGTAGAGTTGAAATTGAGTTTTGCGCATACATTACATGCAAATACGTACGTAGAACGTACTTCAAACTAGCATGCTTTATATGCATGTACGTACGTAGAACGCAAGTCCAACACGCATGCTGTCTACACATGCATGGGCAAATCGTATTTCCAAAAGCGGAAGGCGAGATCGAGATCGCAAAAACGCGAGATTGTAACATAAAAAAAGATATACCGCACCAACTAGCACATTTGCGACATATCATTTTCGGTCTAGCTGCACACCTGATGCTGTTTACAATCATCAGTCGGTAATCCAGTTTCAAGTGCAAAGTTTGAATGACCTTTAGAATTCAGCGGAAACAAACATACCAAAACCACGCTATGTAGTCGCTCACGTCATCGCATCGTCGATGAATTGTTAATTATGCATTAGCTTGTGCATTTTCACATATGTTCGATTTCTTGATAAAAGCAAGATTTGGCAGCACATGAGAATCGTTTCCTAAGACGATTATCATAGTTTGTCAAAATGTTTTTGCAAAGAAATACCAATGTATTCTTTTCACATTTGTCCGATGTCTTAATAAAACATGTTTTGGCAACACATTAGAATCGTCTACGGAGTGTTTTGTAAAAAAAAATTGTTGTCACATGTGTTTGATTTCTTAGACCGTGCAAACAATTGACACTAGCATTAATTTGTGTTTCTCGAGTCGGGTTTCATATGGTGGCGAGGAAATACAATCGATTAAACAACGTGAAAATCTTGTTGGAACGTAAATGTCAATCATCATGTAGGCCATTTCAGTTTACCGCCATTACATCAGCTGTTATTCTAAGTACGTATGGTAGCTCGTTAGGGGCATTTCGTTCCTTCATTTATAAGGGATGGGCTTAGGGCTTAGAACACCCGACTTCCAACCTGGAGGTTGTGGGTTCAAACATCGCCTTGTGTATCAAACATACCTTCATAGTATGGTGGTAGCGGCAAAAACCGGTGATGTGATACATTAAACAATAACACACATCAAAATATTTGTTTTTCCTCAATAATCATGTATTGGCAGTACATGAAAATCGTCTAAGAACAAGTGTCGTGTTTTGTCGAACCATGTTGTTTTGTCAAAAATATTGATGTTTGTCCACATTTGTTAAATTCCTTAGGCGATTTGTACGTGTCCTGTTACAATTTCGTGTTTTCACGATCTTGCGCACAGGTCGAGATCGCGAAAACGTGAAGCGTGATCGCGAGAGCTGAAACGAAAATGCAACATATGCTCAACAAAACATGTTTTGACAGTACTGTGCTGCTGCATATGAGAATCGTCTCCTTAGACGATTTTCAAGTTTTGTCAAAATAAGTTGTAGGATTTTTTTTTTAAATTGGTTTTCATGTTTTTAATTTCTTGATAAAAATATTTTGGCAGCACACGAGAATCGTCTCCCAAGAGATATATTGATAGAAGAAATATTGATGCTTTTATATTTGTTTTATTCCTTAATAAAACATGTTTGGTAGCAGATGAGAATCGTCTTGATTTGTACGTGTCGTGTTTGGGACATATTACAATCTCGCGTTTTCGCGATCTCACGCATAGGTCAAGATCGCGAAAATGCCGGTCACCCTAAACACCCCAAAGGCTGGAAAGGGCTACAAAGGCTGTTCGAAGTTGCTTGTACGTACGTTAGCGGATATTTATACCATACCTTGTCATTGAATTGACTGAATTAGTATGTGTTATGATCATGTTAATCATTTTAATCATTTTAATGCAATAATCTACCACAAATATACGTGTTTTGGTAAATTATCTAAACGCGCACCTGCGCCGATCGGGCCGCACAGAATTGGACAAAGAGTGATTAACACCTATTAACATATCGCTTAGCAGGTGCAGCTAAACACTGATTATACAGTCAAACCTGTGAACAACGACCGGCAAAGGGAAGTGGCCAAAGTGGTCGTTGTTGACAGGTGGTCGTTGTTCCAAGGGTCGAACATTTTCCCGGATTCACAACAAAGTCGGCCATGTATTTAGCATTCTATTGTAATCTATATGCATGCATAGAAAACGTCTTGGCTGCATACACTTCCACCTGACGATTCGCTATTGCACGATCGTGGAGTGTATCTGCTTTTCATCAATTAAAAATTGCATGAAAATGGCTAAAATAGTCAATTTATTTTGTTTTGTCATCTTGTTTTTAGTGTTCAGGAACCCAGCCTCGCTTTGGAAATTATATACAAAGGGGAGTAATTATCTTCACGATAAGTATATCCCGCGGCTTGCTTTGGTGCACCATTTAATAGCTTGTCGTAATTACATGTACATGTAAGTGGTTTAATTTAGCATGACCATTAGTATTTTGTTTTCTTATTCTCAATTTCACACCATCAGTTGAAATTAATAACGGTCATATAGTCTTTATTAAAACGATAGCCTATGTGGCGCGGCCTGTGAAAACCGCGAGTTTTTTTGTAATAAATATATTTCATTGAATGTGTCAAGTCGAGAATCCCACACGAGCTAGGTGTCCAAATCAGGAGAGAACACCAGGCTTATTTGCTTTCTGTCCAATGTATACTATCCTGGTCACGCCCGAATATTTAAGCAGCCTATGACGAATTTGCAATGTCCGCTGACGTAATTACTGATGTTTTTAATTAGAGATTCGAGAGCATTGTAAACCATGGACAGACTACGCGAATCCACTGCCTGGTCTGGCCGCTAATGCAATAAGCCGGGATGTGTCCGAGATCGAGACCCAATTCATATAAACACGTTTGTCGTGTCACTTTAGGCTGGTTACCGGTCGCTAGGAACAATGCTAGGCTGCGCATCCGACAGGGTACCAGTCTAGTGTGTACTACGTGACTGACGTCAGCAACCACGTGTATTGATCTTTGATATGGCCTTGTGCCCCACGGTGTGAAATTTACATTTGACAAGCGCGGTGTGTTTGAAGTCTTAGTCTTGTCACTGTCAGCGTCGTGTAAACACAGTTTTATGATGGAGTTTTAAGACTTGCGCGGAATTGCATTATGCCTATTGGAATACACGACACGGAATACATATCGGGAATTACCGTTAATGGAGTTATGCAATATTTTTCATGGAAAATGTTTAATGTCGCCAAAATGACACCAACCATATCGGGCAAGGTAAATGTTTTCAAAATAATGCGAATGTAATTGATGACTAATTGGTTACAACCAGTTGCAATTCAGATGATAGAGACCAGATTTTGATGAAAGGAAAATAGCGAAAATGGTGCTATTTTTTTTGCCGACAAAAACATGACATGGTGTTCACATACAAAAATGTTGTGTGGGAATGAAAATAGCTGGTCACTGGTCGTTGTTCGGGGGTGGTCGTTATTCCAAGGTCTTATAAAGAACAAAATTGGACGGGTGGGGGAGGGGGGGGGGGGGGGGGTGGGTGGGTTTAACTGGCCGTTGTGGACAGGTGATCGCTATTCACAGGTGGTCACATTAACACAGGTTCAACTGTACTTATTGCATTATTATTAATATAAGTCAATGATATATCAACGACATTCATTTAAACATGCTTTATGTATCAACACATTACGTGAACAGGACGAATGCCGAATTTTGAGACATCAGTTATCTACCTTGAAAATTGGTATCCACACGGTGATAAAAAATATGTTTATGAGCGCTATGTACGGCTCTGCAACGAATATTTCCTCAGATTGCGGAAGCAAAATCTTTTATTTACACGGCTGAATAAACGTGTAACTAGTTGTAAATGACATTTACGCTAGCTGACATGTTCCCGTCAATTAACCCATAGTATTTAGCACAGTTTATTCCACAAACATTTTCCTTCCCGTGTCCTGTATTTGTAATTAACGTAATTACGTCAATTATTGGCAGTAAACTGTTCCTTTTGAAATTTAAAATGTAACTATCAGGAGGAGATGAACGGGAAGTATAACACGGCAAACTGTTACTACACTTTCTGAAATCAACGTACAAACAGTTCACAGAGTAAGCCAGAGGTCCGACGACAGTACCAAGGCTATATTCATAGAAAATAGTCCACAAAGGCTGACAGATGGTACCACAAAGGCTACATTCACATAGAAAATAGTCAACAAAGGGTAATAGATGGTACCACAACGGCTACATTCAAATAGAAAATAGTCGACAAAGGCTTACAGATGGCACCACGAAGGCTGCATCGATATAGAAAATAGTCAACAAAGGGTAATAGATGGTACCACAAAGGCTACATTCACATAGAAAATAGTCAACAAAGGCTGACAGATGGCACCACAAAGGCTACATACAAATATAAACCAGTCAACAAAGGCTGACAGATGGTACCACAAAGGCTGCATCGACATAGAAAATAGTCAACAAAGGGTAATCGATGGTACCACAAAGGCTGCATGTCGTTTATTGATCATTGACTTATATTAATAATAATGCAATAATGCAATAAGTATAATCGGTGTTTAGCTGCACCTGTTAAACGCTATCTTAATAGGTGTTAATCACTCCAATTCTGCGCAGCCCGATCGGCGCAGGTGCGCGTTTAGACAATTTACCAAAACACGTATATTTGTGGTGAATTATTGTATTAAAATGATTAAAATTCATAAAATGATCATAAAATGATCATAACACATAATAATTCAGTCAATTCAATGAAAATGCATGTCATAAATATCCGCTAACGGACGTACAAGCAACATCGAACAGCCTTTGTAGCCTTTGTGGCCTTTTCCAGCCTTTGGGGTGTTTAGGGTGACCCATGCATGATGCATTGTGAATAACACGAAATAGAAGCTGTGAGGCATCGACAATCTAATTTTGTAATCGACGCGAACACCCACAGCATTGAATTAATTATATGAGTGCACCCCCCACTAACAGAATCAAATAAATTGAATACACCCCCCTACCAACAAGAACAATATACCTTCCGACCCCACAACCAACCAGAATTAATTTTGTCGGACACCCCCGACCCACAGGTCAAAAATAAAAATGTGGTCCGACCCCACCAGATAATTTTTCCTGGAATAGCCCTAAGTCACATTGACTTGAAACTTCATATGCTTATTAGTCATGATCCATATATTCATGCTGTATCCCACTCATGCGGCCCCTGTGCCCACAGTCAAATGACTTAAAGTTTTTAAATACCTTATATCTTTGCAGTCCTAAGTCACATTGACTTGAAACTTCATATACATTGTACTTATTAGTCATCATCCATATATTCATGCTGTATCCCACTCATGCGGCCCCTGTGCCCAAGGTCAAGGTCAAATGACTTAGAAGTTTGTGTTCCAAAATCTGCGTTAAAGTTTTTAAATACCTTATATCTCTGCAGTCCTAAGTCACATTGATTTGAAACTTCATATGCTTATTAGTCATCATCCATATATTCATTCTGCGTCCCACTCATGCAGCCCCTGTGCCCCTATGTCAAGGTCAAAAGACTTAGAAGTTTGCATTAAAGTTTCTGTCAAAATTTGCGTTAAAGTTTTCACATACCTACTATCTCTGTAACCGTAAGTCAGATTTGCTTGAAACTGTGTATGCTTATTGGGCATCAAACTTCAAATAAATACACTCGGAGACCATCAAATGCCTCGGCGGGCTCGACATGCGGGCTGCGGCCATCCTCGTTATTGAAAGGAGAGCAGGCTTGTTTACGCTGCATTGTAACTTCATTTGATAACATTGTGATGTTGTTCGACCAATGAAACATCAGTTTAGTAGTTTCCACCAATTTCTACCAATTCCCCCTCAGCGATACTTAGCCTCGACCAATAAAGGAAATGAATGGGCTTAACCCTC
The DNA here is from genome assembly GCA_029237695.1 of Conchocele bisecta. Classification (NCBI taxonomy): domain Eukaryota; kingdom Metazoa; phylum Mollusca; class Bivalvia; order Lucinida; family Thyasiridae; genus Conchocele; species Conchocele bisecta. The sequence goes on along the minus strand of CM055268.1, from coordinate 97,182,490 downwards.
AGTATGAGCGAGACGAAAATTGTTGTCTGCTGTTTTTCATTTTTGCCTGAATTCTTAACAAAAAACCTGTTTTGGCAGCACATGAATCGTCTCCAGTGGAGACGATTCTCATGCGCTGTCAAAACAGGTTTTTATCGAGAAATATTGAAAATAAAACATTTCAAGCAGACGAGAAATTTAACTTCAGTGTAGTAAGGGTTAATGTCCCAGCTATAGCTCAATGTGGGGCCTCAGTTAAAGTCTCAACTGAAAGTCAAGCTGGATGGAAATACCATCAAAGTATTTTTCGTGCCTAGGGCGGGAACTGAACAGACAACTTCCAGTATTGAAGTCCAACGCTCTACCCCTAGTCACAAACCATCGCTCAACCAATCAAACTTCATGATTTTGAGCACCAGACCAGAGTATGTGCTAACAATGTTCTATAAGCACAAGCACAGATGTATCCAATCATGCTCCATTTTTAATACACAATACAATAACAAAACGTCAGGCCTGAACATAGTTGTCATTATGAACACCCGATGCTCAGCCTCGATCAAACTTCACGATTTTAAGAATGAAAACATATCACATGTTCAGAAAGTTTTACAGTGGAACCTCTCGAAACCGGACACCCTGGGAGGTCCCCAGGGTGTCCGGTTTAGATATGTTCCACTGTCAATCAGGTATTTACCATTCTGATACGTATTTGGATGCCGTACAATCATGAATATACATTATCACCCGAGAAAAATGACCAAGAAACCCTTCAAAAATAAGATCACAGACGATATCTTGGTGTTCGGTTTAGAGAGGTTCTACTGTAAAAGCGTGAACCCTCGTTTTGTCCGATTGTGTCCGATCGTGTCCGATCGTGTCCAATTTGCAACACTTACGATAAGATAGCGCCAGGCATAAACAGCGTTTTCATTATGCACCCCATATCTGCTGGTCGCGTAATTCTCCGCCCTGAATACATAGAGAATACCAGGTTAGTGTCTTTTGATATCATGTTTATCAAGCAAGGCTAGGAAACATGTAGGAATTCCAAGGCTTGCAGAGGAATTCCTACCGTTTCCTAGCCGAGCCTGATAAACTTGATATCAAAAGACAGTAGCATTTTATCTATTTATCAGGTAACATTTTATGCTCGACAGACAGAATGGACAGAAAGGGACTTGTTTATGTTGCGTCATTACATGGACGTCATTCGGTAATGTCACATGATGTCATCCGACCAATGGAACATCCGTTTTCACTTCATTGTAACCCGGATGTTTGTATCGAGTCAATGCCTGATACAACAATATGTTATCACGTATTTGGTCAATACAAGGCAGGTTACCTGATATTGATAGAAACAGGGAGGGTAACGTATGCCACAAACACCTGCTATTTAGGCCAGCCTCGACCTACATTATACTAATATGTCTCAGTAATTACTAAATCAATTTGTTTGTGATGTGATAAATCAGGGAAATGGAAGTTAGACTTGTCAATGATGACATTCAGAAATGGCACGTGACGATGCTCTATCAATGAAATATCAGCGAAAGTTGGATTAACCATTATACTGTGCATCAGCATCCATGCCCGACACAGCAATTTATTTTCACACAGCACATATTAGAGCAATGCACAGCTCCAAATCTGATATACTCATAGGCACGGGCCAGAGATCCAGATAAGTTATGTGTCTAAAGAGTATTATACGCCCCGATTTCAAATTCAATGATTATTTTACCATTATAAATTCATTGTTGATTTTCTTCCTTATTAAATAAAGAACACATGATCAAACAATAAAAAAAATTTGCTTATTTGAACTGCTAAAAGCAAAAACACTGTTCGTTTTTTGCATTTCAACTATCAGTAATTTTTTTTTTTTATTACAGTATTTTCACTACCGTATTCTGCCGATTATAGGTCGCAAGAGTGCATAAGACGCACCCCTATTTTCAGTCTAAAATCTGGGGGAAAATGTCTACATGAGATTATAAGACGCACCCAATTTTCCTAACAAAATGAAACAAAAAAAACAAAAAAAACTTGCCAAGTTGTTATTTATTCCCCGCACTGTTTTTTTATTCGTACCTTGGACGTTTTTGTCTGTATTTTCCCTATCATAGTTTGCTATGTCCGTAACTTGCCGACTCTATGTCCGTGATTCCCCGGTCCGTATTTCACCATTTTCTAGTATCTTCAATTACACTGTGAACTCGGTAGTACACGCTTCACTATAACACATGCTTGGTTTGTACACGGTTGTGCATTGGCTCCCGATTTTTTTTGCTTATTTGTATATCAAAATCGTGTTAAATGTGTAACAGACTATTGTCATAAAACGTGTTATATTTGCGATCATATTGCTGCCGAAAGTGGTATTATATTGTTAATTATTGATTGCGGTATGTATTATCTCTTTTCAACACCATTTACGGAAACTATTTTCGAAATCAATATCGGAGAAATATGGCGACAGATCTGCGTATAATCCAGAGTGTTTTTTTAACCAGTTCCTTTCTGAATACACATTTACGGATATGAAATTTATTAAATATTTTATTTTTATTTTTGTTATTTCTCACTGAAAGTATATGTTGTGACCACTCATTTGAACCGTCGTGACGAAACGGTTTAAATGGTGGTCGCGGCATATAGTTCTGAGTGCATAGAAGGAAAATATTTAGGATTTTCCGCAAACATAAGCGTATCCTCAGCATGAAATGGGTTACTGATTGCCCCCATGATGCGAGGATGAAAGCCGCAAGTTCGCCACGTCTGTGGCACACATCAAAAGGCGTGTTGACCAATCAGTGCAATTTCAGAACATAGCCTAAAGGTCACACAGTTTACAGCCTCGTGCGGAATGATGACATAAGATAAACACCTGTTAGTCGACACGGTTGGGTGTTATCAATTTTTTTTCCACAAAGCAACACACAACTTTCGCCTACAGTATGTAATATTTCAAAATCAGTTGTATCTTCCGTAAATGACGCTGAAAGCAGCCTATAGCTATGACAAATTTGCATTGTCCGCCGACGTAATTATAATGTTTTTAATTAGAGATTGGCGAACATTGTAAACCATGTGTAGACTACGCGAATCCACCGCCTGGTCTGGCCGCTAATGCAATAAGCCGGGATTTGTCGTAGATAGAGACCCAATTCACATAAACATGTTTGCCGTGTCATAAATAGACTTGGTAGTATTGTTTTACTGGGTACCAGACAGGGTACCAGTTTAGTGACGAATACGAAACTGACGTCAGCAACCGCGTGTATTGATATTTGATATGGCTTTGTGTTGTAAATCTTGACACGCGGTGTGTTTGATGTCGGCCAGCTGACTTAGGCTTGACACTTTCATCAGCATCGTGTAAACACACAGTTTCGAAACTAATGATGGAGTTTTACGAGTTGCGTGGAATTGCATTATGCATATTGGGATTTACTGTTAATGGCGTCATGCAATATTTTTCACGGCAAAATGACACCGACCGATATGGGCCAGGTAAATGTTTTCAAAAGATAATTAAAATGATAAAGGCCAGATTGTGATTCGGCAGAGAAAATGTTGACCGAATGTGACACAGCGTCGAAACCACAGGCATTCGGCATGTTTCGGCTTTCGTCGGTATAACTCTATATATATATATATATGCAGTTATACCGATGAAAGACGAAACACGCGGAATGCCTGTGGTCGAAACGAGTAAGGCGCGAACTGTTTAGAATACGAATCTGAGGATACTTTTCCAATTTCAAGCGGATGTTACCGCAAAGACTAACAACAACAACAAATATCAAAACAACTTTATTTATGATTTTTTTGTCACTTTTGTCGATATTTCGGGGTGGAAAAAAATGCTCTTGTATCCAAACGGCTTTGAGGGATGAAAATCTGGGTAAAAAAGTGACTTATTATCGGCAGAATACGGTACTCAATTTGAAAATCAATGCGTATTTTCACATTGCTGTGAGAATTTTGTACTCCCACTTTTGATAATCAATGCGTATTCGGCTAAAATAAGTGCGTAAATACACACCATATCTGGAGCTCTGGCCAACAAATTTATCCTAAAATTGAAAATTTCTCCCTCAAAGTATACTTTGCTAGGAAAGTATACTTTGCAATGTTGGTGAAATAGGCTACTGGAGCTCTGGCCCTGGCACACACCTACCAAGCAGAAAGATTCCTGGGATCTGGGACATATGCGTTTTCGTTCATGAACTCGTATATGGCCTCATTCTGATTGATGCCCTCTGGTGTGAGACCAGTACCGATCATCGTACTGTCCGCGAACTTCCGCCCATCAAACGGTCCCTGAAGCAGCAAGTATAAATCATGTGACTGTGAATGGAGAAATGAGGTTTATGGGACTTGTGACCAGGGGGCCGTTTCACTAAACTTTGTATGACTAAAATGTTCGTAAGTGTAAAATTATGATAGTCTGTAAATGTCACATTACCATAAATGGCTGACCATAGAACGACCGACTGAGCTTAGCTCAAACATGCTGATTTTGAGCATGAGAACTGGCGACATTAACCCTTTCCCTGATAGAGACGACTTTTCGCGCCTCTGCAGAAGATGTCTTTAGAAAACATTGTGGGAAAAGGAGAAATTGCTTGTAACAAGCAATTTCTCCTTTTCCCACAATGTTTTCTACTCTATCAGATAATTTAACCATCATTTGACCCAGCATTTGATTCTTTTATTCAGATGTTTTGGATTTGGACGAGTCGAAATATCGCAAAACAGGAAAAGGGTTAATACTTCAACTGGGAGCAGGTATATAAAATGGAGCACAAATTCTACATTTGTACTCAAAATCAGACTAATTATCAAAATTATCTAATTATGAATATGAGGAGTATATAATGCCTGCAATGGGACACATGCTTAGGGCTATTCCATGAAAAATTCTCTGGGGGGGGGTGGGGGGGGGTCGGACCGCACTTTTATTTTTGCCTGTGGGTGTGGGGTGTCCGACAAAATTAATTCCGGTTGGTTGTGGGGTCGGAAGCTATATTGTTCTTGTTGGTAGGGGGGTATTCAATTTATTTGATTCTGTTAGTGGGGGGTGCACTCATATAATTAATTCAATGCTGTGGGTGTTCGCGTCGATTAGAAAAATAGATTGTCGCGGCCTCACAGCTTCTATTTCGTGTTATTCACAATGCATCATGCATTGTAAAACGCTCATGTCGATTGGCCAACAAAATGACACTTCCAAAGTAGCATCCAGTGAAAACTGCTGATAATTACGTCCGGAAGCTGCAATTCATACAGTACATATTTTTTCGTATTTAAAGTGCTCGATCACCGTGGGCATAGCCTACCTGTCCCCCACCATCACTGTTTCAGGCAGTGGGATCGCGGTGACAGCATCCTCGGTCACTGTGATGCACTGCCCGAACGTTATCACGGTGATTCGCCGTGGTCGTTCACGGGGGATCACCGCGATTGCGTATCTACCTATAATTCCAGCACAAAAATATTTACACAATTCCCTAACATTTGATTGGCCCGTAGCAAGTCTCTGTCCAAAATTTATATCCCAGTAAACTCCCACGCTAAACTACTTTCCGTAACTGTGAGGCGCAGTTAAAATAATTCTTAAGAAAACGGAAAATAAACACATTTTCTTGATGAATTGATTTCATATGCTCGAATTATAAGGAATGAATGGCCTTTTTGTTGAATTTATTGGGGATATAAGTTTATACCCCTATAAATTCCACAAAAAGGCCATTCATTCCTATAGTATAAATGCATGTACAGTACTTTTGCAAAATAAAATATTTTTGTTTGTATAAGAAACGATGAATTAACTGTGAGCGTGCGTGTGTACGTGTGCATTCGCGCTTTGATGTAGCTAGAGCGACGGGTGCATACTCAAAAAACATTTATCAACAATAAAAAAACAGAAGAATCGTTTCCTAAAATAGAATCGTGTCGCGTTTTCGCGATCTTGCCTTCCGCTTTTGAAAATTTCGGATTAGTTTTCCTCATGCATGTGCGGCGAGATTGCAAAACGCGAGATTGAATATGATAGAATTTCACAGACGACTCGAAAAACGCGAGGTTACCACATGTCTTAGGAGACAATTCTCATGTGCTACAAAAACATGTTTTTATTAAGAAATAGAACAAATGTGAACAAAAATCTATATTTCTTGACAAAAACATAATTTGACAAAACATGATAATCGTCTTAGGTGACGATTCTAATGTGCTGCCAATACACGTTTATTGAGCAAAAAAACCCAGCACATTTCGATACGTGTTATTGGTTAGGCTACTGCATCGCATCGTCGACCTATACACAAGATCGTGAAAACGCGAGACCAAATCGCGAGGCAAAAATGGTAGATTCTATTATATTCATTTTAGCGTTTTCGCCTGGCTATCTCGCGTTTTCGCCTGGCTTTCTCGCGTTTTCGCCTCGGCCTTTTCACGATTTCACCTTCAACTTTGGAAATACGTTTGTTCATGTCATTATGTGTGTGTAGAATGCATGCGTGTTGAAATCGAGTTTTGCGCATACATTACATGCACGTACGTACGTAGAATGCAATTCGAACTAGCATGCTTTATATGTACGTACGTAGAAGGCAAATCCAACACGCATGCTGTCTACACATGCATGGGCAAATCGTATTTCCAAAAGCGGAAGGCGAGATCGAGATCGCAAAAACGCGAGATTGTAACATAAAAAAAATATACCGCCGTATCCACCCATCCCCAACTAGCACATTTGCGACATATCATTTTCGGTCTAGCTGCACACCTGATGGTGTTTACAATCATCAGTCGGTAATCCAGTTTCACGTGGAAAGTGTGACTGACCTTTAGAATTATGCGGAAACAAACATGCCAAAACCACGCTATGTAGTCGCTCACATCATCAAATCGACTCATTAGCTTGTGCATTTTCACATTTGTTTGATAAAAGCAATATTTGGCAGCACATGAGAATCGTCTCAAAATATGTTTTTGTAAAGAAATACAATATATTCAGGTTTTCTTTTCACATTTGTCAGATGACTTAATAAAACATGTTTGTCTCCTTAGACGATTCTAATATTTTGTAAATGGTTTTCACATTTGTTTGATTATTTAGACCGTGCAAACAATTGACAAATTCAGAAATCAACAACTGAATTTGTGTTTCTAGAGTCGGGTTTCATATGGTGGTGAGGAAATACGATCAATTACACACCGTGAAAATCTTGTTGGAACATAAATGTCAATTGTCACGGAGGCCATTTCAGTTTACCGCGCGTTACATCAGCTGTTATTCTACGTACGTATGGTAGCTCGTTATGGGCATTTCTTTCCTTTGTTTACAACGGATGGGTTGTGGCCTAGGGCTTAGAACACCCGACTTCCAATCTGGAGGTTGTGGGTTCAAACATCGCCTTGGGCATCAAACATACCTTCATAGTATTTCCATCTCACTGGTCTGTCGGGTGAGACTTTAACCTGTGGTCCCGTCACTATATGACCTTAGCTGTTGCTGTCTGCTGGGACGTTACACCCATTCAATTTCATTTTTTCCTTATATTTGTTTATATGCCGCGTAGAAACGATAGTTAAGAACCTTAAATTGCATTTCCACCCCGTGAAGGAACATGCATTTATTTCTCTAAAGTTAGGTTTCTTTGCCTGTCGACGTGATGAGACGAAAACGTTAATTTACGTAAAATAAATAAATAACCATCGATTGCTAAATGTGATTACAATACTGTAGTATACATTTTCTTTACACAGTAACTTAAGTGCTGTTCGTCTCGGAACCGTAGACAAGAAGAAACGGAATTCGTTTTTACACGGCGTCTGCGAAGAAACGAAAATTAGCATCCCTTAGATGATGAACACACGTCGGCGAAAATGGAGGAACGCTAATTATCGTCCTTTCGTGACATAGAAATGAATTTTAAGGTTGCGAACGGGAAAGAACGAATCTTTAGAGGCGTAAAATTTATGTTCCTTCTCGGCGAATAAACAAACTTTATCGTTTTTAATTTTAGTTTCTACGTTTATTCGGCTGAACGGCTGCGGGCGTTTTTTTTTGTTATCCTGCAAATGGCCCAAGAGACGTTTTGCGAAAGATTGCGACAATATTCCGCACTAAAGTTAAATCGGTTGCGGCAATAAAAAAAAGTGCCTGTAGCTGTATGTATTTTATATACTTATACGATAGCAAAGGTGATGTGAAAAATAACATGTAATATCGTACATTGGTACGAAAACCTTGCCTGCATATTTACCTGTAATGCATGCAGACGTCACCGTGAATCACCCTTAGGGCCTCGCTGGTTTCAGTCAGAGTGACCATTTTCAAATGACTAATCGTCGCCGCGAATCACAGTGACATGTCCGCGCTGAGAACGATCACGGGGATGGGTGGGTTGCGCACACAAAATAAAACGTGTACCAAGCGTTGTTCGTTCACTTCCATTTCGCCACCGATGAATAAGACAAACACTTTAGGCGAGCCCGCATTTTCATGCGTCGTTCACGATCTTTTTGACAAATTGTTACATACGCAAGGACGCGTCTTCGGCCGAACACGGCAGCATCACATGTACCTAATAGCTATGTGTAATATTAATAACACTAATATTAACTCTTTAACACTTACGGAGCGGGAACCAGAAATGCTGCACATGGAGACGATTCTCAATTTGTTTTAAAGCAGCCAGTGCCAGCTCTTTAATGTTAAGGAATTGGCATCTTTCATACACAAGTCGTTTTTCATAAGTTGGCGACATCATCTTTGGTTTAAGGAAGGTTGGCATCATTTCATAGTTACACAAGGCGCGTCAATAAGTTTGCCGACATCAATCTTGGTTAAGGAATTGGCATCTTTCATAGTACACAACCGGTCAATAAGTTTGCCGACATCAATCTTGGTTAAGGAATTGGCATCTTTCATAGTACACAACCGGTCAATAAGTTTGCCGACATCAATTCTTGGTTGGGTTATAGTAGCATATTTTCATAAGGGTAAGGAAAATGGTCCTTTTCATAGTTAACGGTCATCCCATCTTGGTTATGGAATTGGCATCTTTCTTAGTACTCAACCGGTCAATAAGTTGCCGACTTCAATCTTGGTTAAGGTATGGCATCTTTATAGTACACAACCGGTCAATAAGTTTGCGACATCCAATCTGGTTAAGGAATTGGCATCTTTCATAGTACACAACCGGTCAATAAGTTTGCCGACATCAATCTTGGTTAAGGAATTGGCATCTTTCATAGTACACAAACGGTCAATAATTTGCCTGACCATCAATCTTTGGTTAAGGAATTGGCATCTTTATAGTAACACAAACCGGTCAATAAGTTTGCCGACATCAATCTTGGTTATGGAGATTGGCATCTTTCATAGTTACACAACCGGTCAATAAGTTTGACCGTCATCAATCTTGGTTTAAGGAATTGGCTTCTTTATAGTACACAAATCCGGTCAATAAGTTTGCCGACAGCAAATCTTGGTTAAGGTATTGGCATTCTTTCATAGTTACACAATCCCGGTCAATAAGTTTGCCGACTATCAATCTTGGTTAAGGAATTGGCATCTTTCATAGTACACAAGCAGGGTCATTAAGTTTGCCGACATCATCGTGGGTTTAGGAATTGGATCTTTTCATAGTCACAACCGGTCAATAAGGTTTGCCGACTCAATCGTGTTAAGGATTGGGCTTCTTTCATAGTACACAACCGGTCATATATGTTTGCCGCATCAATTTGGTTAAGGAATTGGCATCTTTCATAGTACACAACCGGTCAATAAGTTTGCCGACATCAATCTTGGTTAAGGAATTGGCATCTTTCATAGTACACAACCGGTCAATAAGTTTGCCGACATCAATCTTGGTTAAGGAATTGGCATCTTTCATAGTACACAACCGGTCAATAAGTTTGCCGACATCAATCTTGGTTAAGGAATTGGCATCTTTCATAGTACACAACCGGTCAATAAGACTTTGCGACATCAATCTTTGTTAAGGTAAGTGGCATCTTTCATAGTACACAAATAAAGCAGGTCAATAAGTTTGCCGACATCAATCTTGGTTAAGGAATTATTGGCATCTTTAATTTAGGTTACACAACGGTCAATAAGTTTGCCGACATCAATCTTGGTTGGAATTAAGGTAATTGGCATCATAAGTTACATAGTCACGGTCAATAAGTTTGCCGACATCAATCTTGGTTAAGGAATTTGTCGTACAGCAAAAGTCAGAGCTCCCGTTAAGATGCATAATTTTAGGGTAAAGGTTTGTTGTTTCTTCACCAAGGAGGGCAAGTTGGGAGTTTTTTAGAATCGTCTTAATGAAACTATTCTAGAGTTTGCCATTTTTTCACAAATTACGCACCTTATCTGGAGCTCTGCAAAATGCTGTGTAAAACGAGGTTAGCGAGAATCAACAGGTGGTGTACGTGACCTGCTGTCACGCCCTGGATTCTGGCAATTAAAGGATTATCATACACATCCATTACGCGTATATCAATGAAGTTTAAATGGGCACCAGCTGAGAAAATGGACCGCTAATTAGTTTGTGATCATTGCACAAACGGTAACAACCTCATTGTTACATGTTGTTTGCGATGTCAGATTAATTGCTCTGTTCACAAAATAATCAAAATCACTGCTGTCCCGATTTTCTGACCTAAAATTTCAGCCAGTAAATTTTATTTTTATTTTTTCCCCGCCAAATTCATAGGGTTATTACATAATTGAGGTCGTGTGGTTTTGTCGCATTTGGGGCACTGCTAATAACTTCCAGTTGCGATATCAAAGTACAAGATTTCGTGTGTTGCTATTACTAACGTATGTACACAGACAATGAGCGCGCTACCAAAACGCAGATTATTTGCAAGCATCCCCGCCAAATTCATAGGGTTATTACATAATTGAGGTCGTGTGGTTTTGTTGCATTTGGGGCACTGCTAATAACTTCCAGTTGCGATATCAAAGTACAAGATTTCGTGTGTTGCTATTACTAACGTATGTACACAGACAATGAGCGCGCTACCAAAACGCAGATTATTTGCAAGCATTTCTAAACCAGGTAACTGAAAGATGACCATTGGCAAGCTCAATAAAACTGATTATTTAAGTACGAAAAACAACATCGCGCAATGGGATCTCATAAATTATGGGTCCCATACCTAGTACGAGTACCCCATTATCTAAAGCAAACACTTTGGAGCCTGAAAATGCACATACTCACAATTTCGGAAATGTAAACTTGGCAACTGGGGAAAAAGCCTATACTATTGTAGCGACTTATAATTTCCCGGGTATGGAAGGCCTCTGAGCCAATTCCCACCCTTAAATACAAGCAATACGATAGTTATCATATCTAAATAAGGATTGTGTTGTCTGTAAACCGCGCATTTCTGGATGCTTCGGCTCATAACGACATGGTAAATAATTCAGTACTGGTGGTAGGTTTTTTTTTACATAAATTCAGTTCTGTTGGTAGTGGGGAACAGCTAAATATCAAATATCAGTGCTGTTGGTTGTGGAGATGTGACATAATTAAATTATGGGGGGGGGGGGGGGGGGGGTGGGGGGGGGGGGGGGGGGGGGGGGTAAAAAAAAAAAGTGCGGTCCTACCCCCCCAGATAATTTTTCTGGAATAGCCCTTTATAGTAGAAAACTGTCATAGCAAACATAAAGTCATATTCAAAATCCAAGTCTGATTGGCCGAGACTGAGCTCAGCTCAGACTCGACCAATCAAACTTTCTGATTTCAAACTCAGATAATGTAGCACTGTGTACCGTGTTGATGCTGGAGATTGCCCCATACAGTTCCATGGTTCCTCCGAAGTTATGGAGCATACACCAAATAAACGGTTGACCGTAGAACGACTTTGACCGGCTGTATATCGGGTAGACTTCCGCAAATAGATCCAGGACTATCATCTTGCCCTGCAATGTCATATAGGCCGCTAGTCTATGTGATAGAACAGTGACAAATATAAGTAAGTAAATCTAGTCTATGTGATAGAACAGTGACAAATATAAGTAAGTAAATCTTATATTATAGTGACATGTGCATATATGTGGTAACATACATTATGAGATAAGCCCAGTGAACCTATATGTCACCTTAAGAGTGGTAGTGATTATTTATGGAATAAAACCAAGGGCTTTTGCGTTTACTATAGGAATGAATGGCCGTTTTGTGGAATTTATCGGGGTATAAACTTGGAAAAGTCACGGGAATACTGGACGAAGGCCGGAAGGCCTCGTCCAGTATTCCCGCGACTTTTTCAAGATTATATCCCCAATAAATTCCACAAAAAGGCCATTCATTCCTTATAATTCCAGCATTTGAAATAAATTCATGAAGAAATTGTGTTTATTTTCCGTTTTCTTAATAATTATTTTAACTGTGCCTGACGGTTACGGAAAAGTAGTTTGGCATGGGAGTTTACTGGGATATAAATTTTGGACAGAGACTTGCTACGGACCAATCAAATGTTAGGGAATTGTGCAAATATTTTTGTGCTGGAATTATTAGGGTGTACAGTACAATTCGTCTGTTGGTCCGAAGAACTCCTCGCAAACTTTAAACAGACCAAATGTATTATACATCCCAGTAAACGCAACAGCCCATGGTTTTATTACTTAAATTTACACTGATTTTTCTGATAGTTTCAAAAATGTCAATAACCAAATATGGTGGTAAAATTAAGAATAATATTGTTTTACGTCATTTTGTTGCAATTCCTGGAACAGCGACGTTGCCGTTCAATAGCGTGCAGTTATTGACAACCTCGTGGCAAGTAATGACGTCAAACGAACTTTAACCAATCAACATTGCGTGACGTCACGTGGGTCTAATGTATTGTAGTGTGCTGTAAACGCAATACGTCTAATGGGTGTTTGCATTATGAATTTATAGAAGTTGTAAATATATACATGGACTGGGACATAACATATGTAACAGGATTCATATATGGCTTAACCCTTTTACCCCTAAGTAACTGAAAGGGCTGTGATATGTTAATTTTGCAACCAATCCAATAATCGCAAAATGATTTTCAGACTATTCCATTTATAACTAGATTGGTCAGTAAGCGAGGCTTACGGAATACCCCCCCGCGTGGGCCCAGGTACCCCTAAAATATGTACAAATTTCCAAGTGTGTGGGCTTGTGACCTTGACTCTGGGATTAGCACGAGCAGCATGAACGTGAATTTGTCACAGGGTGGTAGAGGTCCATTGGAGCAATGAGTGTGTGAAATGTGAAGCAGATCCGAGCAAGGAAATAGAAGTTATAACCGATTTCTCTGATGTTAAGTTTTGTAAAGAGACTACCGTATAACCTCGAATTAACGCCCCCGTAGGCGTTACATTTTCCAAAAGGGGGGGGGGGGGGGGGGGGGGGGGGGGGGGGGGGGTTATTTTTTTTGTTATTTTTTTTAGGGGGTGGGGGGAGGGGTGGGGCGTTTATTAGCCAGTAAAAAAACAGTAAAAAAACACAAAAAAAAACAAAATCGAAAAATTACCAAGGACCGCCAATTTCAAACACAAATAAAGATTTAAGGATTATTTGTGTTTGAAATTGGCGGTCATTGGTAAAAAAAATTATATTTTTTTTATTTGGTATTTGGCGCGTTTATGTTTATTAGCCTTTAAAAAAAAAAAGAAAAAAAAAAGAAAAATTGTTTTTACCAAGGACCGCCAATTTCAAACACAAATAATCCTTTTTATTTGGGGGGGGGGTGCGTTTATTAGGAGGGGAGCGCGTTAATTCGAGGTTATACGGTATGTATGTGACGTTCACCTCGAGATCAGCGGGGATTTGTCACAGCATATGAAATATTAAGTATTTTCAATGAAAGAAATAGAAGTTATAACATATTTCTCTGATGTTAAGTTTTGTAAAGAGACTAAGTATGTGACCTTGACCTTGGGATCAGCGGGGGTTGGACAGTCGTAGATTTGTCACAGCATGATAGTACAACCTTAGAGGAATGCACAAGTGAAATAATAAGAATTTTCAATGAAGGAAATAGAAGTTATAACTTATTTCTCTGATGTTAAGTTTTGTAAAGAGACTAAGTATTTGACCTTGACCTTGGGATCAGCGGGGGTGGGTTGGTACGGTCATGGATTTGGCACAGCATGGTATTAGAGCCTTACAGGAATGCATGTGTGAAATATTAAGAAATATTAAGAATTTTAGATGAAGGAAATAGAAGTTAGAACAATATTTCTTTGATGTTAAGTTTTGTAAAGAGACTAAGTATTTGACCTTGACCTTGGGATCAGCGGGGGTTGGACGGTCGTGGATTTGGCACAGCATGGTATTAGAGCCTTACAGGAATGCATGTGTGAAATATTAAGAAATATTAAGAATTTTAGATGAAGGAAATAGAAGTTAGAACAATATTTCTCTGATGTTAAGTTTTGTAAAGAGACTAAGTATTTGACCTTGACCTTGACCTTGGGATCAGCGGGGGTTGGACGGTCGTGGATTTGGCACAGCATGGTAGTAGAGCCTTACAGGAATGCATGTGTGAAATATTAAGCATTTTAGATGAAGGAAATAGAAGTTAGGACAATATTTCTCTGATGTTAAGTTTTGTAAAGAGACTAAGTATTTGATCTTGACCTTGGTATCAGCGGGGGGTTGGATGGTCATGGAATTGGCACAGCATGGTAGTAGAGCCTTACAGGAATGCATGTGTGAAATATTAAGCATTTTAGATGAAGGAAATAGAAGTTATAACAATATTTCTCTGATGTTAAGTTTTTTAAAGAGACTAAGTATTTGACCTTGACCTTGGGATCTGCGGGGGTTGGACGGTCGTGGATTTGGTACAGCATGGTAGTAGAGCCTTACAGGAATGCATGTGTGAAATATCAAGCATTTTAGATGAAGGAAATAGAAGTTATAACAATATTTCTCTGATGTTAAGTTTACGGACGCACGGACGCACAGACGCACGGACAACCTGACTCCAGTATACCCCCCCACAACTCGCTGCGGGGGGTATAAAAAGGGGGTATTTGTTGTTCTCAAAAATATGAAAATTACTTCCAAACAGTGCAGATCCTGACGAGACGGCTCGTTACGAGCCGGCTCATCTGGATCTGCACGGTTTGCATAAACCGATATAGCGGGCTTTCGGGTTCAAACTCAAAGGGTTAAGTTATTAGCTGTAACTCGTGGTGTATGTGAGAAAGAGATTGAAACTTCATGTGCCAACATATATGGTGCATTATAGAGTATGTTTTTCAATTCTCCTTGTTACACATAATATACAAACATACATGCAAATATATTTCACAATCTGTCAATCTCTTTATTTATTCACTGCCAACAAGTATTTATTAACCCAAACACCAGTAGCCTATTTCACCAACATTGCAAAGTATACTTGTCTAGCAAAGTATACTTTGAGGGAGTAATCATTGATTTTTTCCCCCGACATGCATTATTTCATATAGAACTAACCACCAAGTATGCATAATTATTATACTGAATGTATTACTTAACACAGCCAAAATGGCTGTGATAATGTAATAAATTCAGTATAATAAAAATTAATAAATTTATCCTTAAACTGAAAATGTCTCCCTCAAAGTATACTTTGCTAGATAAGTATACTTTGCAATGTTGGTGAAATCGGCTACAGATTGCAGAGATGTTGTCACACAGAACCAATTGAGGAAATGTGAACGAATTTAATGTTGTGTTACTGTGGTCAAAATGGTGTTTGTCGCTTAAAGCCCCAATACGGCTCAAGTTGCCGAATTTGGCCTCCTATTGGGTTTTCCCACACATAAATCCAACAGGTTTCTATTTACACACACTTTGAAACTGTTTACATTAATTTTGGTACAAAAATGAGTTTGTAGTCGATGAAAATATAAATATTTGTTGATAAACAAACAGCAGGTGTGTGTTCAAAGTTAGATTGATTTTCCGATAGACGCTCGGGTCAACTGCTGAACTCCCCGATTCACGGCCGATGAATTCAGATAGCCGGAGTTTATCGACTCGCTTCCGAGCCGAAGCCGTTGGGTTACGGAAATTAATTTGTCAATATTGACATTTTGCACTGAGTGGTACACAAAACAAGTTTTTGTTGTCTTCACATTGCGATTAAGATGTAAATCTCAAGACTTGAGATGTATCTATTAGGCAGTATATGTTAGTTGTGTGTACTAAATCAGTTGCCAAACATGTTTTTTGTGTTTGAAAAAATCGGAAAAATTGTAATACTGAGCCGTTCAGGGCCTTTAACCCTTCCTACGCTGTTGACGGAAATTTCCGTCTGCTGTTTTTCATTTTTGCTTTAATTCTTAACAAAAAACTGGTTTTGACAGCACATGAGAATCGTCTCCACTGGAGACGATTCTCATGTGCTGTCAAAACTAGGTTTTTGTCGAGAAATATTGAAAATAAAACATTTCCAGCAGACGACAACATTTAATTCAGCGTAGTAAGGGTTAATGCCTTTGCAGTTTTGTCACCTGCAAATGACCTATATCAACCAATCGCACCATTTCATTTGATTGTATGAATATGCATAATACAGAGACTATTGTGGTAAAATCGCTAACACAATCGGACATAAAATTAAGATATTAACAGAGTGTGATGTGTTACTTTGGCATACCTGTGGAACCGATGTTAGATAAGCTTTAACCTGTGTTGGCTTCCAGAAACCTGAATGTTCAAATAGCCAGCCCTGCATCAACCTGAAATATGTTTGCATGTGTGACTGTAAAGGGGTGCGGGAGAGCATGAACAGTTGGCTTGTGGGTGGAAGCTATGTGAGGCTGGAACAGTTCTGGAGACGAGGGTGTGCGCTTGAAATTTTGGTTCAGAACCAAACATTTTAGAAGCCCTGTAAATTAACAATATACTTGGTGTGGGAGCATTGATCAGTAGCCGATTTCATCAAAATTGCATATCTAGCAAAGTATACTTTGAGCGAGTAATCATTTATTTTTCCGAAATGCATTATGTCATATAGAACTACCCACTGCATATATTTTATGATTAAAAGTATGCAGAATTATTATACTGAATTTATTACATTGTCACAGCCATTTTAGCTGTGATAATGTAATAAATTCAGTGTAATAAAAATCAGTAAATTTATCCTAAAATTGAAAATGTCTCCCTCAAAGTATACTTTGCTACACAAGTATACTTTGCAATGTTGGTGAAATAGGCTACTGGGGGATGGCTGGAAATATATTAGAGGGTGGGTTTGAATGAAATGCAGTGCAGTGGTGTAGTCAGAGGTGGTTGTGAGAGGTGCAAACACATGCCCTAAACTTGAAATTGCACGATGAAGGTTAGGAATCAAATAGCCACCCCTACACCAGGTATGCAGGAGAGATGCGTGTGAGGACGGTGAATGTATGCGGGTGGGGAAGTGGGAAGAATCTGCTTTTCAAAAAATATTATTTCTTGTTGAAAGCATATATGTGACCACTACGTTGAACCGTCTCGACGCGACGGTTCAACCGAGTGGTAACAACAAATACTTATGTGGTGATATCAATCAGCAAAACATTCAAATAGAAGACTCAATTTATGCAGGCATCCAAAGCCATGACAATGACACAAGCAGCCAGGCTATAATCAAGTGGAATGGTAATGAGGAAAGTGTGTCAGGGGCAGCAGCAGGGGGGCAAGGGGAGATGGGAACCCCCATACCTGAGGCACGGACGTAAGATATGCCTCAACCTGGGCTGGCAGCCAGAACAAAGGTGACGACTCAAATAGCCAGCCCTGCATCAGCCTGGAAATGGGGGATTGTAGCTAGTTATCTCCTGTTGAATTTATTTATAGAAATGCGCACAGCACAATTGATTGATTATAATCTCTAAAATGGACAAATTGTGCCTATATATCCGCCATGGATGTAATAAATAGGATATTCCATTGAACATGTTTGAATAGCGGAAATAATACTCATGTCTGTGGGCGTCTGTGCAAGCTATGCTCACTCATTGCTTACGCAGAAGCCGACGCACACTCGTGTATTATTTCCCACTATTCAAAATGTACGATGGAATATTCTCTATGTATTCATTGCATTATCACAGCCAATATTGTTGGTCGGAAAATACTGTATTTCATTAAATAAAAATTAATGAATTTATGTACAAATTGAAAACTTCTCCCTCAAACTATACTTAGCAAGGTAAGTGTAGTTTAAAATAGTGATTTTGGTGAAATCGGTTACAGATAGATTCCAAGCAAATAAGGGCATCGTTATCACTTAGCTATTCCCTCACTGGCAGCCTTAATAAAAAAAAATTAAAATTAACATTGACCTTGGGTGGTCGGACAGGAGTCTTATGCAAAACAAGGCACAATCCCTAGACACACATTGTGGCCAAATATTATCAAAATCGGTGAAGCGGTTCAGGAGTTGAAAAATGATAGGTGTTACTAATGTACGCACGTACACACGTACATACATGGACTAACGCTATATCCCCTATTGCCTATTGGCGAGGGGATAACAATGAATACAGTGGAATTTCTCTAAACCTGACACCCTTGAATGTCCGCTGCACATATATTCTATGACAAGTCCACCTGAATTACAGTGCAACCTCTCTAAACCGGACACCCTGGGAACCTCCCAGGGTGTCCGGTTTAGAGAGGTTCCACTGAGGATGTATTGTACGTGTAGGCAGCCTTACCAAATGGCGTCAGGATCTGCAGCAACCATAGAGTTGTATACCGCTCTACCAGCCGCCTGTAGGTAGGTTGTGTGTCTGTAATATATACATAGAAAACCATGCTAATGACCACAGGTGGAAGACTAGGACCTGTGACACAAAAAAATTCCATTACAAAAAATCCATTACCGCACCCACTTGGTCTCATACAGTACTATCTTCTATAATAGAAGATAGTACTGTATGAGACCAAGTGAATGGGGTAATGGATATTTTGTAATGGGAATTTTTTGTGTCACAGGTCAGTCTTCCACCTGTGCTAGTGATCTTTAAGAGCATGGTTATCAGGCAAGGCTATGAAACGTGTAGAAAATCAGGGGGCCGTTTCACTAAACTTTGTACAACTAAAATGTTTGTAAGTGTAAATATCACATTAAGAACGTTTTCTTGTAAACACTTATTGGATTTACATTTATTGAGCATAGGCTGCATATGCTCCATAAATGTAAATCTGTCAATTGAAATTTCCAGACGATCCTAAATTTGCACTTACGAACATTTTAGTCATACAAAGATTAGTGAAACGGCCCCCTGAGACTTGCTGAGGAATTCCTACCGTTTCCGAGCTGAGTCTGATAAACTTGATATAAACTAGATTGGTCAGTAAGCGAGGCTTACGGAATACCCCCTGCGTGGGCCCAGGTGCCCCTAAAATATGTAAAAATGTCCAAGTGTGTGGGCTTGTGACCTCGACCATGGGCTTAGCGGGAGCGGCATGAACGTGAATTTGTCACAGGGTGGCAGAGGTCCATTGGAGCAATGTGTGTGTGAAATGTGAAGCAGATCCGAGCAAGGAAATAGAAGTTATAACCGATTTCTCAGATGTTAAGTTTTGTAAAGAGACTAAGTATGTGACCTCGAGATCAGAGGGAATTTGTCACAGCATGATAGTAGAGCCTTAGAGGAATGCATGCATGAAATATTAAGAATTTTCGATGAAAGAAATAGAAGTTATAACACATTTCTCTGATGTTAAGTTTTGTAAAGAGACCAAGTATGTGACCTTGACATCAGCAGGGGTTGGACGGTCGTAGATTTGTCACAGCATGATAGTACAACCTTAGAGGAATGCACAAGTGAAATATTAAGAATTTTGAATGAAGGAAATAGAAGTTATAAACTTATTTCTCTGATGTTAAGTTTTGTAAAAAGACCAAGTATTTGACCTTGACCTTTGGATCAGCGGGGGTTGGACGGTGTGGATTTGGCACAGTATGGTAGTAGAGCCTTACAGGAATGCATGTGTGAAATATTAAGTATTTTAGATGAAGGAAATAGAAGTTATAACAATATTTCTCTGATGTTAAGTTTACGGACGGACGGACGGACGTGCGGACGGACGGACGAACCCGACTCCAGTATACCCCCCCCCATAACTCGTTGCAAGGGGTATAATAAAATGATCAGGTAGCATTTTATGCGACAAAATAAATTAGTATAGTGTGGTTTTCATTGATAAGAATGCAGAATTATTATTAACCCTTAGACCGCTATCTTATTTTTGTTGTAGTCTGCTGTTTATTTTCTATTTTCCATTTTTATCATAAAAAAACATGCTTTGACAGCACTTCAGAATAATTTACAACATGGTTTGACAGCACTTCAGAATCATTTCCATTGGAAATGATTCTGAAGTGCTGTCAAACCATGTTTTTATTGAGAAATAAGGCAAGATATAAAAGCAATAGCAGACAACAATTGTTGTGAGTAGCGGTCTAAGGGTTAATAAAATTGTATTGTTGGCATACATGGTGCTATAAATGGGTTGATGTGTATTTGTGATCTTACTTGGATTTGGGGTCCATTTCGTTGAAGGAGTCTGCATTATATACATGGTCCACTCCAAATTCGTCCTGCATCTACAGTGGATTGATTAATTGATTGATTATTTATTTATTGATAAAGGTTTTTATGTAGCATTCAACAGCAAGATCATTTCCAGACAAGAATGTACTGAACCGTCAGCAGTAAAATTACAAAATCAAACTTACAACACTAAACAAGAGGGCCATGATGGCCCTAATTCGCTCACCTGACTCCATGAACACTACAGGAGAATGTGACAGTGAGTTCATGTTTTAAAAAAATTGTGCTATTTTTAGATGGCGGTCATCTTGGATTAAGTGATGACTCATTTTACCAAATCTGAAAATGCTTCACCCAAGGATCTTAACTTACTATGAAGTTTGGCCAGCATCGGCCATGTGGTTCCTGAGAAAAAGAAGTTCAAAATCTTGAATAAATGGACCTTTTGGTGGCCATCATGGATGACATAGAGACACCAGAGCAATCGCCTCATCGATACCTTCAATTTGATATATAACATGAGCATATTCGGTAAAAAATAAAATTTGACCCTAATTTGACCCCACGGGCCACGCCCATTTTTGACCCCGGGGTCACCATTTTCACAACTTTGAAAGAGCATTAAATCGATCATTCCTACCAAGTTTCGTCGAAATCCGGCTAGCGGTTTATGAGAAGATTTTTTAAGAATTTATGCTATTTTTAGACGGCGGCCATCTTGGATTAGCGATGACCTCCATTTTAACAAATCTGAAGAGGCTTCACACATGGACCATAACTTTTAAGTTTGGCTACCATTGGCTAAGCGGTTCATGCGAAGAAGAATTTTGAAATCTCTAATAAAAGAACAACCTTTTGACCTTTCGGTGGCCATCTTGGATGACATAACCATCCGATTTCGACAAAAAATGCACCAGAGTTATCGCCTCATTGATATCTTCAATTTGCAGCCCTTCCAGCACAGTGGAAAAAATATAGGACACTATATCTGGACCTCCCAACACCCCTTCAGCCAGCCGCGTTCCACCACAAATCATTTATTTGTGCAAATAAGTCATTTACCTCAACTTATTACATTAAAAAAGGGATTTTTGAAAAACAATTAAGAATGAATTGGCACACATCATGGTACTACATAAATTAATTTTGTTGAAATGATGTCAACATCACATTAATAAATACTTATGGATGTCCTTTAAATTGCATGATGAATTTAGTGCAACAAATTTAACAAAAAAGTTCTATTTTAACCAAAGAAAAAGCAACCTTTTGCTTACCCAAAAAATATATAGGAATTATAGGAATTTTGCCCAAAATATAGGATATTATAGGACATTTTGAAAAAGTCTGAAAAATATATGAATTATATGAATTATAGGACCGCTGGAAGGGCTGAATTTGATATATGACATGACCATATTCGGTCAAAAATAAAATTTGAACCCCAATTTGACCCCACGGGCCGCGCCCATTTTTGACCCCGGGGTCACCATTTTAACAACTTTGAAAGAGCATTGTACATTGATCATTCCTACCAAGTTTTGTCGAAATCCGGCTGGCGGTTCTTGAAAAGATTTTTGAAGAATTTGTGCTATTTTTAGATGGCGGCCATCTTGGATTATGTAATGACGTCATTTTAACAATTGTGTAATCCCCCTACCTAGGGACTATGACCATGAAGTTTGGTGACTAGAGGCCCAATGGTTACCGAGGAGAAGACGTTTGAAAATGTTCACGGACGACGGACGGACGACGGACGGACTCGGACGACGGACGGACGGGGATGACGGACGGACAGACACATTGCGGTAACAATAGCTCACATGAGCTTCTCTCAGGTGAGCTAAAAACAGTATATTGATCCAGTACCACACCAGTCCGTACTACACCAGATCACTTGGCTCCAGGTGTGAATCCCAGTAAGATTCGCCGTTCGGATAGGAATCCTTAAGGGCAGATTCATCATTAAAGGTACATGCCCACTCAGTAGGCAAAAAATGTTTTGTATAGGAATTAAATATGTGTATAATTGTGTCACTACTCCACTAGTTTTAAAAATTATGAATGCTCGCTATACAGATATAATCATTTAGTAATATTTATTTTACTGATAGTGACTCGCAGTGGTATCGGGCTATTTTCATATGCGAATGAGGCATGATATTTTTTAATTGTTTATACTAATTAAATGCGTCACCTGAAAAAATAATATTTTCAACAGATTATAAAGTATGACCATTGCACATCAAAAAATAAATACAGAGAATAAATAGTAATGTCAGTTAACATTTTAACGAAAAACGGTTATCGCCCCTGATATAAGTGTGAAAATATACGTCTGATATCAAATGCACAATAATGCCAATCAATACGCGGGATAATGATGAATTAATATTTATTTTGCCAGAAAATGTCTCAGATGATGTCTCTGATATTAAGAATATTTTGTGCCTACCGAGTGGGCATGTATACCCTTTCGTCCTCATGTCATATATCTGAATACCAGTGGAACTGATCTAAACTGGACAGCATGGGACACAACACCGTACAATGAAATAGTTTAACAAAATACACGGCCGTAGACACCACCACACTATTTTGGGCCGTATATATGCAGGAAACCTCCATTTTGAGAGTCAAAGTTGAAATATTTCTGTCCGCCGTGGCATTATTTTAGGCACAGCTATGCTTTATGCTTTCTAGGTGTCCAGTTTGGAGAGGTTATACTTTTCAAAAAAAAAAAATGAATGTATCCAAAATCGGGCGATAACAGCCATGAAGTATGTGGACGTCGATATTAATGTATTACATTTAATAAGTACCTCTTTAATGAAGGCTGTGCCAATCTTCTGAAACAGCGGATCTTGGAAGTCTAACAAATATGTACTGAAATATAGAGCAACTTACATGAGAGAGGATTTAATGTATTTGAGCTATGATGTATTTAACTGCAAGATTGTAGACAGACAGGAGTACCATTATAGGAATGAATGGCATTTTTGTGGAATTTATCGGGGTATAAACTTGGAAAAGTCGCGGTAATACTGGACGAAGGCCAGAAGGCCTCCGCTCGAGTCCGACTTTTCCAAGTTTATATCCCGATAAATTCCACAAAAAGGCCATTCATTCCTTATAATTCCAGCATTTTAAATAAATTTAAAACTTGGAAAAGCCGCGGGAATACTGGACGAAGGCCGGAAGGCCTCGTCCAGTATTCCCGCAACTTTTCCAAGTTTATATCCCCGATAAATTGCACAAAAAGGCCATTCATTCCTTATAATTCCAGCATTTGAAATAAATTCATCAAGAAAATGTGTTTATTTTCCGCTTTCTTAAGAATTATTTTAACTGCGCCTCACGGTTACGGAAAGTAGTTTGGCGTGGGAGTTTTCTGGGATATAAATTTTGGACAGAGACTTGCTACGGGCCAATCAAATGTTAGGGAATTGTGTAAATATTTTTGTGCTGGAATTATAAGATAAGCACCTTTACTACACCGGACCAGTTGGAACAACGTCCGTATTTTGGTTAACCCTTAGACAGCTATCTTAATTTTTCTGTCATCTGCTGTTTATTTTCTATTTTCCATTTTTATCATCAAAAACATGCTTTGACAGCACTTTAGAATAATTTACAACATGCTTCGACAGCACTTTAGAATCATTTCCATTGGAAATGATTCTGAAGTGCTGTCAAACCATGTTTTATTGAGAAATAAGGCAAGAAATTAAAAGCAAAAGCAGACGACAATTGTTGTGAGTAGCGGTCTAAGGGTTAACCTTTACATTCGAGTCAAATTTCTCAACAACAACTTGGCCTATGTTCATGAAATTTGACACAACTTCCCTTGTGCATCACTCTGACACCACAACCCACCCACAATATACCCATCCATGTCCTTGACCTACTTTTTTCGGCTTGAATTACATGGCTACCCTTTACATTTGAGTCATTTTCTCAACAACCCCTCGATCTATGTTCACGGCACTTGATCAAAACATCCTTCTTACATGATTCATCACAGCTAATCCATAAACCACACGCCCATCCATGTCTTGACCTAATTTTTGCGCTTGAATTACTTAGCATATTAATGTATTGTTGATCATTTCAGTGAACAAATTTCAGACGAGCATTTGCATCGTTTTGTGGTGCTCTTGTTTTTGATATCAAGCTTATCAGACTCGCCAAGGAATTCCTACCGTTTCCAAGCCTAGACTGATAAACTTGATATCAAATTACATTAGCCAGGTACAAAATGCACAAGTTTAATGTTGTGTACGTTGTTCAACCAATGAAACGCCATCAAAATGAAAAGTGAACAAATATAGTATTTCTACCGATATCAGGGATGAATTTACTGGGCGATTTTGGCAAAATACTCTCCTTAAATTACATCACTTCTCCTTATTTCGAGCCGAGGGAGAAGTGCAACTATATAAAACAGAAACTTCTGGAAAAATTGACATTTTTAACAAATTAACAAAACTGCGATATTTATTTTTCACATTTGAAATTTTAAATAGGTACACAATTTCAGGTTGCAGAAATTAAATCCTTTCCATATGCGCGGATGTGGCTACTCGCTACCAATGAAAATACACATGATCGTGTACATCCTTTGGAGTTGGAACTATGACAAATTCACAGAGCTCCAGATAAGGAATTAGTAATTGAGTATTGTCACTCCATCATTTCTGAAGCAATTGGGTATTACAAAATTTTAATTCTGTAAAATAGAATCACACTACTGTTTACACATCAGCAGACCACTTATTGAATAGTAAGAAAATATGCTATATTTGTGGTCCGTTTATTGTTTTCTGCAGCATGATAAAGGTACCACAAATTTTTCATTGCTTTTTGATACTCACTACTTCTGATTTCAATTGGGTTTTTGGCAATTTTAATTGGGCATTTACGCAAATACGCACCTTATCTGGAGCTCTGATTCACATACAATTGCAGAACGAAAATCTAACACAAATGTTGAGGACAGACGGATGCTGGACAGAAATAATGTCCCACCCATTGAAATCCCACAGACTTACATGTATTTATAACTGTGCTTGTTAGCATGTTATTTCAAATATACTGGACAGTTTAATGAAATAAAATGCATTGAGCAGCCAATAGATTTGTGCAGAATTTGATTAATTTGTGTGTTCAATATTCAAATTAGTTTATGCATGCAGATGCATGCAGTTAAACATATGGATTTGTTTTGGAAATACTGTTCCCATTGACATTCCCTCGAAAAGCGACGTCAAATAATTACGCCATATTTAAAAACATGTATGTATCAAACTGATAGTGATAATCAGTAACAAAAACATTCATATTCTGTATAAATATATTTTCTTTCAAACACTTTATATTTCATTCAAATTGGTAAAGTATATACTGAGCTACGTATGTGAGAGTAAGGATGGAAATACATGAAAATCTATGGGATTTGAACTTTTGAGAAACTACTGTCGTCCACCGACTGTATACCACTCGATGTTCGACATACGGCAGGGACGGATCCAGCATTTGGGGAACGGGGGGATTGTCTAGTTGCGAAGGTAACTCTTGCAATCTACTCCCGTACCGTCCGTATCTCGGAGTAACGTCAAGAGTTACCGTTCGCAACACTCATTGGTAAAGTATACTGACTACGTATGTGAAGTAAGGATGGAAATACATGAAAATCTATGGATTTAAATTTTGATACACTGTCGCCACCGACGTATACCACTCGATGTTCAATACGGCAGGACGGATCCACATTTGGGGAACGGGGGGATTGTCTAGTTGCGAAGGTAACTCTTGCAATCTACTCCTGTACCGTCCGTATCTCGGAGTAAGTGCAAGAGTTACCGTTCGCAACACTCAAATTGGTAAAGTATGTACTGAGCTACGTATGTGAGAGTAAGGATGGAAATACATGAAAATCTATGGGATTTGAACTTTTGAGAAACTACTGTCGTCCACCGACTGTATACCACTCGATGTTCGACATACGGCAGGGACGGATCCAGCATTTGGGGAACGGGGGGATTGTCTAGTTGCGAAGGTAACTCTTGCAATCTACTCCCGTACCGTCCGTATCTCGGAGTAAGTGCAAGAGTTACCGTTCGCAACAAGGGTGTTGTCCTATTTTTGAGCTCTTCGAAATGCACTTTCCTGTGTTTTACGGCATTTAAATTCAGACTCCCAACTGGTGGTAATCTGTGATCTATGTAAACTCCGTGGCTGAACGGGGTGGGGTTGCAACCCCGGAGCCCCCCTCTAGATCCGTCCCTGTACGGTGGGAGCATGACCTACCAACAGTACGTGTCGTTGAAGCCGCCCCAGTCAGACATCCGACTTACACTCGCTTTGGGATACAGCCTGAAACACAGATAGAGCAAAATGATTGATTCATTTATGAAATCTTAGACCAGTGTGAATCTTAACCCTTAGACCGCTACTCACAACAATTATCGTCTGCTGTTACTTACATATTTTGCCTGATTTCTCAATAAAAACATGTTTTGGCAGCACTTCAGAATCATTTCCAATGGAGAAATGCTGTCAAAGCATGTTATAAATTATTCTAAAGTGCTGTCAAAGCATGTTGTAAATTATTCTAAAGTGCTGTCAAAGCATGTTTTTGATGATAAAAATTGAAAATAGAAAATAAACAGCAGACGACAAAAAAAAATAAGATAGTGGTCTAAGGGTTAATGAATGTAACTTTTGTGGTGATAAGTTTTGTTGGCTAGTAATGATAATGATACCTCAGTGCCAGAATAGCGTGGTTTACCGTAACATCGCAATAACTGACTGAGCTAACCGGACAGTAATAGACACCTTCTCCCCATAGTGAGTTACGTACAGTGACATCTAAAATTACAATTGCTAATCACTTAGCGGTGTCATACCAGAAGTCGCATCTCCAATATTAAAATGGGTGCAATTTGTTGGTTTCACATTGCCTAATTAACTTAGTGGAATTTGTCGAACTAACAAAGAGAACTCGAATGTGGCTGTATCTGAACAAATGGGGCTTATGTGTTTTGTGACCATTGTATATCTAGATCGGCCTGTGCATCCGCACATTTCTGAACAGGATCTGCACTGTTCGCCATTCCATCAATGAAACACCCGCCATGCTTTTAACAAGCAAAATGTATCATTATCAGGCTACAGGAGTGTGCTATTTGACCAGGAGCTACACTGGCAACAAGTCCCATTTCTCCAGTCTCGGCCACACGTTACAATATCCTTTCAGCACTGAAATCACAATCTGGGAGAGTTTGTTTGTTGGGGTTTAATGGCCTATCAACAGCTAAGGTCATTTAAGGCCGGGTCAATGGGTTTAGTATTAAATCCCATATATTACCCGTTACAAGTACATGTACATATTCAATGGAGGGGAACATCCCAAAATCAGAACTGAATATTTACAATATATATATTCAACCCTGAAATAAGAATAATCCTGATCTGATGCCAGGTCCTCGTCACACCAGAATCACTTGGCCCCCTCCCAAAAGCAGTAGGATCAGTTATAATCTTACTACTTTTATAATGGGCAATAACCCAATTCAACTCCCAGGTAACAAAAGAGCCAAAGATAAAAACGTACCCGAGGGCCAAACCAGGCAAATCGTGATTCCTATAAGGAGGAACCCCTACCGTTAATTTACGCCGCCGCGTTCACCCGACCAACCACCCACCAATTTGGGAGAATGGATGAATCACTGAATCACAAATGGCGCCCTACCTTGTTATAGCGAGGGGCACATGTCCAGCGAAGCCCGGTAGAACGGGCGTCATGCCAAGGTCCCTCATTCTCTGTAGGATCTGTTTCTGTAGAACCAGCTGACCACTGACCCAGCTGGCTGGTATCGGCCCACCCCAGCCTCGCATGTTGCCCATACGTGCCCTGTAAGCAAACTCGTGGAATGTGTTTTATGAAACAAAGGACTCGGAGCTCCAGATAAGCTTTATGCCTAAAGAGTATTGTATCACCTCATTACAAATTCAAAAGTCAAAATATATTTTCAAATTGTTGTTGAGTTTCTGTACTACTACTTTTGGTAATCAATGTTTATTATATACATACTTTCATTTCCCATTTATACACAATGCAACGCGAGTTCATATTGGTCAGTGCCGAAACTATGTTTCACCTCATAAAATAGTTCTTTCAAAATCATTTCACCAAATGTGTTTGTTATTTATATTGTGTACATTTTTTGAGTCGCAAATACAGTGTGAGTATGTATGTATATAATAAAAAGGTTATATGATTTGGGTTAAACAATACTTATTTCAAATTATTGCAAGTGAGATATATATATCTCACTTGCAATAATTTGAAATAAGTATTGTTTAACCCAAATATATACAATGGGGAACAAGTTTTTATAAAACAAGCTTTTACACGTATGTGAATTCTACGTCTGATTTGATTTGTATGAGAACATATGCCACTTGTTCCGCCGCACATCGATATTGCACTTCGAAAGTCACGCAATATCGCACTCTGCGGAACTGGTGCATATATTCACATACAAATCAAATTACCTATAAATATTCTGCTGAAATAAATGTATAAAATATGCCCCTAATCTTTTTTTCATTTTTTAACTTATTTTTTTAACAAAAACAATATTTAGCAGTATGTGAGAACCATTTCCATTGGAAACAGGCTGATAAAATATGTTTTACACATACATGTACAATGCTGAGGAAAATTAACCCTTAGACCGCTACTCACAACAATTGTCGTCTGCTGTTGCTTTTATACCTTGCCTTATTTCTCAATAAAAACATGTTTTGACAGCACTTCACACTTCAGAATCATTTCCAATGGAAATGATTCTGAAGTGCTGTCAAAGCATGTTGTAAATTATTCTGAAGTGCTGTCAAAGCATGTTTTTGATGATAAAAATGGAAAATAGGAAATAACCAGCAGACGACAAGTAGTATATAAGAGTCATAATGATACAAGTTTATATGGAAGCCACCCCACTACCCCACAACGTGTGGTGGCTTCCACATGAAACTTGTAATCATTATAGAAAGCGGATTTTTGGTCGAGGCTACCAAGATCTAGGCTACTTTTTTTATTTTTTTTTTATTTTTCTGAATTCTCGACTTCCAAAATTTGTGTCAAATTTATTTTCTATTTTTCCCAAAATATTCTAGAGTAGCGAACGCCCAATTGAACATAAAAAAACGTAGTAGAATAGCAAAGCTACTTCGCAAAAATGGCAGTACAAGCTACTTTCCAAAGCATGGGAATTTGAACGGAAAAAGCTGTTTCCGGACACATTCTACTGGAGAACGCGCACGACAGCAATCTACTCCCGGACATCTCTGGAGTGGACTACCTACTGGGGCATGAGGGTCGGACACATTTGCAACCTCTTTCGGGGCTTCCACCCTTCGTCGACGACGTCTACATCTTCGGGTACCTTCGTTGCGAGGATTGTGTGGCGAGAGGTGGGCGCATCTCCTGTACATCTGGGGAAAACGGATCTGCGAAGGAGGTGCTGCGTGCGGTTTCGATGGCTGTTCGAAAAAGCATGGGTAGAACTAGAATTGGCACGTCCATCGCGCAGACCATTTCTACCGGGGACAATGCGGGCGGTACGATTCGAGCAACAATTCATCGGATCGAGCGAGACACCGGGTACGACGCGCGGAAGAGATGGTCGGCGATCTACCCTTCCGCGGAGGTTGGTGGGTACTTCGTCGCCAAGGCCGCAGTCTCGGACATTTCCGATGGACAGTTGCAAGAAGAACCTTCCAGCACTCGTACGCCAATTGCAAACTTTTGGGTACGGGATCTACTCCATCGACTACACGCAAGATTTCTCCGGGGTACTAGATCGCGCGACTCTCGTTCGACACCTCTGCGACAACGAGGGATTTCGGGAGCAAGGGGAAATTGCGGATGCGATGCAGGACCCCGACACACCAACACCATTCTCGCCAACACTTCCACCGTCGGTAGGAATGTCTGCACTTGGATTCGCACCACCGACGACTACACCGTCCGCACCAAACTCTACAACAAAGTTGTCTCGAATTTCGAAGCCGGCGAGATCCGGGAGCCGGTTGGTGGACATCTAGCAGCGTACGCGGATTGCCCCTTCGAACATCTACGAAAGACATTCCAACACCCCGAAGTGCAAAGCCGCGGTTGCACTCGCATCGAGATCTCTCTCTACGCGTGCCGGGGAAAGAAGCTCTCGACATCGACAGCAAAGGAAGTTCTAGGCGATGCTCTGGACTTGGTCTCTCTGAAGGAAGGTCTCTTTGTCGTACAACCTCCAGCAAGACAATGGGAAAATCTGGCGAGTGTTCTAGATCGGTGTCTAGTTCTAGCCGATCGTCCATCCGGTACGATCTTCGTGGCTTGGTACGCGCACACAGAAACCGGTAGAATCTCGGGAATTCGAGTTCGGCCAACCCCAGCTAGGGTAGAGCAAGATTCTGTTTGGGAGCGCGCTGTCTGCTGGGCAATGGCGGATTTTGGATTTCGTTCGTGTCCAATTTTCCGCGTGGATGTGCTTGTCTCCGACGAGGACGGCGTGGAGATGGGTCCTCTGCGCTGCTACACGAAAGGGGAAGAAACACAAACCATTCTCTCCGCTAGCAAACACCCAACGCAAACGCATCCAGATGCACCGGACCCCTCCATTCTGCTACCCTCGAACCGAGTAGTCTCTTGGGTTTGGCGAAGGGAGAAATGCAGCCCGATCGGGAGAAAGACCTCGAAGTACCAGATCCGCGAGATCCCGGAAATTGCGGAGGAGAGGCAGATTTCCACGCTTTCTACTAGAAATCGGGAAGCGGAGGAGGTGGAGCTCTGGAAACGCAGTGCGTGGGAAAGAATCGAGAAAGAGAAGATGGAGAACGAGGAGAGAAGAGAGAAGGAAATTGCGAGACTCGCCGAGCTAGCGAATCTGCACCAGAAGCACGAAGAGAAATCCGCGCGCACTCTAGAGGAAGTGGTGGGAGCATTGGGAGGGCGCACCGGAAAAATCTCCGAAATCGAGAAAAAGAGCAAGCTCCTCGTTCTAGGGTACAGAAAAACTCCAAACAAGTCGTCAGCGCGCAGTGTCGTTCTGCGGTACAAAGATGGAGGGAGGGTGGAAACCGTCTGGGGGACCAAGGGGTTGGAGAAGTTGTTGGACGCGTGCGAGAGTTCTTTCCAATTCGTTCCAGACAAGTACGGAAACACGACGTACTGGATTCTCCTGCATGCGGGGTCTGCGTGGGCTCCAAATTCTAGTCGAACCAACTAGAGTCTTTTCGAACGGGGAGGGTGTAGAGATCGCGTGGAACCCAATTCGCGTACTTTCCACACCGGATCCGGAGAGGTTGGAACACATCCAGAAGATGGTGGACGACTTGGAGGAATGCTCCCAAAATACAGTAGTGGTGGGTTTGGTGCAAATGGAGGCCCCAAAGCCAACTCTTTGAAGGAACATCTTGGAGATGGATCCTGGAGAGTACATCGTACGTAGGTACGCAACTACCAACTACAGAGGGGCGAACCGAACGATCCTTTTTCTTCTCGAAACCAACGTAGATGGCGAACAAAAGACGGACATCGAGATTCCGGCGTACGGGTACTTTCTAGAACGCGAGATTGCAAATCTAGGAGGGGTGGAAATCCTCCAGAACAGAGCCAATCCAATCCGTTGCAGACTAGGAGGAAAACGTACTACCCCTACAAAGAAACCCGCGAGACTTGCCATTTTGGCTCTCTAGAATCTGCAATTCTTGCAAAACATATTTTAGAAAAAAAGAAAGAAAAGAAACCTCGCACACATTTTTTTCTCGCAACAATCTTGCACATTTTTCCCCAAGTTCGGAAGGAGTTGGAAAATCTACTCCATGTAGAAAGGGTCGCGTTCTCCAGAGGGAATCTGTGTGGACTCGCTAGGAGTTTCTTTTTTTTCCTCCGGTTTTGCGGAGTGCACGAACTGGGAGTCGGAATCTGCATCCTTCCGGAGTCGATTGGTTTTTTGTACTAGTAGTTTGCAGATCGTGTACGACACCATCGCTGCACCCACCACCACTTCGCATTCTCTACATTTTTCCATATGTCGTGCACCTCCCGCTCGTCTTTCTTCGAACACTCGGAATCGACCATGCTGGCATCGTCGGAAAGCGCGTCCAACAGTCTACGTTCCAGCGCATCCAATCGTCTCTCCATGTCGGACAGGCGGGAGTCGGAATCTCGAACGAGCTGGCGTTTCGTACATCTTCGAGTAGATCCCGAGGGAACTCGGTGGGACCAAGCGTGGTCGCCCTTTGTACTACGGGGGTTTCTTCTCCTTCTTCGGGTTTTGTACTACGTTCCGCATCGACATCGTCCCAGATTTTTCGAAGTCTGGCACTGCCGATTCCGTACTTCTTTTTTGTTTCGTCGGCCGTCGACTTTCCACGGGCAGAAATAATTTCTCGAATATTTTCCGGAGACAAGTAGGTTTTTGGCATGTTTGCAAAATAGCTTTTCTATCTAGAGAGGGGGACATTTGTCCAACATGGAATTCCCAAATCGTTCGAAATGGTCGAAATGCTTGCTCGGGGTGCTCGGGGTGCTCGGGGTGCTCGGGGTGCTCGGATTGTGCCAGGAAATCCAGTCCGCTCGGGAAGGTCGAAATGCCTGCTCGCGATTCCCAGGGGGCTCGGGTTCTCCTTTTCTAGCCAACAAGGATAGCAAAAATAGAAATCCTGGGAAGCAAACTGGGCACCCAGAGAACCCGAGCCCCCTGGGAATCGCGAGCAGGCATTTCGACCTTCCCGAGCGGACTGGATTTCCTGGCGCGCAATCCGAGCAATCTGGCGCGCAATCCGAGCACCCCGAGCACCCCGAGCAAGCATTTCGACCATTTCGAACGATTTGGGAATTCCATGTTGGACAAATGTCCCCCTCTCTAGATAGAAAAGCTATTTTGCAAACATGCCAAAAACCTACTTGTCTCCGGAAAATATTCGAGAAATTATTTCCGCCCGTGGGAAGTCGACGGCCGATGAAACAAAAAAGAAATACGGAATCGGCAGTGCCAGACTTCGAAAAATCTGGGACGATGTCGATGCGGAACGTAGTACACCCGAAGAAGGAGAAGAAACCCCCGTTAGTACAAAGGGCGACCGCGCTTGGTCCCACCGAGTTCCCTCGGGATTCTACTCGAAGATGTACGAAACGCCAGCTCGTTCGAAGAATCGACGTGCCTGTCCGACATGGAGAGACGATTGGACGCGCTGGAACGTAGACTGTTGGACGCGCTTTCCGACGATGCCAGCATGGTCGATTCCGAGTGTTCGAAGAAAGACGAGCGGGAGGTGCACGACATCTGGAAAAATGTAGAGAATGCGAAGTGGTGGCTGGGTGCAGCGATGGTGTCGTACACGATCTGCAAACTACTAGTACAAAAAACCAATCGACTCCGGAAGGATGCAGATTCCGACTCCCAGTTCGTGCACTCCGCAAAACCGGAGGAAAAAAAGAAACTCCTAGCGAGTCCACACAGATTCCCTCTGGAGAACGCGACCTTTTCTACATGGAGTAGATTTTCCAACTCCTTCTGAACTTGGGGAAAAATGTGCAAGATTGTTGCGAGAAAAAAATGTGTGCGAGTTTTCTTCTTTTTTTTTTTTCTAAAATATTTTTGCAAGAATTGCAGATTCTAGAGAGCCAAAGTGGCAAGTCTCGAGGGTTTCTTTGTAGGAGTAGTACGTTTTCCTCCTAGTCTGCAACGGATTGGATTGGCTCTGTTCTGGAGGATTTCCACCCCTCCTAGATTTGCAATCTCGCGTTCTAGAAAGTACACGTACGCCGGAATCTCAATGTCCGTCTTTTGTTCGCCATCTACGTTGGTTTCGAGAAGAAAAAGGATCGTTCGGTTCGCCCCTCTGTAGGTGGTAGTTGCGTACCTACGTACGATGTACTCTCCAGGATCCATCTCCAAGATGTTCCTACAAAGAGTTGGCTGTGGGGCCTCCGTTCGCACCAAACCCACCACTACTGTATTTTGGGAGCATTCCTCCAAGTCGTCCACCATCTTCTGGATGTGTTCCAACCTCTCCGGATCCGGTGTGGAAAGTACGCGAATTGGGTTCCACGCGATCTCTACACCCTCCCCGTTCGAAAAGACTCTAGTTGGTTCGACTAGAATTTGGAGCCCACGCAGAACCCCGCATGCTGGAGGAATCCAGTACGTCGTGTTTCCGTACTTGTCTGGAACGAATTGGAAAGAACTCTCGCACGCGTCCAACAACTTCTCCAACCCCTTGGTCCCCCAGACGGTTTCCACCCTCCCTCCATCTTTGTACCGCAGAACGACTCTGTGCGCTGTCGACTTGTTTGGAGTTTTTCTGTACCCTAGAACGAGGAGCTTGCTCTTTTTCTCGATTTCGGAGATTTTTCCGGTGCGCCCTCCCAATGCTCCCACCACTTCCTCTAGAGTGCGCGCGGATTTCTCTTCGTGCTTCTGGTGCAGATTCGCTAGCTCGGCGAGTCTCGCAATTTCCTTCTCTCTTCTCTCCTCGTTCTCCATCTTCTCTTTCTCGATTCTTTCCCACGCACTGCGTTTCCAGAGCTCCACCTCCTCCGCTTCTCGAATCTCTAGAAGGCGACTTTCCCGATTTCTAGTAGAAAGCGTTGAAATCTCCCTCTCCTCCGCAATTTCCGGGATCTCGCGGATCTGGTACTTCGAGGTCTCGCTCCCGATCGGGCTGCATTTCTCCCTTCGCCAAACCCAAGAGACTACTCGGTTCGAGGGTAGCAGAATGGAGGGGTCCGGTGCATCTGGATGCGTTTGCGATGTTTGCTAGCGGAGAGAATGGTTTGTGTTTCTTCCCCTTTCGTGTAGCAGCGCAGAGGACCCATCTCCACGCCGTCCTCGTCGGAGACTAGCACATCCACGCGGAAAATTGGACACGAACGAAATCCAAAATCCGCCATTGCCCAGCAGACAGCGCGCTCCCAAACAGAATCTTGCTCTACCCTAGCTGGGGTTGGCCGAACTCGAATTCCCGAGATTCTACCGGTTTCTGTGTGCGCGTACCAAGCCACGAAGATCGTACCGGATGGACGATCGGCTAGAACTAGACACCGATCTAGAACACTCGCCAGATTTTCCCATTGTCTTGCTGGAGGTTGTACGACAAAGAGACCTTCCTTCAGAGAGACCAAGTCCAGAGCATCGCCTAGAACTTCCTTTGCTGTCGATGTCGAGAGCTTCTTTCCCCGGCACGCGTAGAGAGAGATCTCGATGCGAGTGCAACCGCGGCTTTGCACTTCGGGGTGTTGGAATGTCTTTCGTAGATGTTCGAAGGGGCAATCCGCGTACGCTGCTAGATGTCCACCAACCGGCTCCCGGATCTCGCCGGCTTCGAAATTCGAGACAACTTTGTTGTAGAGTTTGGTGCGGACGGTGTAGTCGTCGGTGGTGCGAATCCAAGTGCAGACATTCCTACCGACGGTGGAAGTGTTGGCGAGAATGGTTGGTGTGTCGGGGTCCTGCATCGCATCCGCAATTTCCCCTTGCTCCCGAAATCCCTCGGTGTCGAACGAGAGTCGCGCGATCTAGTACCCCGGAGAAATCTTGCGTGTAGTCGATGGAGTAGATCCCGTACCCAAAAGTTTGCAATTGGCGTACGAGTGCTGGAAGGTTCTCTTGCAACTCGTCCATCGGAATGTCCAAGACTGCGGCCTTGGCGACGAAGTACCCACCAACCTCCGCGGAAGGGTAGATCGCCGACCATCTCTTCCGCGCGTCGTACCCGGTGTCTCGCTCGATCCGACGAATTGTTGCTCGAATCGTACCGCCCGCATTGTCCCCGGTAGAAATGGTCTGCGCGATTGACGTGCCAATTCTAGTTCTACCCATGCTTTTTCGAACAGCCATCGAAACCGCACGCAGCACCTCCTTCGCAGATTCGTTTTCCCCAGATGTACAGAAGATGCGCTCACCTCTCGCCACACAATCCTCGCGACGAAGGTACCTGAAGATGTAGACGTCGTCGACGA
Source organism: Conchocele bisecta (assembly GCA_029237695.1). NCBI lineage: Eukaryota > Metazoa > Mollusca > Bivalvia > Lucinida > Thyasiridae > Conchocele > Conchocele bisecta. The sequence goes on along the minus strand of CM055268.1, from coordinate 97,145,918 downwards.
AGGGTGGAAGCCCCGAAAGAGGTTGCAAATGTGTCCGACCCTCGTGCCTCAGTAGGTAGTCCACTCCAGAGATGTCCGGGAGTAGATTGCTGTCGTGCGCGTTCTCCAGTAGAATGTGTCCGGAAACAGCTTTTTCCGTTCGAATTCCCATGCTTTGTAAAGTAGCTTGTACTGCCATTTTTGCGAAGTAGCTTTGCTATTCTACTACGTTTTTTTATGTTCAATTGGGCGTTCGCTACTCTAGAATATTTTGGGAAAAATAGAAAATAAATTTGACACAAATTTTGGAAGTCGAGAATTCAGAAAAATCAAAAAAAAATTAAAAAAAGTAGCCTAGATCTTGGTAGCCTCGACCAAAAATCCGCTTTCTATAATGATTACAAGTTTCATGTGGAAGCCACCACACGTAGTGGGGTGGCTTCCATATAAACTTGTATCATTATGACTCTTATATACTACTTGTCGTCTGCTGGTTATTTCCTATTTTCCATTTTTATCATCAAAAACATGCTTTGACAGCACTTCAGAATAATTTACAACATGCTTTGACAGCACTTCAGAATCATTTCCATATAAACTTGTATCATTATGACTCTTATATACTACTCGACAAAAAAATTAAGATAAGGGTCTAAGGGTTAAACCCATTACATGCTGAGGTTACACAATTTTCAAATGAAAAATAAAACTAATTCTGTTATTGACTGAAGTATATGTTGTTACCACTCGTTGAACTCACTTAATGACTCTTATATTATGACTCTATATACTACTCGACAAAAAAATTAAGATAACGGTCTAAGGGTTAACAAAATAAGAACATACCAGGCGAGGAATGCAGGACCACCAAAATGTGCCTGTAGTTCGTCCACCGTCATGCCTAGCTTCATGTAAACCTGGAAGTAGATTGATTGGGGCTTGTGTGATTTATTACCAGTGTAGCTCCTGATCAAATAGCACACTCATGTAGCCTGATAACACATTATATTGCTTGCTCGAAGCATGATGGGTGTTTCATTGATGGATTGGTTTGGTTTATTGGTGCTTAACGGACTATGAACAGCTAAAAGTCATTTCAGGCCAACAGATTCGATCAATAACTTGTTGCATTGGAGGAGATAACTATATATTCAGATGTTATTGATGCAAAAAGTACTTAGTTCTACATTGATGGAATTGAAAATGGTGCAGATCCTGATTAGACTGCACAGATGCACAGGCTGACCTGAAGCTAAACTGGTCGCAAAACCTATAAGCCACATTTCTCAAGTCACAGCCACATATACAGATGGGAACCCTTCAGCTCTGAAGTCACAATATCCTGACCTGGTATCATATGTCCATCAAATTATCCTACAACTTGAACAAGGATTGACCCAGTCATAGCAGGTGAATCCAGTGATAATCAAACCGACACATATCGCAAATTCTAATGTCGCAGATGCATCAGCTGTTTCTCTAAGGTAAGTTACTTGTGATATTCTGAGTTCGGAAACCTAATTATAAGGCTGGCGTATAGTATACCTCCTGGCCGGTGAATGCGAGGGGCACGAATTCTAATGTCACTGATTCATCAGCTGTTTTTTCTAATTGAAGTTATTCATTATCTTCCGAGTTCGGAAACCTAATTATAGGCTGGTGTATAGCATACCCTCTCGAAGATGGCCTCCTGGCCGGTGAATGCGAGGGGCAGGTTAATTCCATTCATCGCCATCCAGTCAATCTCGCGTTCCCAGCGTGCCCAGTCCCACCACACAAACGAGTAGCTCACCGTACACACGTTCTGGTAGTACCGGAACCTGCAATTGTAAATGGTCGCCAGCTACGATACTGTGCCTTATATATCACAGTCCATTACAGTTACAGTCTACACTCGTTACCTCAAACTCTCTTAAATCAAAGTACTGATAGCTCGAAATCAAATTAATGACCAAAGTACATATTTTCCTATATAATAACTATTATAATAATTATTTTTCTCAGTCCCTTTGACTTCAAGTAAACAAGACTGTACATAGGGTTGAAAGCACAGGTGACGGGAAAAAAATCACACGACAGTATATAGTATATATGTATACAATGAGAGATTATCAGATTATTTTTCCCATCACCTGTGGTTGAAAGGGTTAAAGAGTAAAGTAAAAGACCAAAAACTGGATAACCAGTATATACCGGTATGTTAAAGAGTACCATGATATTTTACCTGTCGTTGGAGGTAACGATGAGCCCTGGGGCCAGGATGACGGGCAGCATCGTGGGCAGGCTGAGCTGGGAGCCAGCCCACGTGTACTGGCAGCCGCACTTCACCTTCAGGTAGTAGTAGAAGCCCATGGCTGCCGCCACGCCCGACGTCCCTGTGACTGTCACCGTCTGGCCATCCGACACAAGCTGGTAATAGAGGGTCTCGATTTACTCATCCAGAGCTCCAGATAAGGTGCGTATTGGCGTATTAACACACTTATCTTAGCAGAATATGCATTAATTATCAAAAATGGGAGTGCAAAATACGCACAGCAATGTGAAAATACTTATTGATTTTCAAATTGAGTAGGGGAAATAATGTATTAAAGTTGAATATTAAATTTTTTAATTTGTTCTATTTTTTAACATTTGTTCCCCATTTAATAAAACATAAAATCAGTAATACATTTGTAAAAGTAAAATACGCATGAATTTGAAATCTGGGGGTATAACACTCTTTAGATACAAAACTTATCGTCAGCTTTGCTCATCACATCTAAGGACAGTTACCGTCTACAGTCAAAAGCATCTTTGCCAATGGCAGTACCCATAAAGCGCGTTCGGCCGAAATGAATAATGCAAATTTTGGGTACAAGATACAAGTGGTTATGACCCTGCTTTAAAACAGGTTTTAGATTCCGATCCAGCATGCGTACTCACAGAATGGTTCATATCGCAACCTGCGTGCCTGGTGTTTTCATGAATATTGATTGCGGAATGTCGTTCGGGAGAAATTTGTTATTTTTCACCTTTAACCAGTATTGGCTGACGGAAGGACATGTCCTAAGATCCGGCAGTTTTAGTTTAACAATATTCCTTTATGATTAACCCTTCCTACGCTGTTGACGGAAATTGTTTTGCATTTTTTCTTTAATTCTTAACAAAAAACTGGTTTTGACAGCACATGAGAATCGTCTCCACTGGAGACGATTCTCTTGTGCTGTCAAAACCAGGTTTTTGTCGAGAAATATTGAAAATAAAACATTTTCAGAAGACAACAACATTTAATTCAGCGTAGTAAGGGTTAATGAAATAGTCCAAACAAAACATGGCACAGACAATGTACTATACTCAGGTGTGAAAAAGTTACGTAAATTTAAACAATACAAAACACATACATTGAATGTATCTTTGTGCTGAGGCCCAATGCGGCCGTCAATGACGACCTTGAAATGTGACACCTTTTCCCCCAGCACTCGACGTATCAAGTCATCAACGGCTACTGTCTGGGTCAATGGTGATGCCTTGGGCTTTATATGGTCAAGGGCAGGAAAATCTGTAAAACATGCGATATGATTTGATTGATTGATTTCCTGATTGGAGCTTTACATAAATTCAACAGGAAGATCACATACAAACGGGAATACACCTGTATCCGCGAGCACTAAACGTTCAGCACTAAAATTACTATAGAAACATTCATCACTGCGACAGCATCCTAAGCTGGTGCCAGATTACCCTAAATATTACACTGGAACAATTGGTCTCGGAAGTGAATCCCTTTAAGAATGTTAACCCTTTCACCCCCAAGTAACTGGAATGGATTTTGATATGTTAATTTTGCAACCAATCAAATCAATCGTCACAAAATGGTTTTCAGACGAGTCCATTTATGAAAACTGGGAGATTTTGTTCTCAAAAATATGAAAATTACTTGTAAAAGTGCAGATCCTGACGAGACGGCTCGCCACGAGCCGGCTCATCTGGATCTACACTGTTTGCCAATACCATTCTACAGGCCTGTGGTGTTGAAAGGGTTAAAGGTGCATGGCCATTCAGTAGGCAGAACATGAAAGGTTATAATGTAGGGAGAGATAGTTTTGTATATTCTGTAGATGACATTTTCTGGCAAATTAAACATTCATTAACCATTACCCCATGTATTGATTGGCAATATTATACATTTTATATCAGACGAAAATGTCCACTCATATCAGGGGAGATAACCGTGTTTCTTTAAAATGTTAACGGACATTACTGTTTATTCTCTGTATTTATCTTTTGATGTGCAATGATCATACTTTATAATCTGTCGAAATTTATTTTTTTCAGGTGACGCATGTAATTAGTATTATGTATAAATAATTAAAAAATGTCATGCCTTATTCGCATATGAAAATAGCCTGATACCACCGCGAGTCACTATCAGTAAACAAAATATTACTAAATGATTATATCTGTATAGCGGGCATTCATAATATTTAGAACTAGTGGAATAGTGACAGAATTATACACTTGTTTAATTCCTATAAAGAACATTTTGTGTCTTCCGAGTGGGCATGTAAATCATGAATTCCATATGGGTAAGAACAACTTGAAATGATTTTTTGCTATTTTTCTTATTTCTATTTAAAAGTATACTTTGTAACAACTTTTAAGTGAGTTCAACGAGTGGTAACAACATATACTTCAGTCAATAACAGAAGTAGTTTTATTTTTCATTTGAAAATTGTGTAACCTCAGCATGTAATGGGTTTAACCCTTAGACCGCTATCTTATTTTTTTTGTCGTCTGCTGTTTATTTTCTATTTTCCATTTTTATCATCAAAAACATGCTTTGAAAGAAATTTAAAATAATTTACAACATGCTTTGACAGCACTTCAGAACAATTTACAACATGCTTTGACAGCACTTCAGAATCATTTCCATTGGAAATGATTCTGAAGAGCTGTCAAACCATGTTTTTATTGAGAAATAAGGCAAGATATAAAAGCAACAGCAGACGACAATTGTTGTGAGTAGCGTCTAAGTGTTAAGAAAAATTCCTCATTTACAAGAGAAATAGAGAACACCAGGCTAGTGTCTTTTGACATCACGTCTATCAGGCAAGGCCCGGAAACACGTAGGAATTCCGCGGATCAAAGAGGACTTCCTATTGTTTATGTTGTGTCATTCGGTAACATCAAGTCGACATTGTTCGACCAATGTAATGTCGGCGAAAGTTGTTGGGACCCAGATATGCATATCTAGTCTATGCAGGATATATTTGTTATCATGCAGCGTGTATTCCGCTTGAAATAAGTTTGGTTTTATCAGGTTATGGTTCAAGTTATATTTACCTGGCACAGCAATTGCCAGGGTCAGGCAGCAGCTAACACACAACAGATGGAGCCAGCTCTGAAACAGGTAAAACATGACATCACTGCTCCAGATAAGCTGCGTATTTGCGTAAATACATGTACCCAATTAAAATTGCCAAAAACCCAATTGAAATCAGAAGTAGTGAGTATCAAAAAGCAATGAAAAATTTGTGATATCTTTATCATGCTACAGAAAACAATAAACAGACCACAAATATAGCATATTTTCTTATTTTTCCATGAAAACACATATTGGTATTTCATTAGAATTGTCTCCAAGGAGACAATTCTAATGAAATACCAAGATGCGTTTTCATTTAGAAGCAAACTATTCAATAAGTGCGGTCTGCTGATGTGTAAACAGTAGTGTGATTCTATTTTACACAATTCAAATTTTGAAATACCCAATTGCTTCAGAAATGATGGAGTGACAATACTCAATTACTAATTCCTTAACCCTTTCAACACCACATACCTCTATAGAGACAATGTTTGCAAACAGTGCAGATCCAGATGAGCCGGCTCGTAACGAGCCGTCTCATCAGGATCTCCACTGTTTGTTAATAATTTTAAACGTCGTACAGATTACCCTTTTAGAAGAATGGGATAATTTGAATGAGCAAAATTAATGAAATAGCGTGAAACATTGGCATGGAACATCCTATTAAGTTACTTGGTGCTGAAAGGGTTAAATTGCGAAAATCTAAGTACATGGAGAATACTATGATAGTGTCTTTTGGTATCACGTTTATGAGGCAAGGCTAGCAAACACATAGGAATTCCTACCATTTCTGAGCCAAGCCTGATGCACTTGATATCAGAAGACACCAGCATGGTATTCTATTTATCAGGTAACACTTTATAATACAGGACGGGGAAAACGTAACATAGTTTTCGTTGTTAACATTGCGTCATCACACTGAAGTCCTTCGGCAACGTTATGTGACGTCGTTCGACCAATGAAACGTCAGCAAAAGTAGTTGTGACCCGAATGTACCTATCTAATCGAGGCAGGTTACGACAATTTGTTATCAGTCAGTGTGTATTATGTGGTCAATGGATATAGCAAGCTACTTGATTACCCCTTTCACCCCGAAGTAAATGGAATGGATTTTGATATATTAATTTTGCAACCAATCCAACCACCACAAAATTGTATTCAGACTAGTCCATTTATGAAAAGGGGTTGTTTTTGTTCTCAAAAATATGAAAATTACTTGCAAAAAGTGCAGATCCTGATGAGCCGGCTCGTCGTCACGAGCCGGCTCATCTGGATCTACATGTTTAGCCAATACCACTATACAGGCTTGTGGTGTTGAAAGGGTTAAAATATGTGTCCTACCTGTCTTGGAGCTCTTATAGCTCACACTGGCGAAACAAGCCGAACCCCTGTGGATAAACTCACCATAGTTAATTTGTCAGCAGAGCCTGTTTACACACTGGAGATAGACACCCAAGGCGGGCTGTGGATGAAAATATGGATGGTAATAACAGAGCTCCAGATAAGTTTTGTATCTAAAGAGTATTATATCCCCATATTTCAAATACAATGCATATTTTACTTTTACAAATGTATTATTGATTTCTTCATCATTAAAGGTACATGCCCACGCAGCAGGTTACACTGTACTACTACTTTTCATTTTCTGTCATGCCTTATATGAGCCATTTGTCTATCCACTAACGAGTTATTTTTAATTACGGCGCGTGTTAATTGGTGTTAAATCGCATTTTATATGCCGCAACCAGAAAGGGTATTTTCCGACCTCGTGCTATTTTTACCAATACGCGTCACGTGACACGGTCAATCGTATCACATCTTTGACATGCGCAGTGAAGTATCTGAAGTTGAGAAGAAAAATCTCTGTTCGAGTCCAAATCTAAATTTCCACGTAACTCTTTCCATTTGGTGATCTGGTCGCCAATATTAACCACTCTCTCTCTGTACTGCCTGTCCCTCAGACAATTCGCCTTTTTTTTTTGGCCGACGCCGTTTCATACAATTTCCGTCCTGGACGTTTCTACATGTTGATATTCTTGTTTACATATTGGGAAGCCTACTGGCGCGCGTAGTATACTGCGCATGCGCACCGCACGCCGTTATGTGAAAGTCGTCGTCCCCGCACATTATCAAAATAGACTGTTACCGCCGCGCGTCGCTAACAGTAAATTGATAATTAATAAATGATTATATTTGTATAGCGGCACTCGTCACTTTTAGAACTGGTGGAATAGTGACATAATTATACACTTATTTAATTCCTATAAAGAACATTTTGTGCGTACTGCGTGGGCATGTATCTTTAAATAGGGAACAAATGATAAAAAATAAAGCAAATTTAAAAATTTCCTTTTTGAGCTGCAAAAAGCAAATTTGCAGCTCAACTAAGTGAATTTTCAACTTTATTACAGTATTTTCAGTGTTTAAAATATGCCAATGCACACCTTATCTGGAGCTCTGTAATAATATATATATCAGCACAGTACCTTAATACTTGGAGCAGTTTATCAAGTTGGTCATTGGCAACTACAATTGAGAACAACAGGTCCAAGTGGGCCAGAGTCCTTAACCTGTAGCATATTTCACCAACATTACAAAGTATACTTATCTAGCAAAGCATACTTTGAGGGAGAAATTTTTAATTTAAGGATAAATGTATTACTTTTTATTATACTGAAGTTATTATAATGTAATAAATTCAGTATATTATAATAAATTCAGTATAATAATTATGCATACTTTTAATCATCAAATATATGCAGTCGTTAGTTCTCAATGAAATAATGCATTTCGGGAAAAATAAATGATTACTCCCTGAAAGTATGCTTTGCTAGATAAGTCTACTTTGCAATTTTGGTGAAATCGGCTACTGATCTTCTACATTCTTTATTTCCCAACAAAAGTGTATGTTGTTACCACTCAGTTGAACCGTCTCGTCTAGACGGTTCAAATGAGTCGTAACAACATATATTTTCATTGAGAAATAAAGTATGCTTTGCAATTTTTATGAAATCAGCTACTGAAGTCTGGAGCAATCTTATCATTTATTTTTCACGAAATGCATTATTTCATATAGAACTACCAACTGCATATATTTGATGATTAAAAGTATGCAGAATTATTATACTGAATTTATTACATTATCACAGCCATTTTGAAACGAGGCAAAGCCACGAAGGCCAGGTTTTTTCCAACGTATGCCAAAATGTCGACGATATCGCGCTTTCTGCAAGCGGGTGCGACAATGATGATAAACACCCATGTGAAGTATCAAGGTAATGGGTGAAGCAGTTGCAGAGTATAGTACAGGAAAAAACTTTAACAAAAAAATTCAAAGTAATTTGACCTTGACATTGGGCACAGGGGCCGCACGGTTGGGGGGTAGAATGAAAATATGGATGATGATAAACACCCATGTGAAGTTTCAAGGTAATGGGCGAAGCAGTTGCAGAGATATAGTATAACGAAAAACTTTTAACCAAAAAACTTTAACCAGACGTACGTTAAAAAGTTAACGTTGAAAATGGCTAAGTTAATTGCGTAGAAATAAGAGGTGAAGGTAAAAAAAATGGTCACATGTTGGATAGTTTTATGTGGTAGGCACCCCTTAGTTATGAATCTGTGAAAGTTTGGTGGTCCTAGGTGGTACAGTACGTACCAAAGAAATGGACTTAAACACGAAAACATAACATTGTAAACGCGAAAAGTTAACATTGAAAATGGCTAAGTCGACGGCGCGGAAAAAATGGGTCAAGTTAAAAAAAAGTAACATGTTGGATAGTGATATGTGGTGGGCACCCCTTGATTATGAAGCCGTGAAAGTTTGGTGGTCCTAGGTGGTACAGTACCAAAGAAATGGACTTAAACACGAAAACTTAACATTGAAAACGCGAAAACTTAACATTGAAAATGGCTAAGTCGACTGCGCGGAAAAAATGGGTCAAGTTCAAAAAAAGTAACATGTTGGATAGTGATATGTGGTGGGCACCCCTTGATTATGAAGCCGTGAAAGTTTGGTGGTCCTAGGTGGTACAGTACCAAAGAAATGGACTTAAACACGAAAACTTAACATTGAAAACGCGAAAACTTAACATTCAAAATGGCTAAGTTGATTGCGCGGAAAAAATGGGTCAAGTTAAAAAAAAAGTAACATGTTGGATAGTGATATGTGGTGGGCACCCCTTGATTATGAAGCTGTGAAAGTTTGGTGGTCCTAGGTGGTACAGTAACAAAGAAATGGACTCAAACACGAAAACTTAACATTGATTGTGGACGCCGCCCGCCCGCCCAGCTTTCGCCAATCCAATAGCCTGGATTTTTTTTCAAAAAACCTGGCTAAAAAGTAACATGTTGGATAGTAATATGTGGTGGGCACCCCTTGATTATGAAGCTGTGAATGTTTGGTGGTCTTAGGTGGTACAGTAACAAAGAAATGGACTGAAACACGAAAACTTATCATTGTAAACGCGAAAACTTAACATTCAAAATGGCTAAGTCGACTGCGCGGAAAAAATGGGTCAAGTTAAAAAAAAGAGTAACATGTTGGATAGTAATATGTGGTGGGCACCCCTTGATTATGAAGCTGTGAAAGTTTGGTGGTCCTAGGTGGTACAGTAACAAAGAAATGGACTCAAACACGAAAACTTAACATTGATTATGGATGCCGCCCGCCCGCCGCCCGCCCAACGCCCAGCTTTCGCCAATCCAATAGCCTGGATTTTTTTAAAAACAACCTGGCTAAAAATTAATAAATTTATCCTAAAACTGAAAATTTCTCCCTCAAAGTATACTTTGATAGAAAAGTATACTTTGCAATGTTGGTGAAATAGGCTACTAGGCCATTGAAAGAATGACATTTTGACCTTCAGTGGCAATAATAACTCAATTTTGAAAAGAAGATGATCGCCGGCAAGTCGCTTGCCCATGCATAAAGGTCAAGGTCAGCCGAATGACACTGCCTCGATAGGCACAATGTTAAGAAGCAGTTGATGAGGTTTGGTAATGATCGGATGCAGAAACTTAAATCCAAAATGATTGACACCTGTGACGAAACCTAGGACGCCGGAATTGTGACCACTATGCCTCACTTTCCATTAACGTGGGTGAAACAGAAATGACACCAGAGCAATCGGCTCATCAATACAATCGATTTGATATACAATATGACCACATTCAGCGACGAATTAAATTTGACCTACATTTGATCATGACACCCCGGGCCACACATTGCTGACAATGGGGCTCACCATTTTAACATTAACAAATGGAGAATTAGTGGTCAGTAATTCCTACAAGATTTGTTCAACGATTCTTGAGAAGATTTTTTTTTTTAAAGAATTTGATATTTTCAGACGGTGGCCATCTTGGATTACATAACGACTACATTTTATCAAATCGGAAAATGCTTTACCGAAGGACCAGAACTGTGAAGTTTGGCCGGCATCGGTGAAGCGATTTATGAGAAGAACATGTTTGAAATCTATACTAAAAGGATGACCTTATGACCTTTCAGTGGCCATCTTGATATAATCATCAGTTTCGACAAAAAATGCATCAGAGTGATTGTCTTGTTGATACCCTTGATATATGATATGACTATATTCCCCCAAGGCCACAACCATATTTGACCACAGGGTCACCATTTTAACAAATCTGAAAGGTTGATTATTCCTACGAATGTTCGTCAAAATTAGTTCATTGGTTTGTGCGAAGAAGATTTTTTAAGATTTTTTTTTTTTAATAGAGGCCATCTTGGATTATGCGACGACTCCATTTTATCAAAAGTGTAAATACTTCATCCAAGGACCAAGCATCAGCCCAATGGTTCATGAGAGATCGTCTATAGTCTGTTTCACGAAAGCTGCCCAAATTTTACGGCTATATAGACAATTAAAAAACAATCTTATTTTTGATAATATTAAATTAAAGGAAAATTTAAGAATGAGCCTTCTTTTTATTTCGTGAAATTCGGTCAAATATTGATTTTATTACGAAAAATTGATTTGTCTATGGGAATTTAACATGGGGGAAAAAGAGGTAAGGCAGTGTGGGAGGAGTCAAAAAACGAAAATTTTGGAAATTGACTCCGAAACCTAGCTAGATAGCTTGGAAATGATCTAACTAAGAAAACAAAAGTTAAATTCCAGTATTTCTAAAATTCAAAAAAAATTCCCCATGTTAAATCCCCATAGACATCTTCACTCCGTGAAGATGTCTATGGGGATTTAACATGGGGAAATTGTTTTTTCGCAATAAAATCAATATTTGACCAAATTTCACGAAATAAAAAGAAGGCTCATTCTTAATTTTTCCTTTAATTTAATATTATCAAAAGAAATCTTGTTTTTGAATTGTTTATATAGCCGTAAAATTTGGGCAGCTTTCGTGAAACAGACAGTAGTCTATTACCTACAATTTGATATATGACAGGAACATATTCGGTTAAAAATCACCCCTATTTTAACCCCTGGGACATGCCCATTTTTTACCTTGTCATTATTTTAACAAATCAAATCTGAAAGAGCATTGGATATCAACAATTTCTACCAAGTTTCACAGAAATTTATCTAGTTATGAGATGTTGTGAAAAAAATGTACCTACTTTTCTATGGTGGCCATCTTGGATTATGTGACAACCTCCATTTTAACAAATCTGAAATGTATTCACCCATTCATCATCCCTGTGAAGTTTGGCCAACATCGGCCCGGAAGTTCAGGAGTAGACATTTGAAATTGTGGATGGACGGACCGATGAAGAGGTAACAATAGGTCACTTAATCGAGCCTTTGGCTAAAATAACATGTATTTTTATTGTATTATTAAGGTGTTTTTTTTACATGAATCTAAAACCTTTGCTTGATGTCAAAGTCAAATCATGTACCAGGGCTCCAGATAAGGAATTAATAGCTGAGTATTGTCACTCATCATTTCTGAAGCAAATGGTATTTCAAAATTTGAATTGGGTAAAATAAAATCACACTACTGTTTACACATCAACAGACCGCAATTATTGAATAGTTTACTTCGAAATGAAAACATATCTTGGCATTTCTTGGAGACAATTCTAATGAAATACCAAAATGTGTTTTCATGGAAATTAAGAAAAATATGCTATATTTGTGGTTTGTTTATTGTTTTCTGCAGCATGATAAAGGTACAACAAAATTTATATTGCTTTTTGATACTCGCTACTTCTGATTTCAATTGAGTCTTTGGCAATTTTAATTGGGTATTTAAGCCAATACGCAGCTTATCTGGGGCTCTGGTTAAAAGAAACGCATATAGTGTTTGCAATTTGGAAATAATGACTATTAACCTGTGGAACACAGAAACAACAATTGTCCTCTGCTGTTGTTTTAGGTTTTGTCTTCATTCTCATGCTGTTCATGGTACATTATGTACTATTATAGCCAACGGCTTTACATTTGAAATATTTATCGGCTGCACACCGTCTTGAAATGTAGAATCTTTTTATGTTTTCCGGCATCTACATTTTGTTTCATGAACATTTTTTTTAAAAAAAGGCAAACTTGTTATTTATTAATATGTCTCTGTATATTATGATGGGCAAAATAAATGAGTTTAAAACATTAATTACATCATATGCAATAATGTTGAGGTTTTCATTTTTATCGTCAGATAAAGTTATGCCAGCACCCGATGTATGTTAATATTTTTACGTATCACCATTGTATTCATCTGTTTTTAGAAGCATTAACCCATTAAAGACGGTATACAGTTATAGAAGTATGAACCTTTTGAGAGAAAAAATCCTGATTTTCTTCATTTCCTATCGAAAGTAAGTGTTGTTACCACTCATATGAGTGGTAACAACATATACCTTTATCGAGGAATGAACAAAATAATGAGATTTTTTCAACAAAAATCATGGTATCCTTAGGCTGAAATGGGTTAACTATGGCTGTCGGTCCTAATTTTTGGGCGACCCCTATAAGCCGGTACCGGTACCAACCGGTACCTCTGTAACGGTAACTGTAATGTGTGGCGAATGTGTTTATGATGCATTTAATTGATAAAATGCGATGGTCAAGTACCACGGTTAATGTAGTTTTTAGAAACGGACAATTACGGAGCAGAAGCAGATGATAAATGGAATAACTTACTGTCTGTTCCTTTCCTGCTGACAAATTTTTGGTTATTAACTCTTTGCATGCTGGGAAATTTGTGGGCTATAAATAGTTCAAAAATAGCAGATGACAATTCATGATATTTTCTTTTATTTCTCCTTATAAATGTCATGAATACGTCTTGGAATTTCATTAGAATTGTGTCCGGAGGACATATTTACAGAGAGAAATAAAACATATACTCCTAATTCGTTTGGCGGATATTTTCACCACTAGCATGCAGAGTTAAACACATAAAATCTAAAAATATATTTAATTGTAAGTACTTTTTCATTTTCATCAATAACAAAGTCACCGTCCCCATTTTTTTTATTGCAATTGTATAATTAGGTCATCCAAGATGGCCGATGAAAGGTAAAAAGATCATTCTTCAGTTACCAACTTCAAATTGCTATATCTCATTAACCGCTTGGCGGATTTGGTCAAATGTTACAAATATGATTCTTTCCTGAAGCCTTTTCAAATTTAACAAAAATAACGGCAAAACACACAATCCAAGATGGCCGCCATCCCAAAAGTGGGTCAAATTCTTAACCATTTTCTAATGAACTGACAAGCTGATCTGAACAAAACTTTACAGAAATGATTGACCAATGATGGTCTTTCAGATTTGTTAAAATGGTGACCCCCATGGCCATGGTTCATCTATTCAAACGTTTCACGGTGTATGAAAAACAACAAATAATATTGACAAAACCCCCACACCATCGAACCGAACACAATTAATAAACTAATATTACTATCCTACTCTTTGTGCCTGGGAGAGAATGAGCCAAAGAATCAGCGGCTGGATCTAATCAGCAAAGCAAGAAATAATAGTTGCGGGAAGATCTAATCAGCAAAGCAAGAAATAATAGTTGCTCCCGCAATACACAGCATCGGTGTTTCCAGTATGTGTCAGACGGTTGTAGAATAAGTGGTCACTACGCCTGCGGCAATGGGATAAAGTGATGTTAGTTATCTTCATGGATGTTTTAGCTGTTTTAGCTGTTAAATTTGGTAAACATTTTGATCGAGAAATAATGATTTAATGTACATTTCTTCACGATCACAGCCCTTTGTTTACATCAGTATGTAAATTAGTTGCCGTCTGCAAACAAACCAGTCCCTGTAACACCAAAAGTGGAAATATGGAAACACACAAGGCAAATATGTTTTAAATTTTAGAATACATTTATCGCCGGAAAAGCATAGCTTAGACCGCTACTCACAACAATTGTCGTCTGCTGTTGCTTTTATATCTTGCCTTATTTCTCAATAAAAAAATGGTTTGACAGCACTTCAGAATCATTTCCATCTACTGTCAAAGCATGTTTTTGATGATAAAAATGGAAAATAGAAAATAAACAGCAGACGACAACAAAATTAAGATAGCGGTCTAAGGGTTAAATCACATATATAGCCGGGTGTGGAAAGCCGTGACCTAGCTGTGTGAAGACAGGTACACTTAATACTTATTACTCCAGTGAATATAATTATTACATTACCATTTTAATTGTTTTGTTTAACAAAATTGTAATTATATAAAAAAAAAACATTAATTAATGTATTCTAAAATTGAATATTTAATCCCTCAATGTGCAGTTTGCTAAATTAGTACACTTAAGTTAGTACATTTATTAAATTGAATGGTGGTCATATTGGTTTCGGAGAAAAAAAGCTTATTATTTTTATAAAAAATAGTTGCTCATAAAGAGAGAGAATTAAGTGAAAGTTTCTTTAAACAAAACATATAACTGGAAAATTACATTTTGGACCAGATCACTATTTTGTGTTCTGGTCCGTTTTGTATCAGGGCCATTTTAACATTTCAACCTATTCGATGTTCGTCCAGATTTTACGATTGAAAAGCAAATGACATTGCAAACCGTTGCTGGCACCAGCTGTGTTACTATAATACACGATAATCACGATAGATAATGCAACCTAGAAGCGCTGAAGATTCGTTCTTTGACCGTTCAAGTTTACTGTTAGTGTTATGCATGACACATGAGCATCACGAGCTCAGAGACGGAAAATGAAACCGGTGCCCAGATATCTGTTCCGAACACTTGTGGACCGGGAACCAAATCATTTTCGAACCACAGGGGGACGACTCGATGGTTAAAGGCCTATCAATTAACATAATATTCTACCCAGGATGGTTGAACGGTGTTTTGAAGACTGAATTTGTTATTTTCCTAATTTTACTAAAATAATTTGGACATTCAGTGGCTCTTTATGAGCAAGAACACAATCAGTTACGTCGCAATATGGAACTTATAGATATCCAACTTGTATAGTCCAACTTTTGAAAATCACCTGACATATGTAGGCCTACGTCAGCTCAATCTTTACTAAGCTTTACCAGTATCATCATCGCATTAATGTATCAATATACCATATGCCATTCGGATGTCATTGACCTACTTTAAACAATATAGGTCACGCCCAGCACCACTTGGACGCAAGTCTAAATTTTGGATATTTTCAATGGTAGTCGCGGGTCTTTACCAAACTTACATGGATGGCTATAACATCACTGTGTCATTCGGGTGACATACTTACCTACCTTTCTAGAAATACAAGTCAATTACAAGTGTATGCACCGGTACGTCCAACGTTTGCATGTGTCCTGGTGAGTTAATTGGGTTTTACATCAATAGCTTCCTCACATTAATTGATATATCTACAAGTATCATCGGGTGACATATATGCCGGGCGAGACGCTACCTGGTGGTCGCATTGAGTTTCGATATCCTGTGTTAGGAGGCGTTTATGTCATGGAATGTAAAAATACTGCACAGTCACTGACACACTTTGATGACCATTTCAATAAAACCGTGACAGCGCTTGCAGGGCATACATTTTGCGAGTGTAATGGATCATTTGGCAGTGTCTTGTAATCATTATTAGCCGATCTATTTATAGATCGGCTAATATATTGGTTATCCATCGAATTCTGAAAAAGTTTGTAGCAACCCTTTTCTCCGCTATTCGGTAATCTACGAACGCGAATTTTTCTGTATCACTTCCAAATTGCATCAACCGATAAAGTTTGCATTTTTGGCAATTATCTCCGTTTAAAACTTTACTTATAGCCAAATAACACAATTTTGAATACTTAATGAGCTGAACGCCTGAAGAGATTTAACCCGGAAGTTATTGTTGTTGAAGTCCATAGTTGGCTCTAATGGCCATATACGCCAACATACGCCGATTATTGGGCTAATTTAAAGCTTTTATTTATTAAACAGAACAAGTTTCAGCCACGTATAATCGCGTAATTTTATGTGTTTATTCGGCTAATTTATAATCGACCTCTGCTCAAAATCTCCTTACTAGCAGCCCCAGCATTTTCGGGTTTATCCCAGCATCTCGGGTTTATCCCATTGGATCGCGTATGCGCGTCATTTGACGCTAGTTAATATTCACAAAATTTTCCACCAATCAAAACGAAGAATTGCCCTTCATAGCCAACTTTGATTTGTTTACGTATCATGCAGAGATGGCAGGGATGCATCCAGCACGCGCGATTGCGGCAATCCCCCTTAATTATTGTCAATGCCGCAAATTATTGATTGTCTTGCGCCCGACATCGCGCAAAAAATCACGGATGGGGCACATTAGGCCAATCTGGGCATGTGCCTGAATACGCAGGAGCTTGCGTCTATTTTTAGATGACACTGTAACCGCTAGATATATATAGCCCTGGTAGCTCCGCCCACTCGCATGCTGCCACAGAATTCAGACAACACACACACAGTGACTACAACTTTGTGTATTGCGGAGTGTAATTTGTAGATAAATAGAGCATACAGTACAGGTGTTACGCTGGAATATTTCGCAACATAATGGTGACAACAAAACATTGCTGCTATGGCATTGCTGCTATTGGATGGATTTGGGAACGGGTTTCCAAAACCTGCACAAAATCGAGAAAAATGTCAACGCTGGGTACAGAACTGTGGTCGAAAATAGTTTACCATTGACAATGTTACCAGAGACACCTACATATGTTCGATGCACTTTACCCTGATTTGATCCGCTAATAACATCATGCTCTGCATGACTTTTCATTTTGTTCTTGGGAAGTTACTTAACATGTTGTGTTTTCTGTATTGTCTTGTCTGGTTGAATGAGTCACTCCAAGTATCTATTGTTTTTTCGCTTCAGCCGATGCTGTGAGGCGGTTGTGCCATTGATTGTGCCAATACACAAATGAACAAGAGCAATGTAATGGATATTTTTTGGTAGTCATGTTCGATTATCATGGATATTTGTGTCTTTGTCTCGCCATGTATATTGGATTTACATTCATTAAAAGAAACAATGTGAGCAATGGACACACTTTTCGCATTTATTGATGTCTTAAAGACACATTTCTTTACCAATTTCTCACAATGTAAACCTAATCACTAATCGGCACATACGATTGTGTTTTTTGACACGTTCTCCTATCTGTTTCTATATCTTTATCCACACTCACGTGCATTGTCAGGTAACTGCGCTCCGTGTGAAATAAATAAATGCATAGGAAACAGCAATATATATGTATAGAGGAATAAATAAACAAAAGCTCATATTTACAAAAAAAAACCGGCTCAAACACAGGCGTGGCCAACTTCCATACCCATTCTTCTTTCTTACTTCGATCCACTCAATGTTGAGTAATTAACCTCTTTGCAGAGATAAATGCTCCTTCACCACAATTAGGGATGGATTGTGGCCTGGCCTAGGGGTTAGAACATCTGACTTCCAATCCGGAGGTTGTGGGTTCAAACATCGCCTTTGGCATCAACGATACTTTCATAGTATTTCCATCCATCTGGACTGTCTTACGAGTATTTAAACCGTCTCTATATGACCCTAGCTGTTTGTGGGAAATTAAACCCATTCACTTTTACTTTTTACTTCAACACAATGTAACCGCAACCTGTATTTACATATATATTGTTACACTTGTACTTTTCGTGTGCCACGACGACTGCGCTTCATGTTACTGGTCTATGTAAAGTATTTCTGTCGCTCGCTATGAAGAGTGTATCACAGGGGCCGTGTATGATGTTCTAAGGTAGACATAGATCTAGAGTCTGCGCTTAGTTTCATTTTGCATTGAGGTGAGTACACGTTCGTCTAAAAACGTTGAGTCGAGTAATGTCTGGATTTGAGCTGATTGTCCAACGTTCTGACGTTGTAGGTTACACATACTGATCAATTGTATACACATACTTGATATCAAGGAGCACATTTTCTCTAACTGTATACAGTACAGTATTGCACAGTTGAGTAGGAAATGTTCAATTGTTTCATCTGTTGTATCACAAAGTAGGCATGTCACGCTTACTTCGGACTGATTGAACTTCATCCTATTTGTGTTTATATAGTATATATGTTCCACATGTTAGTTTGATTTTAACCGGCTGTCTTCTGATTTCTCTAACACAGGCAACACGCATACATACAATAGGGTGCAGTAAGCCAGGTTTATATATATGAAAATTGAGATTTGACAACTGTGTGTCTAGTTCAGCTTGTGTGATTACCTGGGTTTGCCAGTATGAGTTCACAGTGGTATATACGGTATGTTTACAGTTTTGTCTATGGCAGTCACACAATCAACAAACTCTAATTGGGAGAGATGGTGATAGCAGTTTTGAATGTTATTAGCCTACTGCGCTTTTTGTATGATATTTTTTTTTATATTTTGTACTTATTTTCCAGCGATCTCTTGTCTTTATAGTACCGGTATTGCTGTCTTATTTTTTCCCCGCCTGCTACCGGGAGCATAGCCTCTCCATTAGCATTATTGTTAACCATTACGCTATTTAGGCACACTTTGATCCGTGTATCCGGTGACCGTATCCGGTTTACGTGAAAAAATGAAATAATAACAATGTCAATGAAAAAGTATGTAAATAAAACTACTACCGATGCCAGATACTGGAACAGGTAAATTATTTAATTGTAACTGGACGTTATTGCTGTTTCAGATAAGATCCCGTTGTATAATTGAAGCGTACTGGGTTGTTTAGTGTTTTCGGACCATAATTTTCCGCTTCGGACCAAGATGTTTCGGACCAACAATAAATTGGCTATTCCAGAAAATGTTAATTGTCAATAGAGAAGAGGAGATAAACACATTTGTCTGATGGATGTCTCATTAGTCCATGGAGCGAGGAGATGTGGTAATGAATAGTTTATCCAGATATTGGTGTGGTGTACCGTGGTACCATGGGGATTCAGGAGGTTCCGTCAACTGGAGGTTTCGTCAATTAGGCAAACTAGAGTGAAAAGTCGAGTGGTTCCGTCAACTGGTTACCGGTTCGTCAATTAGGCGATTATAGTTGAATGGTATTTATCACAAATCGGCTAATTGATGTCAGGGTTGGCCGGGAAATCATATATGGGAAATACCGGGGGCGGGAATTCCCGGCGGGAAATACCGTCCCGGGAAATACTCCCCAAAGTGGGAAATACCGGGAAATATGAATTTTAATGTTATTATTTGATAATTAAAGTTATTTAAATTAAGTTTTAAGCTCAGTAATAGTTAATTAAACAATCAACAACTTAATAATTAGATATAGGGGTTAATTACAATGTATAGATCTGTTTCATTCCCAACTTTGTAAATTACTTCAGAAATCTTCATTTTTTAGGAAGCATCTGAGTGTCTGCTAGATACAATTCACAAGGATAACGTCATCATGATCAGACTATGTTTAGACAACATGCTGTTAATTGTCAACCTTCTCCCACACTAATATTCGGTATCAAGAAATGACAATAAATGATCTTAGCATGCATGATGTGCATACACAGTCTCTTACAGGTCTTATATGACTGACAATGTACTGTTGTTTTATGCTTTTGCATTTGTATTATTTATTTGCATTAAATATTATGACATTTATTTAACGTTAAGACTATGGGCCACGATGGTACATATGAGATACAGTATGTACCTAAAATCGTTAAAATTAGCCAAAAGCCTACTAATGTCTACTTATTTGCATGTACATTGATGAGACTTTAATATACTTTAATAAACCATCAGACTATGACAACAGGCTGTTAATTGTCAGCCTTCTCTCACACCTTTTGTGTCCTACTGTATAATAAGAACCCAGGTGGTCTGTATATGGTCATGTCAAGTTGTAAAACAATTACACTTACACTGTACATGGATTATCCTTGTTATCAACAGGGATGTTCTCAAAATACTAAAAGCAGCTTTTATTAGTGGCAGGTTACTATAGTAATGAGGGGTGTTCTCATATACAATAAAATAGACAGTTGGCAATTACTACATAGACTTGTATATAAGGAAAAATATTGTCTAGAAAATAAGTGTTTTTTTCTCTAAATAAACTTATTATTTCTTTTTTTATTGCAGAATGTTTTACCTGTAGGCTTATCAGTCTACACAGATATAAACCATAGTAGATATAGGGGAATATAGAGACTCATCTTCACATTTTGGAATGAAAAAGACCACCAAGATTCATATTTCCCGGTATTTCCCTCCCGCCGTCCTGGGAAATACTCTTATTTCCCGGGAAATTGCCAACCCTGATTGATGTTCAATTCATGAAGCTGACGGGGAAAAAAACAGGCCAAAATAATGCCACGGCAGCACCGTGCTGTCGTGGTGGCCGCTACGGCCCTGAACAGATTGTGTATCTGGTGATGGCTGAAAAATGATGGCTGACAAATGCTGCAGAAGCGGGTGATTATACAAATACACAAAATATACACCTAAATATACTTTAAAATGTTATTAAAATATATGCCATTAAATGTCCATAACACATATTTGCAAATATTTGCCATTAAATGCCCATATACAACTAAACCTACTTTAAAATTGTAACAAATATCTGTCATTAATGTCCACTTAATGACCATCAATTATCTGATCAATTGTATGGCACGTGCCGGTCATTATCGAGTTTTACTCTTAATTGCCTAATTGACGAACCGGACGCCGAGTTGACGAAAGCTCTCAGTTGACAAAACCTCCAGTTGACGGAACCTCTGACACCCGTACCATGGGAGTTGGGGTAGAGTTGACTATGGGGCTCCAGTGCTCGTCATATATTGCACAAAAAGATACCAACTGGCAGGAGGTTCCCATTTTGTTATGGTGTAACATAGGTATTTCCCCCATGTTATACATTTTACAACCGCGAGTCGCTATCAGTAAAATAATGGTTACTAGATGATTATATCTGTCCTGTATCGTGCTCGCAAATTTTAAAACTGGTGAAATAGTTACACAATTATACACTTATTTAATTTCTATTTATGCCTCCCAGATGGGACCCCAACTTTAATACATAGGCAGGGGTTGAAATTTCACTTGCCCAGCTCGCCATGGCGAGTGTTTTTTTGTGGCAGTTGAGTACTTTCTACAGGCACTCGCCCAGTTTGGTCAGAAATTTTTTTCCTGAAGAAATTGCATATTAATTCCATCGATAACGGCCAACAAATGGTATTAATTCAGCGACCATTTGTTGTTTACAGTTTACATCAGTTTGCCGGAAGTAAGATTCAAGCAGTGTCTATGTATACGGTTTCGGGTAGAATCGCTAGCGATTTTGAACACGGTCCATATCGGGCAAATTTAATTCACGGATTATTTATCGGCTGTACGCGACCGGGCTAACAAATAATATGACTGCGAGTATAGACTAGTGTGTGCATTATCATACGCGGACACATATATCGTCTCGTAGACAGTTGGGGTTAACGCGCATTTCAGACGCCAAACATAACGGCTTGGGACGAAACGGTCGGCGCCGGGTCCGAAACCATTGAATTTAGTAATTAAGGCAGCACACAGCGCATGCAAACATAGCCACTATAAATAAAACAAAATCTATGCCACTCAACTCTTATAGAAAATAATAAGCGTGCAAGCCTCTGAGCAAATTCGACTGCTAAACTCAAGACTGCTAAAAATGTTGTTGAAGAAAAGTCAACGAAGTTTATATAAATAACAATAATAGTGAATATGTCCGTTTTGGTAATGATCATATATATGTACAAGCTATGTTTTTGTCGCGCCCGCTTGCGGAAAGCGCGATATAGTCGGCACTTTGGCGTACGTACGTGTGTCCGGTTAAAGTTTTTGGTTAAGTTTTTTGGTTAAAGTTTTTGGTTAAGTTCTTTGGTTAAAGTTTTTGGTTAAGTTTTTTGGTTAAAGTTTTTCGCTATACTATATCTTTGCAACTGCTTTGCCCATTACCTTGTACTTCACATGGGTGTTTATCATCATCTATATTTTCATTCTACCCCCCTCCTGTGTGGCCCCTGTGCCCAAAGTCAAGGTCAAATTACTTTGAAGTTTTTGGTTAAGTTTTTTGGTTAAGTTTTTTGGTTAAGTTTTTTGGTTAAGTTTTTTGGTTAAAGTTTTTGGTTAAGTTTTTTGGTTAAAGTTTTTCGTTATACTATATCTCTGCACCTGCTTTGCCCATTACCTTGAAACTTCACATGGGTGTTTATCATCATCTATATTTTCATTCTACCCCCTCCCGTGCGGCCCCTGTGCCCAGTGTTAAGGTCAAATTACTTTGAAGTTTTTGGTTAAAATTTTTTTCGCGCCCGCTTGTGGAAAGCATGATATAGTCGGCACTTTGGCGTACGTACATACGTACGTGTGTCCGGTTAAAGTGTTTGGTTAAGTTTTTTGGTTAAAGTTTTTCGTTATACTATATCTTTTTTTTTAGTGTCCATGCCTCGCCACAAGGCGCGACATGCAGGCCTGCGGCCATCTAGTTTTTAATAAGATGCAACATTACAAATAGCATTTTATTTTTTTAAAAAATGGGCATGTAACTTTTTGACCTGGGCAAGTAATTTATATTTGTACTTGCCCAGCTAGGCGAGTGGAAAAAAATGATTTTTTAAACCCCTGATATGCCCCGTTTATAAGCCAGCCACTGTACAGTCACCCAATGGTTTGATGCACTGCGCTAACTACACACTAAAAGACAGGTCAGTGTACACTTGCACTGATATCGCGTCATCAGTGAATATACTGAATTAAAATATTTATTTATTGGATAGTTCTAAACAAGTTGATTGTCTGGATAAATAGATTATAATTGTACTTTCCCAGCTGGATATTTTTTAGCCCTGGACGTCGTAGGATGACGTTCAGTATCTCAACATGTCACTGAGCTCAGCTGCCACCAATCAAATTTCCTGATTCCAAGCAGGGCTCCAGATAAGGAATTAGTAATTGAGTAGTTTCACTCCATCATTTCTGAAGCAATTGGGTATTTCAAAATTTTAATTGGGTAAAATAAATCTCACTACTGTTTACACATCAGCAGACAGCAATTATTGAATTAGTTTGCTTTGAAATGAAAACATATCTTGGAATTCTAATGAAATACCAAGATGTGTTTTCATGGAAAATAAGAAAAATATGCTATATTTGTGGTCTGTTTATTGTTTTCTGCAGCATGATACATGTACCACAAAATTGTTATTGCTTTTTGATACTCGCTACTTCGGATTTCAATTGGGTTTTTCGGCAATTTTAATTGGGTATTTCCGCAAATACGCAGCTTATCTGGAGCCCTGTTCCAAGCATGAGAGCAGGGCTTAAAAAACTTTAATACTTTCTCCAAATTCGTATTCTTCGCTACATGATTGGCTGAGACTGTGCACATCTCTGCCTTGATTAAATCACTTTCCTGATGAGACATGCTCGAGCCTCATGCTGATAAAACTTTCTGAGTATGTCTCCAAATTTGTACTCTAAAACAGACATTGTAATTCTCTGAAACTGAGCTCAACTCAGCTTCAACCAAATAAAGTACCTAATTTTCAGCATGGGCACAGAGTACATGTTCAGAAAGTTTCATCAATTTGGACCCACAAAGATTTAGAATCAGGGGTTCTTGGGTCCGTTTCACTAAACTTTGTTAGACTAAGATATTCGTAAGTGCAAATTTACAATCGTCTGGAAATTTCAATTGATGGATTTACATTAATTGAGCATAGTCTGCATGTAAATCCAATAATTGTTTGCAAGAAAACATTGTTATTGTGAAATTTACAGACTATCATAATTTTGCACTTACAAACATTTTAGTCGTGCAAGGTTTAGTGAAACGGGCCCCTGACCCTTCAATCCAGTGTTCAAGATATGGCTTGATCGTCTGTTGGTAGAGCATTGTACTTCAATATAGGAGGTTGTGGGTCAGTCCCTGTCTAAGGCAGGGAAAAAAACTTTCATAGTATTTTCATCCCACTGGTCTTGTGGATGAGACTTGAAATCAACATCTCTGTATGACAATAGCTGTTGCTGGGACGTAAAACCCTTATCATTCAAACAATTTATTTTTTCAGATCTGAAAAGAAACAATGGTCTATTGGACTATTCAGTGGCTGCACTACTCTGTATGCCTGCCGGACTGTCATGCCGTTGTGTGTCGTTGCCGTGACCAGAGAAATGGGGTGGGATAAAACACAAGCCGTAAGTAAAACTATATGAGGTAAACAAAAAATAGGTGTGTTTACGGTTGCCCGACCAACCCGTTTTTGCTCGACCATATTTTTTGCCGATTTTAATTATTTTTTTTAAATCCTATGAAGTCACTCATTTGTTTATTGCATAACATTGTGCTTTTCACAGTTTAACCCTTCCTATGCTGTTGACGAAAATTGCCGTCTGCTGTTTTTCATTTTTGCTTAAATTCTCAACAAAAAACTGGTTTTGACAGCACATGAGAATCGGAGACGATTCTCATGTGCTGTCAAAACCAGGTTTTTGTCGAGAAATATTGAAAATAAAACATTTCCAGCAGACGACAGAATTTAATTCAGCATAGTAAGGTTTAAGAACATTGTGTATTGTAAATCAAAATATATTATGGTCAAATGTGTGCATTCTAGCACTTTAGTAATATACACATACATATACATGTACGTCTTTGGCATTTTGTATGTGACAGTTGAATCTGGTTATACCCCTTATTATGTGAGTATTACGATTATTCGTAATCCTATTTTAGGGGAAGGGGCCAAGTGCCGTTGGTGTGGTATGGACCTGGCACCAGGTCAGTTTATTCTAATTTCAGGGCTGAATATATTTTTTCTCGATGTAAATATTCCGTTTGGATTTTGGGGATTCCCCCCCCCCCCCCCCCCCCCCCCCCCCACGACAGTGTAATAGATGCTTTATCAAAGGATTGTCGCATAAGTTGATCATTAAATCTATTATATTTTAAATGGATTAAAAACCAACTAACTTACAATTGTTTTGAAGAATTCTTAGGACTGTCACATCATCACTTACACAGAGCTCCAGATAAGCTGTGTATCTACTTAGTATTACCGGTATACCCCCAGATTTCAAATTCAATGGGCATTTTACTTTCACAAATATATTATTGACTTTCTTCATTATTAAATAGGGAACAAATTATAAAAACATGTAATAAAACACATTTAAAAATTCACTTATTTGTGCTGCAAAAAGCAAACACTTGCAGCTCAACTAAGTAAATTTCAACTTTATTACAGTATTTTCACTACTCAATTTAAAAATCAGTGCGTATTTTCACATTGGTGTGAATATTTTGTACTCTCACTTTTGATAATCAGAGCGTATTTTGCTAAAATAACTAAGTGCGAAAAATACGCGAATACTCGCCGTATCTGGAGCTCTGCTCATATGTAATAATTGGTCAGTCAACAATACCTAGGTTGGCGCTAATGGTAGCCGCAGTAGACATTTGGTTACTAAATTAGCCATTTGACATCTAATATTTCACTAATTGACATGTTTAAAATTTTAATTGTGTAAAATAGAATCACACTACCGTTTACACATCAGCAGACCGCACTTATTTCATAGCTAATAGCTATTAAATAAGTGCGGTCTGCTGATGTGTAAACGGTAGTGTGATTCTATTTTACACAATTGAAATTTTGAAATACCCAATTGCTTCAGAAATGATGGAGTGACAATACTCAATTACTAATTCCTTATCTGGAGCCCTGGGAATTAGTAATTAAGTATTGTCACTCCATCATTACTGTTTACACATCAACAGACAGAAATTATTGAATAGTCTGCTTAAAAATGAAAACATGTCTTGGCATTTCATTATAATTGTCTCTTGGAGACAATTCTAATGAAATACCAAGATGTGTTTTCATGGAAAATAAGAAAAATATGCTATATTTGTGGTCTGCTTGTTGTTTTCTGCAGCATGATAAAGGTACGACAAATTTTGTATTGCTTTTTGATACTCACTACTTCTGATTTCAATTGGGTTTTTGGCAATTTTAATTGGGTATTTACGCAAATACGCAGCTTACATGTATCTGGAGCTCACTTTCACTTTCTTACACACTATTCCATTTTGGTTTTCAGGGCTCAGTACTGTCCTCGTTCTTTTGGGGTTACACAATGACACAGTTTCTGGGCGGATATTTAAGCGACCGGATAGGTGGAGAATTGGTGCTGCCAATCGCAGCGTGTTGCTGGTCCCTGGTGACATTTTGGACGCCGCTGTTGGTTTACATATCGGAGGACAAGGACGTTGCTCTCAATATCATTATATTTTCAAGGGTGTTACTTGGAATATTTCAAGGTATGTCACGTTAAGTGTTGGTGACTGGAGAAATGGGGCTTATAACAGGGATTCCGCTGGCGATCGCCACTTTCGCAATTGGCGATAAAAAATTACAATTTTCGAAAAAACTTTTTTTCTCGAAAATTGTAATTTTTTATCGCCAATGATTTATTTTTATCCTATTGGTTATTCCGTTTTTTTTTTTAATGGCGATTTTTTTTCCCAACGGAATCCCTGCTTATAACCTTTGTGATCAGTGTAGATCCAGATCAGCCTCTGCATTGGTTGCTATTCCATCAATGAAACACCTGACCTGCTTCTAACAAACAGTATACGTCCTTATCATGCCACATGACTGGCGACAAATGCCATAAGTCACAGCCACTCATGTAATATCTTCTATATGCATAACCCCTGCAACGAGTTGTGGTGTGAGCGGTATACTGGAGTCAGGTTGTGCGTCCGTCCGTCACTAAATTTAACATCAGAGAAATATTGTTATAACTTCTATTTCCTTCATCTAAAATGCTTAATATTTCACACATGCATTCCTGTAAGGCTCTACTACCATGCTGTGCCAAATCCATGACCGTCCAACCCCCGCAGATCCCACGGTCATGGTCAAATACTTTATAAAACTTAACAAGGGGTAACACCGTCGGACTACCTTGCTGGCGACCCGGGTTCGATTCAGGGTTCAGTTCCAGGGCGTCAGTATTTCTGAGATACTTTGTATTTCCTGCTCTACTAGTCCTTTCGGATAGGATCTTTAAACGGCGTTCCCGTGTATCAGATTTGGAGGAGAGTCTGGGCACGTTAAAGAACCAGAGGGCACTATTCTAATAAGAGCTAGGCCCCATGGTGCCGGTTTCCTCTGTATCCACCTCCTTCCTATCTCCCCTTCTTGGGAGACGACATGCAAGGTCATCGAGCCAGTGCCGTCATTAAATCCAAGCATTTACAAAACTTAACATCAGAGAAATAAGTTATAACTTCTATTTCCTTCATTGAACATTCTTAATATTTCACTTGTGCATTCCTCTAAGGTTGTACTACCATGCTGTGACCAATCTACAGCCGTCCAGCCCCCGTTGATCCCAAAGTCAAGGTGACATTCTTAGTCTCTTTACAAAACTTAACATCAGAGAAATATGTTATAACTTCTATTTCTTAATATTTCATGCATGCATTCCTCTAAGGCTCTACTATCATGCTGTGACAAATCCCCGCTGATCTCGAGGTCAAGGTCACATACTTAGTCAACCTTCTATATGGAATACTACTGGCCCTACACCCACCATACTTGGACAACTTCATCTCCTAGTGATGTACATCAACAACCCCTGATCTATATTTGACCTTGACCTACATTTCCTCTTGAATTACTTACTTAATTCCCCTCGGTTAATGTTTTTAGTCAAGCTTGTAGATGGAATACTCCTGGCCCTACACCAACCATACTTGGACAACTTCATCTCCTAGTGATGTAATTCAACAACCCCTGACCTATATTTGACCTTGACCTACATTTAACCTTGAATTAATTAGTTAATTCCCCTTGGTTAAGGATTTTACTCGACCTTGGTTAAGCTTTTTACTCAAGCTTGTACATGGAATACTATTGTGCATACAGACATCATACTTGGACAACCTTTTGTCATAGTGATGAACATCAATAACCCCTGATCTATATTTGACCTTGACCTACATTTCCTCTTGAATTACTTACTTAATTCTCTTTGGTTAAGGTTTTTAGTCAAGCTTGTAGATGGAATACTCATGGCCCTACACCAACCATACTTGGACAACTTCATCTCCTAGTGATGTACATCAATAATCCCTGACCTATATTTGACCTTGACCTACTTTTAACCTTGAATTACTTAGTTATTTCCCCTTTGGTAAGGTTTTTAGTCGAGCTTGTATATGGAATACTCCTGGCCCTACACCAACCATACTTGGACAACTTCATCTCCTAGTGATGTACATCAACAACCCCTGACCTATATTTGACCTTGACCTACATTTAACCTTGAATTACTTAGTTAATTCCCCTTGGTTAAGGTTTTTACTCGACCTTGGTTAAGCTTTTTACTCAAGCTTGTACATGGAATACTATTGTGCATACAGACACCATACTTGGACAACCTTTTGTCATAGTGATGTACATCAATAACCCCTGATCTATATTTGACCTTGACCTACATTTCCTCTTGAATTACTTACTTAATTCTCTTTGGTTAAGGTTTTTAGTCAAGCTTGCAGATGGAATACTCATGGCCCTACACCAACCATACTTGGACAACTTCATCTCCTAGTGATGTACATCAACAACCCCTGACCTATATTTGACCTTCACCTACATTTAACCTTAAATTACTTACTTAATTCCCCTTGGTTAAGATTTTTGTTGCGCCCGCTTGCGGAAAGCGCGATATAGTCGGCACTTTGGCGTACGTATGTACGTACGTGTGTCCGGTTAAAGTTTTTGGTTAAGTTGTTTGGTTAAGTTTTTTGGTTAAAGTTTTTGGTTAAGTTTTTTGGTTAAAGTTTTTGGTTAAAGTTTTTGGTTAAAGTTTTTCGTTATACTATATCTCTGCAACTGCTTTGCCCATTACCTTGAAACTTCACATGGGTGTTTATCATCATCTATATTTTCATTCTACCATCCTCCCGTGCGGCCCCTGTGCCCAATGTCAAGGTCAAATTACTTTGAAATTTTTGGTAAAGTTTTTTTGGTTAAAGTTTTTGGTTAAGTTTTTTGGTTAAGTTTTTTGGTTAAACTTTTTTGTTATACTATATCTCTGCAATTGCTTTGCCCATTACCTTGAAACTTCATATGGGTGTTTATCATCATCTATATTTTCATTCTACCCCCCTCCTGTGTGGCCCCTGTGCCCAATGTCAAGGTCAAATTACTTTGAAGTTTTTGGTTAAGTTCTTTGGTTAAGTTCTTTGGTTAAAGTTTTTGGTTAAGTTTTTTGGTTAAGTTTTTGGGTTAAAGTTTTTGGTTAAGGTTTTTGGTTACGTTTTTTGGTTAAAGTTTTTCGTTATACTATATCTCTGCAACTGCTTTGCCCATTACCTTGAAACTTCACATGGGTGTTTATCATCATCTATATTTTCATTCTACCCCCCTTCCGTGCGACCCCTGTGCTCAATGTGAAGGTCAAATTACTTTGAAGTTTTTGGTTAAGTTTTTTGGTTAAAGTTTTTGGTTAAGTTTTTTGGTTAAGTTTTTTGGTTAAAGTTTTTGGTTAAAGTTTTTCGTTATACTATATCTCTGCAACTGCTTTGCCCATTACCTTGAAACTTCACATGGGTGTTTATCATCATCTATATTTTCATTCTACCCCTCTTCCGTGCGACCCATGTGCCCAATGTCAAGGTCAAATTACTTTGAAGTTTTTGGTTAAGTTCTTTGGTTAAAGTTTTTGGTTAAGTTTTTTGGTTAAGTTTTGTGGTTAAAGTTTTTGGTTAAGTTTTTTGGTTAAGTTTTTTGGTTAAAGTTTTTTGTTATGCTATATCTCTGCAACTGCTTTGCCCATTACCTTGAAACTTCACATGGGTGTTTATCATCATCTATATTTTCATTCTACCCCCCTCCTGTGCGGCCCCTGTGCCCAATGTCAAGGTCAAATTACTTTGAAGTTTTTGGTTAAGTTTTTTGTTTAAAGTTTTTGGTTAAGTTTTTTGGTTAAACTTTTTCGTTATACTATATCTGCAACTGCTTTGCCCATTACCTTGAAACTTCACATGGGTGTTTATCATCATCTATATTTTCATTCTACCCCCCTCCCGTGTGGCCCCTGTGCCCAATGTCAAGGTCAAATTACTTTGAAGTTTTTGGTTAAGTTTTTTGGTTAAAGTTTTTGGTTAAGTTTTTTGGTTAAGTTTTTTGGTTAAAATTTTTTGTTATACTATATCTCTGCAACTGCTTTGCCCATTACCTTGAAACTTCACATGGGTGTTTATCATCATCTATATTTTCATTCTACCCCCCTTCCATGCGGCCCCTGTGCCCAATGTCAAGGTCAAATTACTTTGAAGTTTTTGGTTAAGTTTTTTGGTTAAAGTTTTTGGTTAAGTTTTTTGGTTAAATTTTTTTGTTATACTATGTCTTTTTTTTTAGTGTCCATGCCTCGCCACAAGGCGCGACATGCAGGCCGCGGCCATCTAGTTGGTTAAAGTTTTTCGTTATACTATATCTTTTTTTTTAGTGTCCATGCCTCGCCATAAGGCGCGACATGCAGGCCGTGGCCATCTAGTTACTCAACCTTGGTTAAGGTTTTTAGTCAAGCTTCTAGATGGAATACTATTCTGCATACAGACACCATACTTGGATAACGTTTTCTCATAGGGATGTACATCAATAACCCCTGACCTTTATTTTACCTTCACCTACATTTAACCTTCATTACTTGGTTAACTGGTTAATGTTTATAGTCAAGTTCTTGTATGGAATACTTCTGGGCCTACATCAACCATACTTGGACAACTTCATCTCCTAATGATGTACATCAATAATCCCTGACCTATATTTGACCTTGACCTACTTTTATCCTTGGATTACTTAGTTATCTCCCCTTGGTTACGGTTTTTAGTCAAGCTTGTATATGGAATACTCCTGGGCCTACAGCAACCATACTTTATCTCCTAGTGACATACATCAATAATCCCTTGGTTAATGTTTTTAGTCAACCTTGGTTAAGGGTTTTATGTTTTATGTGTACATCGACAACCCTCGTAGTCGAGCTATGCTGTTCTCCTACAGCTCTTGTTTTTTAACTTCACACATTTTTTCCGCGCAGTCGACTTAGCCATTTTCAATGTTAAGTTTTCGCGTTTACAATGTTAAGTTTTCGTGTTTAAGTCCATTTCTTTGGTACTGTACCACCTAGGACCACCAAACTTTCACAGCTTCATAACCAAGGGGTGCCTACCACATACAACTATCCAACATGTGACCATTTTTTTACCTTCACCTATTATTTCTACATAATTGACTTAGCCATTTTCAACGTTAACTTTTTAACGTACGTCTGGTTAAAGTTTTTTGGTTAAAAGTTTTTCGTTATACTATATCTCTGCAACTGCTTCGCCCATTACCTTGAAACTTCACATAGGTGTTTATCATCATGCATATTTTCATTCTACCCCCCAACCGTGCGGCCCCTGTGCCCAATGTCAAGGTCAAATTACTTTTTTTGTTAAAGTTTTTTCGTGTACTATATCTCTGCAACTGCTTCACCCATTACCTTGATACTGCACATGGGTGTTTATCATCATTGTCGCACCCGCTTGCGGAAAGCGCGATATTGTTGGCATTTTGGCATACATCCGTCCTTCCGTCCGTACGTCTGTGTCCGGTTAAAGTTTTTTCGTTAAAGTTTTTCCATCTACTATATCTATTTTTTTAGTGTCCATGCCTCGCCCCAAGGCGCGACATGCAGGCCACGGCCATCTAGTCTACAACAAGTGGGTATAATTATATTATCCAAGTGTCTATGCTTGGAAAAAACCTGGCCTTCGTGGCTTTGCCTCGTTTCTTGTTATTATACTGAATGTATTACATTATCACAGCCATTTTGGCTGTGATAATGTAATAAATTCAGTATAATAATTCTGTATACTTTTAATCATCAAATATATGCAGTGGTTTGTTCTATATGAAATAATGCATTTTGGGAAAAATAAATGATTGCTCCCTCAAAGTATACTTTGCTAGATAAATAACCTTTGCAATGTTGATGAAATCGGCTACAGATCAGCCTGGTCAGGGTCATATCAGGGCCTGTATTTGTTTGTTTTCTTTTAAACAGAACATTTCATCATATTTCACTGACACACAATTCTATGTTGATTACTGGTTTTATCTTTGAACCCTAAATACGGTGGAACGTCTATAAACCAGATGCCGAAACACCTGTGTGCACATGTATAATGGGTTTCATTGATATGTATCTATGATGCAAATGTGTTTATTTGTTCGCAGCACACTCACACCCACTCATGTCCTCATGTGCCTGGTTTACAGTGGAACCACTCTAAACCGGACACCCTGGGACACCCAGGGTGTCCGGTTTAGAGTGGTTCTACTGTTATATGCTTATGTCAACATGAATAGACTAAAGGTGAGTATTACTAGCTTAGATAAGCTCTTGACAGCTGTACAGATGCCTTTTACCATTTCATCTGTCTTTTGTATTTTCTGTATCCTTCTAGCTGAGAGATCTCCACATTACATAGCAGGTGTCTCCGCTAGAAGGATACAGAAAATATAAAGACCGATGAAATAGTAAAAGTCATCCGTACAGCTGAGCTTATCTAAGCTACAGTCTTACTAGTTAGGAAATGGTTGTGTCTTGTATCTTGTAAGCTGTCGTTGGCTAACTGATCTACAAGTAGGTTCTGACTCTCAGGGATTCCGCTGGCGATCGCCACTTTCGCAATTGGCAATCAAAATAAACAGTTGGCGATACAAAATTACAATTTTCGAGAAAAAAAATAAAGATTTTTTTAATCTTTTTTTTTTTGGAAATTGCTATTTTTTTATTTTCCCAAGCGGAATCCCTGGACCCTGACAATGCTGTTTTTGCCTTCCAGGTTTTCACTATCCCGGTTTTAGTTCAATTATATCAAGAAAAGTCCCAGAAGAGGAGCGCGCTTTAACATACAGTGTTATCTGTTCAGGATCACATTTAGGGTAAGGACTTTTTCTTCTTGTTGGACCCCACAGGGCTCCAGATAAGGAATTAGTAATTGAGTATTGTCACTCCATCATTTCTGAAGCAATTGGGTATTTCAAAATTTTAATTGTGTAAAATACAATCACACAACTGTTTACACATCAGCAGACCGCACTTATTGAATAGTTTGCTTCTAAATGAAAACACATCTTGGTATTTCATTAGAATTGTCTCCTTGGACACAATTCTAATGAAATACCAAGATGTGTTTTCATGGAAAAATAAGAAAATATGCTATATGTGTGGTCTGTTTATTGTTATCATGATAAAGATACCACAAATTTTTCATTGCTTTTTGATACTCACTACTTCTGATTTCAATTGGGTT
The DNA here is from genome assembly GCA_029237695.1 of Conchocele bisecta. NCBI lineage: Eukaryota > Metazoa > Mollusca > Bivalvia > Lucinida > Thyasiridae > Conchocele > Conchocele bisecta. The sequence continues at coordinate 97,111,791 of CM055268.1, read as the reverse complement.
TTTGGCAATTTTAATTGGGTATTTACACAAATACGCACCTTATCTGGAGCTCTGACACCACGTCTACAAACCCAAAGTAAATGAGCACTTAAGTTCACCTTGTGCGTTAAGCAAATGCATTTATGTTTTATGTTTTGTCTGCCGGTTTGGATACTATTTGGTAACTATGCGTGTCTAGGGATGATACTTTGTTGCAAAAGCACCCAACATCCACAAACCCAACATCATAGTCTCTGACCACTTACTTTACAAATGCATTTATTTTCTTGTCAATTGCTTATTATTGATCTATTCACAGAGTTTGATAATATTTGATAGCAATCCATGTCTGGGAATGATGATATCTTACTCGTGCCCCCACCCCATCACTCCAATGCCTAAGGTCAAGGTTTTTACTTAATTGTTACTTATGTTATTTACACTTATTTGCTGCCAGCGAGGGGATTTGCTTCGTGTAGCAATGCCATTTCTTGTTTCTCTTACAGAACGTTATTATGTGGCAGTCTCGGATCACTGGTTATGGAAACATATGGCTGGCAATATGTATTTTATTTATTGGGTAAGTTGTATCATATTCAAATTAAATACCTAGAACATGTTGAATTGTGGCTGTGACAGGATAAATGGGGCTTATGGGTTTTGCGACCAGTGTAGATCCCTTGTACAGTCTGATCATGATCTACACTGTTCGTCATTCCATGAATGAGACAGGGATGGGCTGTGGCCTAAGGGATATGGCATTGGACTTAAATACTGGAGGTTGCGAGTTCAATCCTCACCTTAGGCATGAAAAATACTAACATAGTATGTCCATCCCACTGGTCTGTCGGATGAGACTTTAAACTGTGGTCCCGTCTCCACATGACCTTAGCGGTTGCTGGGACTTTCAACTAGTTCACTTTTTCATCAATGAGACACCTGTCATGCTTCTAGCAAGCAATATAATTTGTTCAGGCTACATTAGTGTGATATTTGATCAAGACCTACATGTACACTGGTCTCGCATCCCGTAAGCGCCATTTCTCCAGTCACCACCCCAATTGACATTTATAACCAATATTAGCTTATTGACTGACTGATATTAGCAGCTGTCTCTTGGTTTGAAATCCCTTGTTCTCCACTGATCATTATCTCAAATGTGTGATTTCAAGTTAATTTTCATTCCATTAAATGAACCAAAAGGCGGTCAGCACGTAACATTAAAATCCAAAACAAAACCCAATATACTATTTTAATAATGATTAGATGATGTAAATCATGCATGTCTCCTATCGCTGAAAGTAAATCCCATCTTGATAAAATTGATTTAATAATATGACACTTCTATAGTATACTCGGCCTAAGATGGCCATTCCCATTTTGGTAGGCAATGTAGTGCAGCTATGGCAAGTGGGCTTCTTTCTGTATTGACAAACTATTCTCCCCAGCATGCATGGATCTAATCTGGCCTGTCTATATGAGACTCGGCATAGGATTTTGTACCTTCGGACATTTAATGAAATACGTTTACAAAATTTACAATATTTTCCGTAAAAGGCGTCTAAAGTTTACAAAATTTTGAGACTTGAATTATATTTCGCATGTACCCTCAGAATTTTGTCAACTTTTGACTTAATTTATTAAAAATATTGTAAATTTTGTAAACGTACTTAATGAAAGGTCCAAAATCTCATATGACCATAGCTGTGGCTCAGATAGCGGCCTGTATTATTGTCCAGTGTAATGACCGTAGTCGACATATTTCCTGATTTTCATCTCTGTTTTCAGGTATATGTGGAATTATATGGATGTTATGTATGAGGTTTCTATTAGTAAACAAACGACCTAGGAACTACCTGCCTGTGATATCTAGGTCAGATAAACATTTAGTCCCAGGGCGAAGTAAAGAGGCAGCCCGCGCTCCATGGACGTCACTGTTCTGTAAATTAGCATTTTGGTAAGTACCTATAGCATGCATATGAGACGAGCCATCTGATGTGTTGGTTGGTGACTGGGGCCCGTTTCACTAAACTTCTTACGACTAAAATGTTCGTAAGCGCAAATTTAGGATCGTCTAGAAATTTCAATTGATGGATTTACATTTATTGAGCATAGGCTGCATATGCAGCCTATGCTCAATAAATGTAAATCCAATAATTGTTTACAAGAAAACCGTGTTAATGTGCAATTTACAGACTATCATAATTTTGCACTTACGAACATTTTAGTAGTACAAAGTTTAGTGAAACGGCCCCCTGATGTGTGGTTGGTTGGTTGGGCGAACGCGACGGCGTAAATTAACAGTAGGGGTTCCTCCTTATACATGTAGGAATCACGATTTGCCTGGTTTGGCCCTCGGGTACATTTTTATCTTTGGCTCCTTTGTTACCTGGGACTTGAATTGGGTTATTGCCCATTATAAAAGTAGTAAGATTATTACTGATCCTACTGCTTTTGGGAGGGGGGCAAATGATTCTGGTGTGTCGAGGACCTGTCATCAGATCAGGATTATTCTGATTTCAGGGCTGAATATATTTGATTTTTTATTGTAAATTTTCAGTTATGATTTGGGATTCCCACCCCCCCCCCCTATCCCCCCCCCCTCCCCCCCTCATTTCTACAGGTAATATATGTAATTTAGTACTTAATCCCTTGACCCGGCCTTAAATGACCTTAGCTCTTGATAGGCCATTAAACGCAAACAAACAAACAAAACCTAAACCTGCGATGACTAATGAATATTATTTACATAATTTTCCGAAAATGATGTCAAAGCAAATGTGTAATAGAATTTCATCAACCTTCGACATCATTTACAGAAAATATGACAGTTTCTGTATTAAAAAATGTTCATGAAAAATCGCACACTCGTTAGTTACAAAATCACATGGCATGTCTCATATCTTGCATAAAAACATTTCAGGTCCGTCCATTAGTATAGAGACATGCCCCCTTCGTGAATTTTAAATGTTTACCTTGGTTCAGTAATTGTTTTTACGGTCCATTTCCATGCGATATCTTAACCCCTTTCAACACCACAGGCATGTATAGTGGTATTGGCAAAAAGTGTAGATCCAGATGAGCCGGCTCGTGACGAGCCGTCTCATCAGGATCTGCACTTTTTGCAAGTAATTTTCATATTTTTAGAGCAAAAACACCCCCTTTTCATAAATGGACTACATGTAGTCTTAAAACCATTTTGTGACGGTTGGATTGGTTGCAAAACTTACATAACAAAATACGTTCCAGTTACTTAGGGGTGAAAGAGTTAACACATTTCTCCTGTGTTTCAGGTCTTTACTTATTGGCCATTTCTGTGAGAACAACGCATTCTTCATCTTATTGTCATGGTTACCAACATATTTCCATGAAAATTTCCCTGATGCGAAGGTTTGTATCTTTCTCTAACAATCATTATACAAATAGTTACAGATTGGTACACTGTCGGTTTGTGACGGCGTAAATTAACGGTAGGGGTTCCTCCTTATCGGAATCACGATTTGCCTGGTTTGGCCCACAGGTACGTTTTTACATTTGGCTCTTTTGTTACCTGGGAGTTGAATTGGGTTTTTGCCCATTATAAAAGTAGTAAGATTATTACTGATCCTACTGCTTTTTGGAGTGGGGCAAGTGATTCTGGTGAACCTGACATCAGATCAGGATTAATCTGATTTCAGGACTGAATATATATATTGTAAATATTCAGTTCTGATTTTATTGGGATTCCCCCCACCCCCCCCCCCCCCCCCATTTGTACATGTACTTGTACAGGTAATATAAGGGATTTAGTACTAAAGTAAACCCATTGACCCGGCCTTAAACGGCCTTAAACAAACTGACAAAGCTTCATATGCTTATTTGTCAGCATCCATATTTTCATTCTATAGCCCACCCAATGTCTTTCTATATTCATATCCTACTCACCCTCAGTGACGGTCTAAAATGACTACCAGGCACCAGATCAGGATATTGAGTTTTTGTTCTGATTTTCAAAACGCAACATTTTGTTATCGGTGAGTGTGTATTTGGTCAACGTGCAACGAGTTACTTGATCAAACAGTTAACAGCTATTTGACTCTTATGTATGGCTGTGACTGGAGAAATGGGGCTTATGGGATTTGTGACCAGTGTTGCTCCTGATCAAATAGCACACTCCTGTAGCCTGGTGACACTATATTATTGCTTGTTAGCAGCATGGCGGACATTTCATTGATGGAATGGTGAACAGTGCAGGGGGCCGTTTCACTAAACTTCTTATAGTCTGTAAATTTCACATTAACAATGTTTTTTTGTAAACAATTATTGGATTTACATTTATTGAGCATAGGCTGCATATGCAGCCTATGCTCAATATATGTAAATCCATCAATTGAAATTTCCAGACGATTCCAAATTTGCACTTATGAACATTTTAGTCATAAGAAGTTTAGTGAAACGGGCCCCAGATCCTGAACAGACTGCGGATGCACAGGCAGATCAGGATCTACAATGGTCGCAAAACCCGTAACCCCCATTTCTCCAGTCACAGTCACATGGATTGAATCTTACACACCTGGCCTATGTCATAGCCTAACTTATCAGTAGCCGATTACACCAGTAGCCGATTTCATCAAAATTGCAAAGTATACTTATCTAGCAAAGTATACTTTGAGGGAGTACTCATTTATTTTTCACGAAATGCATTATTTCATATAGAACTAACGACTGCACATATTTGATGATTACAAGTATGCAGAATTATTATACTGAATTTATTACATTATCACAGCCAAAATGGCTGTGATAATGTAATAAATTCAGTATAATGAAAATTAATAAATTTATCCTTAAATTGAAAATTTCGCTCTCAAAGTATACTTTGCTAGGTAAGTATACTTTGCAATGTTGATGAAATCGGCTACAGAAGACAATGCTGAAGGTTTTTATCTATTGTACTTTCGTTATGTATGGAACACCCCACCCCCACCTACATATACATCCCCACCTGTATCTGACCTTGCTGTTGAACAGTCATAAAACCCTTACTCAATCAATGGAACAATCTGATTTGCAGGGTTGGGTGTTCAATGTTGTGCCATGGGTAGTGACCATACCCAGTTCCATATTCGGAGGCTGGATGGCGGACCACATGATACAGAAGGGGTACAGCGTCACCTTCGTCAGGAAACTCATGAATGTAAGTCTGCAATTACAAGAGTCGAGAGATCGATGATGATGACCAAACATGACTACCAGAAAAATACACTTACACTGCCGAATTAAATGTTGTCGTCCGCTGTTTATTTTTTATTTTCGATTTTTCTCATCAAAAACATGGTTTGACAGCATTTTAGAATCATTTCCAGTGGAAATGGAAATGATTCTAAAGTGCTGTCAAACCATGTCTTTATTGAGAAAGGAGGCAAAATATAAAGCATCAGCAGACGACAATTTTCGTGTCAGCAGTCTAAGGGTTAAGGAATAAAACCATGGGCTGTTGCGTTGACTGTATTATGACCAACAGTTGGTCTGTTTAAAGTGCACCAGTAGCCGATTTCATCAAAATTGCAAAGTATACTTATCTAGTAAAGTATACTTTGAGGGAGTAATCATTTATTTTTCCCAAAATGCATTATTTCATATAGAACTAACCACTGCATATATTTGATGATTAAAAGTATGCAGAATTATTATACCAAAATGGCTGTGATAATGTAATAAATTCAGTATAATAAAAATTAATAAATTTATCCTTAAATTGAAAATTTCTCCCTCAAAGTATACTTTGCTAGATAAGTATACTTTGCAATGTTGATGAAATCGGCACAATTGTTGAATTACGGTCAGGCTCAGTGAACACACATAGCTGTAATATAAAGTTTAATTACCGTGCAACCCATGCAACTTAACACTTAGAATCATTTCCATTGGAAATAATTCTAAATGGCTGTCAAACTGTGTTTTGATAAGAAAAATGGAAAATAAAACATAAACAGCAGACGACAAAAAATAGTTCTGCGTAGAAATAGTTAATCACCCCAGAATTATTTTGAGTGTCCAGTTTATACATGTTAGTAGGTTGGCGTTAGGATTTTGAGAGTAGCCAAAATGAAATGTTAGTATGAAAAAAAAAATTCAATGCTATTATATATATTTTAGAGTTTCTCCTGTAATTGTAAAACATCAGAGCTCCAGATAAGCTGAAATCAGAAGTATCAAAAAGCAATGAAAAATTGTGTAATACCTTTATCATGCTGCAGACAACAATAAACATACCACAAAGATAGCATATTTTTCTGATTGGAGACGATTCTAATGAAATACCAAGATATTTATACACGCCTATTTGTCTAGTTAGCATGGACAAGCTGTGTCCAGTGCTCCAGATAAGCTGCGCATTTGCTTAAATACCTAATTAAAATTGCCAAAAACCCAATTGAAATCGGAAGTAGCGAGTATCCAACAGCAATACAAATTTTGTGGTACCTTTATCATGCTGCAGAAAACAATGAACAGACCACAACTATAGCATATTTTTCTTATTTTCCATGAAAACACATCTTGGTATTGCATTAGAATTGTCTCCAAGGAGACAATTCTTATGAAATACCAAGACATGTTTTCATTTCGAAGCAAACTATTCAATAATTGCTGTCTGTTGATGTGTTAACAGTAGTGTGATTTTATTTATTTTACCCAATTAAAATTATGAAATACCCAATTGCTTCAGAAATGATGGAGTGACAATACTCAATTACTAATTCCTTATCTGGAGCCCTGAAACATAGTACATTTTCAAATAATTTCTGAAATTATCAGTAGCCAAAGTGGCCATTTGAGTATCCAAATGTCTACTGCAGCTACCAGTAGCACCGGCATAGCGATATATTTCCGTCTTCCAATCAATCCACTGTATCTTCCAGACTATCACAATGTGTGGGACGGCGTTATTCCTCATCCTGATATCGTACACGAGCACCTACATCGAAGCCCTGCTGTGTATGGCGGCAGCGGTGGCGTGCTGTGGCTTCCACAACAGCGGTATCCTCGTGAACCCCCAGGACATCGCTCCAAACCACGCTGGATCCGTCTTTGGTAAATTGTTACGCTATATAAACAATGCAAAAACTATATTTTTTTCGATAATATTAAATTAAAGCAAAATTTAAGAATGAGCCTTCTTTTTATTTCGTGAAATTTGGTCAAATATTGGTTTTATTACGAAAAATTGATTTCTCTATGGGAATTTAACATGGGGGGGGAAACGAGGTAGAGGACTTGTGGGAGGAGTCAAAAAAATATTTTTTTTGGAAATTGACTGCGAAACCTGGCTAGATAGCTTGAAAATGATCTAACTAAGAAAACAAAAGTTAAATTTTAAAAATCGGTCCAGTATTTCTGAAATTCTAAAAAAAATTCCCCATGAATATGTCTATGGGGATTTAACATGGGGAAATTTTGTTTTCGCAATAAAATCAATATTTGACCAAATTTCACGAAATAAAAAGAAGTCTCATTCTTAAATTTTCCAAATTAAATTTAATACTATCGAACAAAATATTGTTTTTGAATTGTTTATATGGCCGTAAAATTTGGGCAGCTTTCGTGAAACAGACTATAATCAAGGACTTAAAAACCCAATCAATCGATCTTAACAATGGTATTCTCAATGCTCCAAACCATGTTGGATCTATCTTTTGTAACATCTGTAGCCTATTTCACACGGCTACTGATGCTAGTAAACCAATCAAGGACGTAGAACCCTCAATCAATCGATCCTAACAATGGTATTCTCGTGAACCCACATGACGTCGCTTTGCTCCAAACCATGCCGGATCCGTCTTCAGTCACTTGTTACACTAGTATACCAGTCAATGGATCCAAATTTTACTAACCTTTCTATTCAGATGGGAATGTATACGTATCTTCACGGTGAGTCCATTCTTATGTTCGGTAGCAATAAAGACATCGATAGTGAGACTTCATATATCTTTATTTGATAAATTTGTTACTTTTGTTTACTAAGTCATTTTGCAAACCATATAATCCAAATGTAACTGATTGAGCACTAAACAAACAATGACATGCTTTCCCTTTGTTTTCCAGGCATCATGAACATGGCGGGAGCAATACCTGGTAAGCCAGAATTTACCCTTTGCTGAATTTAAAAAATTGTCGTCTGCTGCTATTTTCTTATTCTTCAGTTCAATATTTCTCAATATATTTTTCAATGCAGTGTGATCAGTCTACACTGTTCAAATAGCCAAAACAGATTATTGACCGTTCAGTTAACAAACCCTCTCAGAAACTGTAACAATACGAGATTTTGTACCTTCGGACATCTGCGTAATTTCATTTCAATATTTTCCTTAAATGGCGTCAAATGTTGACAAAATTTTCAACTTTTGACTTTTTTATGAAAAATATTGTAAATTAGGTAAATGTATTTAATGAAATTACGCAGATGTCCGAAGTTACAAAATCACACGGCGTGTCTCATATGAGATATTGTGAGGCAGTTTATCAGATGATCCGGATCTTCACTGGTTAGAAACAGAATATTGTCAGATTGAGGCCCAAATTCTATTGCACCATATTGGGACCGGCTAGTAGTTGCTCATTCAACACATACACAGTAGTTGAAGCTCAGGTCAGAAGTAAGCTTGTATTGTAACAAATTTAGTTTGTTTTATTTTGTTGAAATACATAGAAGCTCTGTAGCCGATTTCATCAACATTGCAAAGTATACTTTAGTAGCAAATTATACTTTAGTAGCAAAGTATACTTTAGTAGCAAATTATACTTTGAGGGAGAAATTTTCAATTTTAGGATAAATTTATTAATTTTTATTATACTGAATTTATTACATTATCACAGCCAATTTGGCTGTGATAATGTAATAAATTCAGTATAATAATTATGCATACTTTTAATCATCAAATATATGCAGTTGTTAGTTTTTTATGAAATAATGCATTTCAGGAAAAATAAATGATTACTCCCTCAAAGTATACTTTGCTAGTAAAGTATACTTTGCAATGTTGGTGAAATCGGCTACAGGTCAGAAGTAAGCTTGTATTGCAACAAATTTAGTTTGTTTTATTTTGTTGAAATATATAGAACATACACAAAAAAATAACATATTTTTGTCTCGCCCACGTTAGTAAAGCTGACCTACTGTCTGTTCCACGTTTTACTGCCGATGAACTGTTGGCTATTAAACACATTAAATCTAATCCTATGGGAATTTAACATGGGGGCTAAAAATAGATTTGTTAAAAATATTTTTTTTATTTGTGGACCGAATTTCAAAATCTAACTTTTGTTTTCTTAGTTACATCATTTTCAAGCTATCTGTTTCGTTAGGATAAAAAAACGAAAAGTTTTGGAAATTGACTCCCCATGATAACTTCCCATAGGAAAATCGTTTTTTCGCAATAAAATCAATATTTGATGGATTTTTTTTTGGGAGGGTGACTTTTGTTATTGATGAAAAAGTACTTACTTTTAAATATTTTTTAGATTTAATGTGTTTAATGGCCAAATGTTCGTCGGCAGCAAAGTGTGGAACAGACAGTAGTAGTCGCAATTCCAACATTGGCGATGACATTGTAGGCATCCACAATTTTGGCCACGTGTCCAAATGTTGAATGTCTCCTGATCCGTTTGTCGATTCATTACCAAACTTCATAAATAGCTTACTCACATTGATGGCTATCCACCCAGTGTCATTTAGGGAGTTTGTGATGAATTGTGGACTAGGGGTTAGAACACCTGACTTCCAATCCGGAGGTTGTGGGTTCAAACCTTGCCCAAGGTGTGAGAAATACTAACGTAGTATTTCCATCCCACTGGTCTGTCGGATGAGACTTTAAACTGTGGTCCCGTCTTTATATGACCTTAGCTGTTGCTGGGACGTTAAACCCATTCGCTTTCACTTTTTCATTTTGGGGACCTTGCCCTTGGTGACCTTGACCTACATTGGTGAGACACTCGCCGAGGATCACCTTGTTGTTACTATTAGTTGCAAAGGTAACTCTTGCAATTACTCCCGCACCGTCCGTAGCTAGAGCTACCATTCGCAACTATGTTACTATATGAGGTTGAGTCCTACCTGGTGTCGTGCAACTCTCAAAGGCAGTAAATATTGTAGCTTATACTGAAATACTGAAACAAGGCCAAATGCCTGCAACTCAGTTGATTAATGCCACAGTCTACTTTAGGTGGACAGAAGTAATTTTCCGAAAGATAAAATCCCACAGACTTGCATGTATTTCCATCTTTAAACTCTCAAGTATGTAGCTCAGTTTATACTTTACCAATTTGAATGAAATATAAAGTGTTTGCAAGAAAATAGATTATACAGAATATGAATGTTTCGATTACTGATCATCCAAGCAGTTAGATAGATACATGTTTTTAAATATGGTGTAATTATTTGACGTCACTTTTTGAGCGACTTCATCACTGACGTCAATGGGAACAGCATTTCCAAAACAAATCCATATGTTTAACTGCATTCATCTTGTAAACTACTTTGAATATTGAATACACATATGAATCAAATTTTGCGCAAATCTATTGGCTACTCAATACATTTTATTTCATTAAAATCTTTAATGTATATTTAAAGTAACATGCTAACAAGCACAGTTACAGATACATGCAAGTCTATGGGATTTCAATGGGTACCTACTGTACACTGTGTCATATAGAACTAACAACTGCATATATTTGATGAATAAAAGTATGCAGAATTATTATACTGAATTTATTACATTATCACAGCCAAAATGGCTGTGATAATGTAATAAATTCCGTATTTTATCCTAAAATTGAAAATTTCTCCCTCAAAGTATACTTTGCTAGAAAAGTATACTTTACAATGTTGGTGAAATAGGCTACTGGTCATACAAACAAGCTTGGTTTACTCATGTCATGTACGACATGTTTGTTGCAGGGTTTATTGGTGTTTATATGGCAGGCCATATACTGGAGGTCACAAAAAGTTGGGGAGCCGTTTTCAACCAGACCGCATTCGTTTCGCTATTCGGATGGCTGGTGTATACAATATTCGGCACGGGAAAGCAGATTATTTGATGATGTACGCGTTATTTATTTAAATGCTATTGGAGCTTGCTCTGTGATTACATCTTGATCTGTGAGCTTGTGATCAGTTCTCTTGCTCAAAATCACGAAGTACAGCTCAGTCTCGACAAATCCAACTTTGTGATTTCTAGTACTAAAGAATGTGGTTAGACAGTATTTCTATGCCCCCCCCCCCCCCACCACTCCCCCCGGTCTCTGTAGATAATGTTTGGACTGTGTGTTCGTCCGTGTGTGTGTCCGGGCACACATTCTGCAGAGCTCCAGATAAGGTGCATATTGGAATATCTTGTGCACTTATTTTAGCAGAATACGCATTGATTATCAAAAGTGGGAGTACAAACTACTCACAGCAATGTGAAAATTGAGTTGTGAAAATTCTGTAATAAAGTTGTAAATTTACTTAGTTGAGCTCCACAAAACAGTGTTTGCTTTTTGCAACTCAAATAAGTGAATTTTTATTTATTTTTTATAATTTCTTCCCTATTTAATGAGGAAGAAAACCAATATTACATTACTAAAAGTAAACTACGCATTGAATTTGAAATCTGTTTAATACTCTTTACATATAAAACTTATCTGGAGCTCAGATTCTGGGTCTTAGGTGGTCGGAGACAAAAGAAAATGCATTCTATTCGGTAAACCGCTTAAGCCGATTGTTTCTTAGGTGGTCACTCCTTTCTTTAAACAATGAATGTACCACCGAAGGGGTGTCACTTAGGATTGTCCGTCCGTCCATGTGTATGTGTGTGTCTCAGGGCTCCAGTAGCCTATTTCACCAACATTGCAAAGTATACTTTACTAGCAAAGTATACTTTGAGGGAGTAATCATTTATTTTTCCTGAAATGCATTATTTCATATAGAACTAACAAATGCATATATTTCATGATTAAAAGTATGCAGAATTATTATACTGAATTTATTACATTATCACAGCCATTAAATGGCTGTGATAATGTAATAAATTCAGTATAATAAAAATTAATAAATTTTTCAAAAAATTGAAAATTTCTCCCTCAAAGTATACTTTGCTAGTAAAGTATACTTTGCAATGTTGGTGAAATAGGCTACTGATAAGGAATTAGTAATTGAGTATTGTCACCATCATTTCTGAAGCAATTGGGTATTTCAAAATTTTAATTGTGTAAAATAGAATCGCACTAGTGTTTACGCATCAGCAGACAGCACTTCTTGAATAGTTTGCTTCTAAATGAAAACACAACTTGGTATTTCATTAGAATCGTCTCCTTGGAGATGTGTTTTCATAGAAAAATAAGAAAATATGCTATATTTATGGTCTGTTTATTGTTTTCTGTAGCATGATAAAGATACCACAAATTTTTCATTGCTTTTTGATACTCACTACTTCTGATTTCAATTGGGTTTTTGGCAATTTTAATTGGGTATTTACGCAAATACGCACCTTATCTGGAGCTCTGGTGTCTAGTTAAGAAGTTTGCTGAAGTTTCTCCAGTCTGCCATCGGGGCAATCTTTTCTTGTTCTTGGGGCCGTTTCACTAAACTTTGTACGACTAAAATGTTCGTAAGTGTAAATTTAGGATCGTCTGGAAATTTCAATTGATGGACTTACATTTATTGAGCATAGGCTGCATACGCAGCCTCTGCTCAATAAAAGTAAATCCAATAATCGTTCACAAGAAAACAACGTTAATATGAAATTTACTGACTATCATACGTTTGAACTTACGAACATTTTAGTCGTACAAAATTTAGTGAAACGGCCCCCTGATGTTGTTTTCTTGACATGTACATTATTTTCTGTAAATGGCGTTGAAAGGGAGTAAGTTTTTCAAACCATAATGAGTATAATTACACTAAAGTTATTGTCAGAAAATAAAAAAACAATGTCAGAAAAATACACAGATGCAGCAAAGGTCATACCTTCAGCACTATGCTCAGGGCTCCAGATAATTAGTAATTGAGTATTTTCACTCCATCATTTCTGAAGCAATTGGGTATTTCAAAATTGTAATTGGGTAAGCTAAAAGCACACTACTGTTTACACATCAACAGACAGAGATTATTGAATAGTTTGCTTCGAAATATAAACATGTCTTGGTATTTCATTAGAATTGTCTCCTTGGAGACAATTCTAATGAAATACCAAGATGTGTTTTCATGGAAAACAAAGAAAAATATGCTATATTTGTGGTATGTTTGTTGTTTTCTGCAGCATGATAAATGTACCACACAATTGTAATTGCTTTTTGATGCTTGCTACTTCTGATTTCAATTTGGTTTTTGGCAATTTTGATTGGGTATTTAAGCAAATACGCAGCTTATCTGGAGCTCTGTATGCTACAACAAAAGCAGGCTTACTGAGTTTTTGTTATGCCCCCTATGTGATAGCATGGGGAACATAACATATTGGTGACTTGCATTTAAAGTCTTAGTCTGCCTATTACCTCAACAACCCTAAGTCGGACGGACTTGAAAGTTTGCATGTTTGTTTATCACCATCCATACTTGTATGAGACACGCCATGTGATTATGTACCTTTAAGCCAGATATCTGAGTAGTTTCATGAAATGCATTTTGTACCTTCTGACATCTGCGTAATTTCATTAAATACGTTTACAAAATTTAAAATATTTTTCTTAAATGGCGTCAAAAGTTGACAACAATTTCAGAGTACAATGTACTCTGAAGATTTTGTCAACTTTTGACTTTATTTGTGAAAAAAATATTGTAAATTTAATGAAATTACGCAGATGTCGGAAGGTACAAAATCACATGGCATGTCTCATATTTCATAGTCCACCCATGTGACAAGCATACCAAATGACATTAAGTTTTTGTTTGTTAGTACAACTCACTTCAGTATATGTTTTGACCATTTTTGTCGAGCCCGCTTGCCGAAAGCGAGACATAGTGATCACAATGACGTCCGGGTGTCTGTGCGTCCGTGCGTCCGTCCGTCCGAAATCTGCGTTAAAGTTAAATACCTTATATCTCTGCAGTCCTAAGTCACATTGACTTGAAACTTCATATGATTATTAGTTATGATCCATATATTCATGCTGTATCTTATGGTCAAGGTCAAGGTGAAATGACTTAGAAGTTTGCGTTCCGAAATCTGCGTTAAAGTTTTTAAATACTTTATATCTCTGCAGTCCTAAGTCACATTGACTTAGTTTTCACATACCTACTATCTCTGTAACCGTAAGTCAGATTTGCTTGAAACTTTGTATGCTTATTGGGCAACAAACTTCAAATAAGTACACTCTGAGACCATCAAATGCCTCGGCGGGCTCGACATGCCGGCCACGGCCATCTCGTTTACTACAATCAATCAATCAATCAATCAATGACCAGGGCCCGGTTGCTCAAAACCTCTTCTAATAGTCTGTTAAGCTAACAGAAGCTTTGAGCAACCGGGCCCACACTGATACTTCGAGTTTGATACGGCATCAGTAATATCTCCCCAACTCGATAGCAAACAGTGTAGGTTCTAATGAGGCTGCGCATTTGCGCTGATACGAAGGTACAATGGTCATGAACTGAACAAGTCGTTTTTGTCCTGGCAAGGTTTTTAGTAGGCACAGTGAAACCTCTCTAGACCGGACATGAACCCAAAGACATAGCACAAAAAACTAGGGTCATGAAGTTTAACCTTTCACCCATAAGTATCTGACATGGGAATGTTATGTTATTTTGCATTGTACTTTTTTATGCCCCACCACGATAGTGGAGGCGGCATTTAGTGTTACCCTTGTCCGTCCTGTCAGTCCGTCCTTCCATACGCCGTCACCAACCTTGTGACTCATAAAACTTTTAAACTGTAATAGCTACAGACCTGAAACTTGGTATGTAACTTCCATATGATGAGTAGATGCGCAAAGTTTATTGCGATTTTCGATTTGACCCCCGGTCATGGATTATCTCCCTCTTTTCGACTTAGAATTTGGCAATTTTGCCTTGTGACTCGTAAAACTTTTAAACCGTAATAGCTACATACCTGAAACTTGGTATGTAGCTTCCTTATGATGAGTAGATGCGCAAAGTTTATTTCAATTTTTCATTCGACCCCCGGTTATGGATTATCTCCTCCTTTTCAACTTCGAATCTGGCAATTTTGCCTTGTGACTCATAGAACTTTTAAACTGTAATAGCTACAGACCTGAAACTTGGTATGTAGCTTCCTTATGATGAGCAGATGTGCAAACTTTATTTCGATTTTTGATTTGATCCCCGGGTCATGGATTGTCTCCCTCTTTTCAACTTAAAATTTGGCAATTTTGCCTTTAAACTAGTAAAACTTTTAAACCATAATAGATACACACCTGAAACTTGGTATGTAGCAAAGTTTATTTTGATTGTTAATTCGACACACAGGCCAAGGATTATCTCCCCTTTTGGACTTTGGAATTTTGACTCTTTTATTATCAAAGCGATATGTGGGACATCCGTGTTCTATGAACACATTTTCTAGTTTTAAATTGAAAATTACTGTAGATCCTGACAGCTTATCTGGATCTGAATAATATTTCTACCTCTTTTTTGTCACTATCACAAGTAAATCAGTTTTGAAGGCAGCATTGAATTTGGACTTCGAATTTTGACTCTTTTATTATCAATTGAAAATTACTGTAGATCCTGACAGCTTATCTGGATCTGAATAATATTTCTACCTCTTTTTGTCACTATCACAAGTAAATCAGTTTTGAAGGCACATTGAATTAAGGCCTAAAAACGGTGTTTCCTGTTACTTGGCCGACTGTAAAAATGTTTTTTTTGGTTCCTGAATTTTGATTCTGGGAAATGCTTCTGGGGACAACTTTATACTTGTGGTACACCAATAACAACATAAACGGTTTATCAGAAATATCGTATTACATTAAAGGTACAAGCCCACTCGGTAGGTTATAATATAGGGACTCTACAGAATATACAAAATTATCTGTCTCCCTCAAAATTATCTGTCTCCCTATTAGGAGACAGATAATTTTGTATATTCTGTAGATATGACATTTTCTGGCAAAATAAACATTCATTCACCATTACCCCACATACTGATTGGCATTATTATACATTTTATAACCGGCAAAAATGCACACATTGATATCAGCAGTGATAACCGTGTTTCCTTAAAATGTTAACGGACATTACTTTTTATTCTCTGTATTTATTTTTTGGTGTGCAATGATCATTATTTATAATCTGTCGAAAATATTATTTTTTTCAGGTGACGCATCTTAATTAGTATAAATAATTAAAAAATATGCCTCATTTCAATATGAAAATAGCCTCATACCACCGAGCGTCACTATCTGTAAAATAAATATTACTAAATGATTATATATATATAGCGGACACTTGTAAGTTTTATAACTGGTGAAATAGTGACACAATTATTTAATTCCTATAAAGAACATTTTGTGCCTACTGAATGGGCATGTACCTTTAACCCTTACTAATATATATTTAAATTTTGTCGTCTGCCGGAAATGTTTTATTTTCAATATTTCTAGACAAAAACCTGTGTTGACAGCGCATGAGAAACAGTTTTGTTTTTTTAAGAATTAAGACAAAAATGAAAAACAGCAGATGACAATTTCCGTCTTTAGCATAGTGAGGGTTAATAATAAAATAAATATTTCTGCCCGTAACAGGAAATACACCTTTGTTCAGGCCTAATAGCCTGTAGGGTTACAAGACTTACAGGCATATTTCTACAATGTGTCAAATTCAGCACTGGAAAATTTATATTCACGTAAATTGTCTGAACAAAATGATGTGTAAATGGTAAACTATGTGAGGCCGGTTTTGAAGAAGGCATAGTGAACTATAATCGTGATAAAAAAAAATAATATACAGGTCATTCTCGTTATCTCGAAGTCGAATGGACTAGTGAAAATATATCGACATATACGGACTTCGAGAAAACAATTCGCCAAATTTCTCGAAAACAAATCCGAACAAAATCGCTTCAGAAATGCCTCTTTACTTTATTTCCGGGTTTTCATAAATCGCTCACTTTCTTTATACACAATGCGCATGCGTATGTTACTAAATATATCAAATATGCTTCTTACAATTTCCGGTGAATTAGACACAATTTGTTTATGCTTTTTCGCAGCTACTGAGCTAGTGTAAACGAGCGATTTTCAACACACATGTAATACACATCAATGACTAATCAATACATCTACGATTTACTTATTGCTACACCATTTAATTCATTTTTCTGTTAAATGAGATTGATATCACATTAAGTTTAATTGATTAATTATGCTTTTAAGTGAACTGCTTTAACTGGACATGCAACTTTAAACGCATTTTAGCGGCGGCGGTGTCTGCGGTTTCTATAGACGTGTGAAAACTTACCTGGGATAATCGCGCTGATTCAGACTTGGCGGCGCTGGGCGCTTAATTTTCGCATCGACATATCAGAATACAAATGTGAAGGAAACATACTATCGGGACTCGATTTCCATATCGACTAAACCGATATATCGACATATCCGATATCGAGTTATCAGGAGTAAAATATATGATCTATGTAGGGAATTCTGCCGGGATCTGGGATGTATATCGAGATAAGCAGGTAAATCAAGATAAACGATATCGAGATAACGAGATTCAGCTGTATATATTTTTAGATGAAAAAATGATAATACTAATGACTAGTTTGTGTTTGTCATTCAAAATAGACAACAGACCATTGTAAATACATGTACATTGTATATACCTTTGATTGGAAACAATCAGCAAAGTTATTGTTTTATCCGAGTGTAAGTATTATTACATTTTGTATTTATGACTGCACCATAGCTACTGTATAGTTCCAGTTATCAATATGGAATAGCGCGGATGCTGGTCATCCAGCTTTATATCTTTTTAGCTCACCTCATATGAGCTATTGTTACTGCAATGTGTCCGTCGTCCGTCGTCGTCCGTGAACATTTTCAAACGTCTTCTCCTCGGTAACCATTAGACCTATTGTCACCAAACTTCATGGTTATGGTCCTTAGGTAGGAGGATTACAAATTTGTTAAAATGACGTCATTACGTAATCCAAGATGGCTGTCGTCTAAAAATAGCAGAAATTCTTCAAAAATCTTCTTCTCAAGAACCGCCAACCGGATTTCGACAAAACTTGGTAGGAATGATCGATGTACAATGCTCTTTCAAAGTTGTTAAAATGGTGACCCCGGGGTCAAAAATGGGCGTGGCCCGTGGGGTCAAATTGGGGTCATATACCAAATTTAACGTATCAATGAGGTGATCACCCTGGTGCATTTTTTGTCAAAATCGGATTGTTATGTCATCCAAGATGGCTGCCGAAAGGTCAAAAGTTCGTTCTTTTATTAGAGATTTCAAAATTCTTCTTCACATGAACCTTGGCCCATGGTAGCCAAACTTAAAAGTTATGGTCCATGGGTGAAGCCTTTTCAGATTTGTTAAAATGGAGGTCATCGCTAATCGAAGATGGCCGCCGTCTAAAAATAGCATAAATTCTTAAAAAATCTTCTCATGAACCGCTAGCCGGATTTCGACGAAACTTGGTAGGAATGATCGATGTACAATGCTCTTTCAAAGTTGTTAAAATGGTGACCCCGGGGTCAAAAATGGGCGTGGTCCGTGGGGTCAAATTTTATTTTTGACCAAATATGGTCATGTTATATATCAAATAGAAGGTATCAATGAGGCGATCACTCTGGTACATTTTTTGTCGAAATCGGATTGTTATGTTATCCAAGATGGCTGCCGAAATGTCAAAAGGTCGTTCTTTTATTGTTTTCAAAATTCTTCTTCACATGAACCGCTTGGCCCATGGTAGCCAAACTTAAAAGTTATGGTCCATGGCCGCCGTCTAAAAATAGCATATATTCTTAAAAAATCTTCTTCTCATGAACCGCTGGCCAGATTTCGACTAAGCTTGGTAGGAATGATCGATTTACAATGCTCTTTCAAAGTTGTGAAAATGGTGACCCCGGGGTCAAAAATGGGCGTGGCCCGTGTTGTGAAAATGGGGTCAAATTTTATTTTTGACTGAATATGCTCATGTCATATATCAAATTGAAGGTATCGATGAGGCGATTGCTCTGGTGCAATATTTGTCGGAATCGGATGATTATGTCATCCATGATGGCCACCAAAAGGTCCATTTATTCAAGATTTTGAACGTCTTTTTCTCGGGAACCACATGGCCGATGCTAGACAAACTTCATAGGAAGTTAAATTCCTTGGGTGAAGCATTTTCAAATTTGGTAAAATGAGAGTCATCGCTTAATCCAAGATGACCGCCATCTAAAAATAGCACAATTTTTTTTAAACACATGAACTCTATGTCACATTCTCTCCTCTGGTGTTCATGGAGTCAGGTGAGCGAATTAGGGCCATCATGGCCCTCTTGTTTAGCATGGAGTGAATAGGGGCCAAAATGAGTGTGAAGCGTGTGGATATTTTTGTACTAATAATGAACACCACAAGAACAATTACATGTCGTATATAATTATGTTATACACAAATGGGTAATACTAATCCAAAGCAAATATCAAAAGCCTACACATAAATTCCAATTAAGTCGAAAGTTTTTGGCGTTATGCTGTATAATTTATGCAATTTTTTTTAACAACTTAACCCTTAGACCGCTACTCACAACAATTGTCGTCTGCTGTTGCTTTTATATATTGCCTTATTTCTCAATAAAAACATGGTTTGACAGCACTTCAGAATCATTTCCAATGGAAATGATTCTGAAGTGCTGTCAAAGCATGTTGTAAATTATTCTAAAGTGCTGTCAAAGCATATGTTTTTGATGATAAAAACGGAAAATAGAAAATAAACAGCAGACGACAAAAAAAATAAGATAGCGGTGTAAGGGTTAAAGAAGTTATGAAAATTTGTGTACATGTATGATGTAATTATGACACGATAGATTACACTATGAATACATGTAAATGTTTTATTTTTCTTTTAACCCTTAGACCGACTTCTTATTTATTTTCTGGTCTGCCGTTTATTTTCTATTTTCCATTTTTATATCGTCAAAAACATGCTTTGACAGCACTTCAGAATAATTTACAACATGCTTTGACAGCACTTCAGAATCATTTCCATTGGAAAATAATTTTTTATTCATGTAGAAAAGTGAAATTTAACATAGATCTATTACATACCAATACATACCAATACATATGACGTCTAAGGTGATCCAGAATGAACTACGCCAGTGTAGCATTTCAGCCACAGGTGACATTATTGGGATAAGATTTCCATCAAGATGAGTTAAAAAAAAAAATTTCCATCCCATTTATCTTTATATAATGGGATGGGAATTTTTTTTTTTGATCTGATCTTGATGGAAATCTTATCCTGATAATGTCACCTGTGATTTTAGCTTGTTATTTCAGATGCAGTTTTCAGCTTTTGTTTTATCTTGTTGATGTGTATCTCACTTTCACCCTCACCTAGTAGTCTTCACTTCATCGGTGTTTTGAATGGAAGTTATTTACCGTAAGCTATAATTAGAACTTGACCTTATAAAACTTCCTGGGCTTGTTCTAAATATTTGCTTGAAATCGAACAGTGTCACTGGCGCTGCACCGGCATAAAATGTTTCACATCGAAATAGGCGGCTGGGGGCCGTTTCACTAAACTTCGTACGACTAAGATTTTCGTAACTGCAAATTTAGGATCGTCTGGAAATTTCAAATGATGGGTTTACGTTTATTGAGCATAGGCTGCATATGCAGCCTATGCTCAATAAATGTAAATCCAGTAATTGTTTTATACAAGAAAACATTGTTACTGTGAAACTTACAGACTATCATACTTATGTACTTTATAGGAACATTTTAGTTGTACAAAGTTTTGTGAAATGGCCTCCTGGTACTAATGAATTCCCATTCAGTTACATGCAGAAGATTCTACTTAAACTCGACGAAAAGAGTTTATGCAATTGCACTAAGTGGAGCTGAGTGGCATTTCGTCAGGAAACGGGTGCATTTTTCGACGTGAAACATTTTATACTGGCGCAGACTGCAGCATCAGCGAGTTTCATTGTCTGAAGTTGAGCAGTTCCAGAGTTTTTGTCTTGCCCAATTAGTGGAAAGTGAGACAGAGTGGTCTCAATTCCAGCCGAGGTTGGGGATGGGTTGTGGCCTAGGGGGTAGAACACCTGACTTCCAATCCGGAGGTTGTGGGTTCAAACCTCATCTAGGGCATCAAAAAATACTTTCATAGTATTTCCATCCCACTAGTCTGTCGGATGAGACTTTAAACTGTGATCCCGTCTCTATATGACCTTACCTGTTGCTGGGACGTTAAACTCTTTCACTTTTTTTCCAGCCTAAGCATCATCATATGCTTCATTATTATGTCCATTTGTTGAATATCTCCTGATTCCATTAGTCGGATCATTATTAAACTTCAACAGTAGCTTCCTCACATTCATAGCTATTAACCTAGTGTCATTCGGACGACCTTGGCGACCTTGGCGACCTTGGAGACCTTGACCTTTGTGGGTGAGACACTCGCTGGCGAACTCAAACAGACAGTTTGATTGGTTGAGGCTGAGCACTGCCTCAACCAATCAAACTGCTTGTTTTCAAGCATTAGATAAGAGGATAATTATATTCAATCGAGGTTTTATAGTCACTGGCCAAATTTCTCATAAAAATTCCACAGGGTGTGTATCGTTTAATCTAATGGAGATGACTTGCTTTGGTGGAAAAGTAGAACAATTTTGAAAAACAAAGCACACAATAATATTTGTTTAGTGCATACAAAAATGTTAAATGAGTTGCATGTCTATACTGTGCCTGTACATGAAAGACTGTAATACATGATAATTCCAGCACAAAAATATTTACACAATTCCCTAACATTTGATTGGCTAGTAGCAAGTCTCTGTCCAAAATTGATATCCCAGTAAACTCCCACACCAACTACTTTCCTTAACCGTGAGGCTCAGTTAAAATAATTCTTAAGAAAACGGAAAATAAACACATTTTCTTGATGAATTTATTTCAAATGCTGGAATTATAAGGAACCTTTTGAGAGAAAAAATCCTGATTTTCTTTTATTTCCTATCGAAAGTATGTGTTGTTAGCACTCATTTGAACCGTCTCAACGAGACGGTTCAAATGAGTGCTAACAACATATACCTTTATCGAGGAATGAACAAAATAAGATTTTTTCAAGTTTATACCCCGATAAATTCCACAAAAAGGCCATTCATTCCTATATTATGCTTGTTTCGAAAGACCCTGTAAAAGTAAAACCCTACAATGAATCTGACAATGTACTATAAAGATATTTAAATGAGTCACACATATTGATATATATATATATATATATTATATTATATATATATATATATATATATACATGTATATATGCTAATACATATGCTAATATATATGCTAGTATAACTGTGTCAACTTGTGTTTAAGTGGGCAGATGGCTGGGAAAAAGGACCTTATGACATGCGAGACCAATGTAGCCCCATATCAGACTGTGCGTCTAGTCTGATAAGTGTCTACGGTGTTCGCTGTACAGTGAAACAGCAAAAAAATGTTTTATGCCTTGAAATAATAATACTGTGAATGCCTTTGCACTTACGATAATGATAATGGCAAATGTTCTAAGGTCCTATCATGGCTTATGTTAATCCATTACTTGCTGAAAACACTAATATGGGGTACGATGGTGATCAAATAAGTCATATTATATTTTCATTTAGCGGACGAATGTAAATTGATATATATTTAACAGAGCCAAGGATATTCTTTTACAGTAGTCTGTCACATGCTGGTTGACTTATCTCCAAAGAACTTGTAAGTTGGCAAACCCCGTTGCTAGGCAACTATGGTGAATTTCACAGTAATGTAAAGAAAAATGCAATAAACGTAAATAAATGAAATATTTCATTTATTTAGGTAAATTTCATTTTTCTGTATAATCTCAATAATTGTACTACTTCTTCGATGACCCTCGTATGAACAAATTGAAATAATTTTTGCTATTTTTCTTCTCAAAAGTACATGTTGTGACCACTCATTTGAACCGCCTCATCGATCACAATGTATGCTTTGAGAAACATCGGAAAATAAATATTTAAAATTTTCATACACTCTAATGTGTATTCCCAATGTAAGGGCTTAAATGATAAAATAATTGTGTCATTGATAACTGCCATATACTGTTACATTTGATAAGAATCCGCATGTTTATTTATAGCGTGAGGAGAGGGCCAAGTGATTCTGATGTGGCGAGGACCTGGCATCAGATCAGGATTATTCTGATTTCAGGGCTGAATATATAGTTTTGTTATTGTAAATATTCAGTTCTGATTTTGGGATTTTCCCCCCATTTGTACATGTACTTGAAATGTGCATGTACTTGTACAGGTAATATATGGGATTTAGTACTAAACCCATTGACCCGGCCTTAACCCTTTCCACACCACAGACCTCTATAGAGACAATGTTTGCAAACGGTGCAGATCCAGATGAGCCGGCTCGTAACAAGTCGTCTCATCAGGATCTCCACTGTTTGTTAATAGTTATCAAATTTGAAAAAATTACCCTTTCTGAAGAATGGAATAGCCTGAAAATGTGAATGGACGAATGAAATAGCATGAAACAGTGGCATGGAACAGCCCATTAAGTTACTTTGTGTTGAAAGGGTTAAATGACCTTAGCTGTTGATAGGCCGTTAAACCCCAACAAACAAACAAATGTTAGTAACACCTTTAATTCACTGAGGACATATGTTCACCTTGTTTGTACGGCGAAAATGTTAAAAAAATATTATTTTTATACCCCCCGCAACGAGTTGTGGGGGGGTATAAAAATAATATTTTTTTAACATTTTCGCCGTACAAACAAGGTGAACATATGTCCTCAGTAAATTAAAGGTGTTACTAACATTTGTTTGTTTGTTGGGGAGTTGTGGGGGGGTATACTGGAGTCAGGTTGTCCGTGTGTCCGTCCATGCGTCCGTGCGTCCGTCCGTGCGTCTGGTAAACTTAACATCAGAGAAATATTGTTATAACTTCTATTTCCTTCATCTAAAATGCTTGATATTTCACACATGCATTCCTGTAAGGCTCTACTACCATGCTGTGCCAAATCTACGACCGTCCAACCCCCGCAGATCCCAAGGTCAAGGTCAAATACTTAGTCCGTAAACTTAACATTAGAGAAATATTGTTATAACTTCTATTTCCTTCATCTAAAATGCTTAATATTTCACACATGCATTCCTGTAAGGCTCTACTACCATGTTGTGCCAAATCCACGACCGTCCAACCCCCGCTGATCCCAAGGTCAAGGTCAAATACTTAGTCTCTTTACAAAACTTAACTTCAGAGAAATAAGTTATAACTTCTATTTCCTTCATCTAAAATTCTTAATATTTCACACATGCATTCCTGTAAGGTTCTAATACCATGCTGTGCCAAATCCATGACCGTCCAACCCCCGCTGATCCCAATGTCAAGGTCAAATACTTAGTCTCTTTACAAAACTTAACATCAGAGAAATAAGTTATAACTTCTATTTCCTTCATTGAAAATTCTTCTTATTTATTTCACTTGTGCATTCCTCTAAGGTTGTACTATCATGCTTTGACAAATCTACGACTGTCCAACCCCCGCTGATCCCAACGTCAAGGTCACATACTTAGTCTCTTTACAAACTTAACATCAGAGAAATATGTTATAACTTCTATTTCTTTCATTGAAAATTCTTAATATTTCATATGCTGTGACAAATCCCCGCTGATCTCGAGGTCAACGTCACATACATGAGGTATAACCTCGAATTAAACGAATTAACGCCCCCCCTCTCCTAATAAACCCCCCCCCCGCCCCCCCCCCCCCCCCCCACAAATTAAAAAAAAAAAAAAAAAAAAAAAATTACCAATGACCGCCAATTCCAGTTTTTTTTTATTATTTTTTTTTTAAATGGCTAATAATCGCCCCCCCCCCCCCTTTTGTAAAACAATGTAATGCCTCCGGGGCGTTAATTCGAGGTTATACGGTAGTCCGTCTTTACAAAATTTAACATCAGAGAAATCGGTTATAACTTCTATTTCCTTGCTCGGATCTGCTTCACATTTCACACACTCATTGCTCCAATGGACCTCTACCACCCTGTGACAAATTCACGTTCATGCCGCTCGCGTTAATCCCAGAGTCAAGGTCACAAGCCCACACACTTGGAAATTTTTACATATTTTAGGGGTACCTGGGCCCACGCGGGGGGTATTCTGTAAGCCTCGCTTACTGACCAATCTAATTTTATCAAGGCTGTGTTCACCACCCAAGGTCAATGTCACTGAGGACTTGTGTTTATTTTCAGGCTGCAAGCGAGAGGATAAGCTTCGTTTAACGATGCTATTTGTTGCTAAGATTATATGATACATGTATATATTATTTTGATACCCCCCGCAACGAGTTGTGGGGGGGTATACTGGAGTCAGGTTGTCCGTGCGTCCGTCCGTCACTAAACTTAACATCAGAGAAATATTGTTATAACCGCTATTTCCTTCATATAAAGTGCTTAATATTTCACACATGCATTCCTGTAAGGCTCTACTACCATGCTGTGCCAAATCCACGACCGTCCAACCCCGGCTGATCCCAAGGTCAAGGTCAAATACTTAGTCTCTTTACAAAACTTAACATCAGACAATATTGTTATAACTTCTATTTCCTTCATCTAAAATGCTTAATATTTCACACATGCATTCCTGTAAGGCTCTACTACCATGCTGTGCCAAATCCACGACCGTCCAACCCCCGCTGATCCCAAGGTCAAATACTTAGTCTCTTTACAAAACTTAACATCAGAGAAATAAGTTATAACTTCTATTTCCTTCATTGAAAATTATTAATATTTCACTCGTGCATTCCTCTAAGGTTGTACTATCATGCTGTGACAAATCTACGACTGTCCAACCCCCGCTGATCCCAAGGTCAAGGTCACATACTTAGTCTCTTTACAAAACTTAACATCAGAGAAATATGTTATAACTTCTATTTCTTTCATTGAAAATTCTTAATATTTCATGCATGCATTCCTCTAAGGCTCTACTATCATGCTGTGACAAATCCCCGCTGATCTTGAGGTCAAGGTCACATACTTGGTCTCTTTACAAAACTTAACATAAAAAAAAATTGGTTATAACTTCTATGTCCTTGCTCGGATCTGCTTCACATTTCACATACACATTGCTCCAATGGACCTCTACCACCCTGTGACAAATTCACGTTCATGCCGCCCCCGCTAAGCCCAGAGTCATGGTCACAAGCCCACACACTTGGAATTTTACATATTTAGGAGTACCTGGGCCCACGCGGGGGGTATTCCGTAAGCCTCGCTTACTGACCAATATAGTTGGTTCATAGTTTCATAACCATTAACAGAATATATTTTTCTTTCCAGTTTTGAACAGGAAATTGAATAAAGCGTTGATAATCGGAGTTCTGTATTGTACTTATCTGGGGGTGGTTTCACTAAACTTCGTACGACTAAAATGTTCGTAAGTGCAAAGTTATCATAGTCAATAAATATCACATTAACAATGTTTTCTTGTAAACAATTCATGGATTTACATTTATTGAGCATAGGCTGCATATGCAGCCTATGCTCAATAAATGTAAATCCATGAATTGAAATTTCCAGACGATTCTAAATTTGAGCTTAAGAACATTTTAGTCTTGCGAAGTTTAGTGAAACAGCCCCCTGTTTCCCACATAAGTATACCCATGGCAGACTTAGTAAATGCTGAGGGCTATTTACAGATTATTGTATCCCCCGGACTCCGTCGGGGGATACTATGGATTTGGCAGCGCGCCGCGTCCGCTTCCGCGTCCGCGTCCGCCGCAGACACTTCTTGTCCGGAGCATAACTCGAACACCCTTTGGAATATTTTCATGAAACTTCACACATGCATAGACCACGACCAGAAAGTGTGTCGCGCACAAGAATGACAACTCTTGCATAGCTAATTTTTTAGTTATCTCCCTTTTTTGTTTCTCGCACTGATTTCGTGTCCGGAGCATAACTCCACCACCCTTTGGAATATTTTCATGAAACTTCACACATGCATAGACCATGACCCGAAGGTGTGTCGCGCACAAGAATGACAACTCTTGCATAGCTAATTTTTGAGTTATCTCCCTTTTTTGTTTCGCGCACTGATTGACCATAACTCGACCACCCTTTGGAATATTTTTATGAAACTAACACATTGAATTAGACCACAAACCGAAGGTGTGTCGTGCACAAGAATGACAACTCTTGCATAGCTAATTTTTGAGTTATCTCCCTTTTTTGTTTTCGCTCACTGATTATCTGTCCAGAGCATAACTCGACCACCCTTTGGAATATTTTCATGAAACTTCACACATGCATAGACCACGACCCGGAGGGTGTGCGTCGCGCACAAGAATGACAACTCTTGCGTAGCTAATTTTTCAGTTATCTCCCTTTTTTGTTTTGCGCACTCTACAAACTGGACAATAATGCATGAAGACCTGTTTTCTCGTCTGCTCTGTATACCTTTTCTCGTGTGCTCTGTACACCTTACCTGTAGAGAGAACAATAGAAACTGGGAGAACCATGTGCTAAGCATGGGCTAGCATGTGCAGATGTCCAGTGCTTGACCACTGCTGACCAGGTAATTTATACAGGTAAATCACTACATTGGGTACTGTGTTGAAAATATTGTGGCATTATGTGGACCTCTGCAGATATATGTAGATAAATATAGGACTATTAAAAAAAAATCTGGTCTCCAATAGCAAGCATTATTATTTTTAAACTTTTTTTTGTAATTTTTTTTTTTTTTTTTTTTTCATTATTTTTTTTCCTTTTTTTTTTTTCAAATTTTTTTATTTTTTCAATTTGACTGGAAACAAAATCTGGGCTCCAGTAGCAAGCACTATTATTTTTAAACTTTTTTTTTCCATTTTTTTTTTTTTTCATTTTTTTTTTTTCATTTTTTTTTTCAAATTATTTTTCAATTTTTGTCCAATAGCATAAGGTCGTAAGTGCTATATACAGACTATTCACCTGTGCATGTGCTAGCATGTGCAACTGACCACTGACCACTTACAGGTAATTTATACAGGTAAATGATTATATTACATTTCCGTAAACTGTGTTGAAAATATTGTGGCATTATGTGGACCTGTGCAGATATATGTAGATAAATATAGGACTATTAAAAAAAATTCTGGGCTCCAGTAGCAAGCATTATTATTTTTAATTTTTAAACTTTTTTTCCATTTTTTTTTTTCATTTTTTTTTTCAAATTCTTTTTCAATTTTTGTCTAGTAGCATAAGGTCGTAAGTGCTATATACAGACTATTATCATATAATAAAACAATTATTGACTAGTGAGCCATAGAATATAATATGATATTCTATGGTTCACTAGTCAATAATTGTATAATATGTTCGGGCCAGTGAAAATTGCTTTCGGGCCCAGGCTCGAGGTCAAGGCGGGACAAGGCGAGGCATCTGATTCCGCGGAATTCTTGTTTACTTATCTCCCTTTGTTGTTTTCGTGCTCTGATTTTGTATCCAGAGCATAACTCGAACACAGCATATACGCATTGCTCTCTAATGGTCCTCTACCGCCCTGTGCCAAATCCACGTTCGTTCTGCCCCCGTCAAGCCCAGGGTCAAGGTCACATACTTAGTGCTTCAAAGACATTAACGCTTGGGTAAAATATCTTATACTTTCTGTTTTCTTTCATGGATCATGGATCATCTTCATATTTCATATACGCATTGCTCTAATGGTCCTCTACCGCCCTGTGCCAAATCCACGTTCGTCCTGCCCCACCAATCCCAGGGTCAAGGTCACATACTTGGTGCTTCAAAAACTTTAACGCTCAGGTAAATATCTTATAATTTTTATTTCCATTCACGGATCAACTTCATATTTCATATACGCGTTGCTCTAATGGTCGTCTACCGCCCTGTGCCAAATCCACGTTCGTCCTGCCCCCGCCAAGCCCAGGGTCAAGGTCACATACTTAGTGCTTCAAAAACTTTAACGCTTGGGTAAATATCTTATATAATTTCTGTTTTCTTTCATGGATCATCTTCATATTTCATATACGCATTGCTCTAATGGTCCTCTACCGCCCTGTGCCAAATCCACGTTCGTCCTGCCCCCGCCAATCCCAGGGTCAAGGTCACATACTTGGTGCTTCAAAAACTTTAATGCTCAGGTAAATATCTTATAATTTTTCTTTCCATTCACGGATCAACTTCATATTTCATATATGCGTTGCTCTAATGGTCCTCTACCGCCCTGTGCCAAATCCACGTTTGTCCTGCCCCCGCCAAGCCCAGGGTCAAGGTCACATACTTGGTGCTTCAAAAACTTTAACGCTCAGGTAAAAGAAAATTTTGACTTGCAATTTGGCCTCATTTATTATCAAAGCGATATGTGGGACATCCGTGTTCTATGAACACATTTTCTAGTTTATTAAACTTCACACATGCATAGAAGACGACCCAAAGGTGTGTCGCACGTAAGAATGACAACTCTTGCGTCGTTAATTTCTTAGTTATCTCCCTTTGTTGTTTCGTGCACTGATTTCGTGCACTGATTTCACTGAACTCGAACACCCTTTGGAATATTTTCATGAAACTTCACACATGCATAGACCACGACCCTAAAGGTGTGTCCCGCAAGAATGACAACTCTTGCATCACTAATTCTTTAGTTATCTCCCTTTGTTTTTCCGTCACTGATTTTGTCTCCGGAGCATAACTCGAACACCCTTTTTTCAAACTACTTGTGTATCTGGGGAGGGGGATACACATGCGCTTGTCGACAAGCGTCCATTTCTAGTTCAACTAACATTTTGAAATACCGGATACCAAAACATCTGGAAATTTGATAAAGAAATGAGTGGGGGTTGTGGGGGGTGTATACTGGATTTAAGTTGTCCGTCTGTCCATCCGACTGTCCATCACTAAACTTAACAGAGAAATATGTTATAACTTCTATTTCCTTCATCTAAAATGCTTAATACTTCACACATGCATTCCTGTAAGGCTCTACTACCATGCTGTGTCAAATCCACGACCGTCCAACCCCCACAGATACCAAGGTCATATTCCATAAGCCTCGCTTACTGACAAATCTAGTTCAAAATGGTAGTGGAGTAAATAGAGAATAGTAGGTTAGTGCCGTGAATGGGAAAAAATATCCGGCAAGGCTCAAGAATTTCTTTATTTCTCATCAGAAGTATATGTTGTGACCACTCATTTGAACCGTCTCACCGAGACGGTTCAAATGAGTGGTCACAACATATGCTTTGGTTCAGAAATATGGAAAATAGATAGAGAATAGTAGGTTAGTGCCGTGAATGGGAAAAAATATCTGGCAAGTCTCAGGAAACGGGATGGGCGAGGCTCTGCCGAGCACATCCCGTTTCCGTGCCGCGCCAGATATTTTTTCCCATTCACGGCACTAACCTACTATTCTATTTATCCCGTCAACACCTACAAATGGCTGTAAAATGCAAAAATAGTATTGACTGGATATCAAAAATGTTTCACGGCACCGTGTTTCACGGCACATACGCACTGTGTTGACGGGATAAACTGTATATTACATGCTCTTCGACAAATGTGAAATTTGCTCGTAGACCAGCTTATAACGTCATCAAAATTGACAATGTGAATTGTTTCTTCGCCGGAAATTACATCAAAACGTGACGTCTCGCGAACGTCTAGAAGGAAATATTTCCTTCAAGGAAATAAATCCCTCCAGAATCACATTAAATCGCTGGGTAGCATGTAATATATATATATAGTTTTCAACTGTCTATCCGTAGCATTTGCATTGGTTTTCTGATGCACCAGATTAGGACACTGACTTCAGTAGTGGGTGGTTGGTTGGGCGAATGTGACGGTAGTAAGATTATTACTGATCCTATGTCTTTTTGGAGGAGGCCAAGTGATTCTAGTGTGGCGAGGACCTGGCATCAGATCAGGATTATTCTGATTTCAGGGCTGAATATATATAGTTTGTTTATTGTAAATATTCAGTTCTGATTTTGGGATTTTCCCCCCATTTGTACAGGTAACATAATTATGTGATTTAGTGCTAAACCCATTGACCCGACATTAAATGACCGTAGCTGTTGATAGGCCGTAAAACCCCAACAAACAAACCAACTGGCTTCAGTACTAACGTTTTACTGTAACTTCAGTCCTGAACATTGTATATGGTACTATCCCATACAGGTGAATTCTCATCTGTTAATTTGTGTCGTCTGCTGAATATTTTTTATTTTCCATTTTTCTCATCAAAAACTTGGTTTGGCAGCACTTTAGAATCATTTCCAATGGAAATGATTCTAAAATGCTGCCAAACCATGTTTTTACTGAGAGAAAAGACAAATATGAATTAACAGCAGACGACTATTTTCGGTTCCCACATTCTACGGGTTAATGGCCGTGACTGGAGAAATTAAGGGCTTATGGGATTTGCAACTGGTGTGACTCCTGATCAAATAGCACAAACATGTAGCTGATAAAGGTCTGTTTTGCATGATGGGTGTTTCATTGACGGAATGGCGAACAGTGCAGATCCTGATCAGCCTGTGCGGAGGCACAGGGCCAAGTGACTGGTGTGATGTGGACCTGGCACCAGGTTATTATAATTTCAGGGCTGAATATATATTTATTTCGATATAAATATTCCGTTCTGATTTTGGGAGTTTCTCCCCAATACAGCTGGTTACATGCGGGATCAAACCTGTTGGGCTGGCTTTAAATGACCTTAGCTGTTGATAGGCCATTAGACACCAATAAATCAAATCAATGATCATGATCAGAAGTGAAACAAACCCAGCATTATTGGAGTAAGGTCATCGGCTTACTGGATACACTGCAAGGATACGATCATTTTTGTTGAAATAATCTCATTATTTTGTTTATTTCACGATAAAGGTACATGTATGTGTTGTTACCACTCGTTGAACCGTCTGCGTGTAGACTCCCTGAGGCTTGTACCTCTATGTCAGAAAAGCGGACGTTAAACCCTATTCACTCACTCACTCACTCGAAATGAAAACATGTCTTGGAATTTCATTAGAATTGAGACAATTTGTAATGAAATACCAAGATGTGTTTTCATGGAAAATAAGAAAAATATGCTGTCTGTTTATCGTTTTCTGCAGCATGATAAAGGTACTGCAAAATATTTATTACTTTTTAATACCGGTACTCGCTACTTCTGATATCAATTGGGTTTTTGGCAACTTTAATTATTGGGTATTTAAGCAAATACGTAGCTTATCTGGAGCTCTGGTGGTAACAACACTTGCGTTCGAGAAGAAATAAAAAAAATAAGATTTTTTATCTCAAAAGTTTCATACTACCGGTATTATAATTGTATCCTGTCTCTAGAAAGGGTTGAACGGAAGTGGATATCCTGTCTAACATCAAGTATCAAGTGGTATCATGGGCTGACAAAAGTAAATTATGCAATTACGAGAACATTTCGTAGCAGTCTGTTCAGAAGATCAATTGAAAGGATATAAAGCCACAGGTGACTAATGCTTGGCAGGGATTGTAAAATGGTTAAAATTTCCCCAATTATGTTTAGAAACCAGAAAGTCAAGAGAAATAAATGTCGTGTTTTAGGTTTTCATGGCAATTTTTATTTCTCTGATTTTTATCCAGGGGCCCATTTCACTAAACTTCGTACAATAAGAATATTTGTACGAAGATTTCTATAAACTCACTTAATACATTAATGTAGTCCACCTATATAGAGAGGTCATTAACTCTGAATAAATCCACCAAAGATTTCTCCAATTTGGCTGCTAATGCAAACTTAGTTGTACATTTTAGTTTTGCACTTACAAATTTCTTAGTCATACAAAGTTTAGTGAGACGGGCGCCTGGTTTCCAAATATAATTAGGGATATTGTAACAATTTAACCATCCTTGCTACACGTTGTTCTCATGTGTATAAGACCCCAATCAATCAATGATTTTATCAAGCCTGCATGCGGGAAGCGAGATTACAATGATCTATCCTTACCAGTCATCCTTACCGGAATCCCGACTGGAGACCTGGTTTGGCCCTCCATATGTCTTTGGCATTTTGTATGTGACAGTTGAATCTGGTTATACCCCTTATAAGAGTAATCCTACCGGTATTACTTTTAAATAGGGGAAGGGGCCAAGTGACTTTGGTGCTGTATGGACCTGGCACCAGGTCAGGTTATTCTAATTTCAGGGCTGAATATGTTGTATCTCGATGTAAATATTCCGTTCTGATTTTGGGATTTTCCCCCCAATGCAGCAGGTTAAAACGGGATTGAACCTGTTTGCCCGGCCTTACATGACCTTAGCTGTTGATAGGCCGTTAAACACCAATAAACAAACAAAACAAACAAACTATCCTTACCAGGTTTTATATCCAAACAGTTACTGGTAATCGTATCTGGGCCAAGTGATCTGTAGCCTATTTCATCAACATTGCAAAGTATACTTTTCTAGCAAAATATACTTTGAGGGAGAAATTTTCAATTTAAGAATAAATTTATTAATTTTTATTATACTGAATTTATTACATTATCACAGCCATTTTGGCTGTGATAATGTAATTAATTCAGTATAATAATTCTACATATTTTTAATCATCAAATATATGCAGTCGTTAGTTCTATATGAAATAATGCATTTCGGGGAAAATAAATTATTACTCCCTCAAAGTATACTTTGCTAGAAAAGTATACTTTGCAATTTTGATGAAATCGGCCACTGGTATTATAAGGGGTATTTGGCACCTGGGGGCAGTTTCACTAAACTGTTTATGACTAAAATGTTTGTAAGTTAAAAATTATGATAGTCTGTAAATTTCACATTAACAATGTTTTCTTGTAAACAATTATTGGATTTACATTTATTGAGCATAGGCTGCAAATGTAAATTCATCAATTGAAATTTCCAGACGATCCTAAATTTGCACTTACAAACATTTTAGTTGTACAAAGTTTAGTCAGTGGTGGAAAACTATGTATTGCAAAAGGTGTTTAATTGGTGGAATGGCGAACAGTGCAGATCCTGATTAGACTGTGGATGCACAGGCTGATCAGGATCTACACTGGTCGCATAACCCATAAGCCCCATTTCTCCAGTCACAGCCACGTATAAGCCTGGGAAAACGTCCTTTACAATGCATGCAAGCGTAGTCCCAGATTGATCCGTGTACCTGCATGGTGATCAGAACCTATGCTGTTCACCATTTCGTCATCGTTTGCGCTTTATTAATTTTTTATCAATCTCTGATTGTGCCAGCACACATCAGGAGCTACATGGGTCATAGTTGTCCAAAGATACCTTTTGTAAGTTGACATTCTGTATGACCTTGTATTGAATGGGGCGTAAAACCCAATCGATCCTTATTGATTAGCCCTTTCACCCCTAAGTAACTGTATGGAATTTGATATTTTAATTTTGCAACCAATCCAATGGCCACACAATGATTTTCAGATTAGTCCATTATGAAAAGGGGGTGTTTTTTGTTCTTAAAAAT
This sequence comes from Conchocele bisecta, assembly GCA_029237695.1. Lineage (NCBI taxonomy): Eukaryota > Metazoa > Mollusca > Bivalvia > Lucinida > Thyasiridae > Conchocele > Conchocele bisecta. The sequence continues at coordinate 97,077,164 of CM055268.1, read as the reverse complement.
ATGAAAATTACAAAAAATGCAGATCCTGATCTGAATCTACACTTTTTATACGACCGTTTTAAAAAAAACGGTACGTATTATGTTTTACCGGCGGCGGCGGGGCGGGCGGCAGACAGAAAAAGTGCAGTTTGTGTACACAACTCCTCTGAAACCGTTCAGTCAATCGATCTGAAACTATACACAGGTCTTCTACACATATTGAAGATGTGCACCTTGGTGTTTTTATGCCTGAAAAATATTTTTTAACAAAAATATCACCTTTTTAACTTAGCCATTTTTTCTACATTTTTGTATACAATTCTATATCATTTTTACTTTACACATCTCTGCCTAAATTAGTATACATGTTTAGCACAATGAGATGAAGAAATAATGCTATAGAGTTTCAAATTATCATTAATGTTTATTGCCTTGGTGACAGCTTCACATTTCTGCATCTTCGCTGTCTGGCCCATCTTCGACGGGCGTATTTTGTGACAGGCCTGTGGTGTTGAAAGTGTTAAAGTAATCAAACATGGTAAACGCGTTAACTCATTAACTCGGTGTTCTTCCTCTTGCCATGATAAACGTGTCTACCAAATTTGGTTAAGATTTGTCAAGTAGACCAAGCTCTACCCACCCACCGCCCGCCAGTACAGTGTGAATACATAATACTCCCCATTTTTGTCGCGCTTGCGGACATCGCAATATAGTCGGCACATTGGCGTACGTACATTCGTACATGCGGCGGAGGTTAAAGTTTTTAGCTCACCTGAGCGAAGCTCATGTGAGCTATTGTTACCGCAATGTGTCCGTCGTCGTCCGTCGTCTTCGTCCGTGAACATTTTCAAACGTCTTCTCCTCAGTAACCATTGGGCCTGTAGTCACCAAACTTCATGGTCATGGTCCTTAGGTAGGGGGATTACAAAATTGTTAAAATGACATCATTACGTAATCCAAGATGGCCGCCATCTAAAAATAGCACAAATTCTTCAAAAATCTTCTTCTCAAGAACCGCCAACCGGATTTCGACAAAACTTGGTAGGAATGATCGATGTACAATGCTCTTTCAAAGTTGTTAAAATGGTGACACCGGGGTCAAAAATGGGTGTGGCCCGTGGGGTCAAATTGGGGTCAAATTTTATTTTTGTCTGAATATGGTCATATCATATATCAAATCGAAGGTATCAACGAGGCAATCACTCTGGTGCATTTTTTGTCGAAATCGGATGGTTATGTCATCCAAGATGGCCGCCAAAAGGTAAAAAAGTTGTTCTTTTATTAGAGATTTCAAAATTCTTCTTCACACGAACTACTTGGCCCATGGTGGCCAAACGTCACAGTTATGGTCCATGGGTGAAGCCTTTTCATATTTGTTAAAATGGAGGTCGTCGCTAATCCAAGATGGCCGCCTTCTAAAAATAGCACAAATTCTTAAAAAACCTTCTTCTCATGAACCGCCAGCCGGATTTCGATGAAACTTGGTAGGAATGATCGATGTACAATGCTCTTTCAAAGTTGTTAAAATGGTGACCCCGGGGTCAAAAATGGGCGTGGCCCATGGGGTCAAATTGTGGTCAAATTTTATTTTTGACCGAATATGGTCATGTCTGTATCAAATTTAAAGTATCAAAGAGGCGATCGCTCTGGTACATTTTTTGTCGAAATTGGATGGTCATGTCATCCAAGATGGCCACCGAAAGGTCAAAAGGTCGTTCTTTTATTATAGATTTCAAGATTCTTTTTCACACGAACCACTAGGCCCATAGTGGCAAAACTTCACAATGATGGTCCATGGGTGAAGTCTTTTCAGATTTGTTAAAATGGAGGTCATCGCTAATCCAAGATGGCCGCAGTCTAAAAATAGCACAAATTCTTAAAAAATCTTCTTCTCAAGAACCGCCAACCGGATTTCGACAAAACTTGGTAGGAATGATCGATGTACATTGCTCTTTCAAAGTTGTTAAAATGGTGACCCCGGGGTCAAAAATGCATGTGGCCCGTGGGGTCAAATTGGGGTCAAATTTTATTTTTGACCGAATATGGTCATGTCATATACCAAATTGAAGGTATCAATGAGGCAATCACTGGTGCATTTCTTGTCGAAATCGCATGGTTATGTCATCCAAGATGGCCGCCGAAAGATCAAGAGGTCGTTCTTTTATTAGAGATTTCAAAATTCTTCTTCACATGGACCGCTTGGCCCATGGTAGCCAAACTTAAAAGTTATGGTCCATGGGTGAAGCATTTTCAGATTTGTTAAAATGGAGGTCATCGCTAATCCAAGATGGCCGCCGTCTAAAAATAGCATAAATTCTTAAAAAATCTTCTTCTCATGAACTGCTAGCCGGATTTCGATGAAACTTGGTAGGAATGATCAATGTACAAAACTCTTTCAGAGTTGTTAAAATGGTGACCCCGGGGTCAAAAATGGGTGTGGCCCGTGGGGTCAAATTTTATTTTTGACCAATTATGGTCATGTTATATATCAAATCGAAGGTATCAATGAGGCGACCACTCTGGTACATTTTTTATTGAAATCGGATTGTTAGGTCGTCCAAGATGGCCGCCGAAATGTCAAAAGGTCGTTCTTTTATTAGAGATTTAAAAATTCTTCTTCACATGAACCGCTTGGCCCATGGTTTCCAAACATAAAAGTTATGGTCCATGGGTGAAGCCTTTTCAGATTTGTTAAAATGGAGGTCATCGCTAATCCAAGATGGCCGCCGTCTAAAAATAGCATACATTCTTAAAAAATCTTCTTCTCATGAACAGCTAGCCGGATTTTGACGAAACTTGGTAGGAATCATTGATGTACAATGCTCTTTCAAATTATGGTCATGTTATATATCAAATCAAAGGTATCAATAAGACGATCACTCTGGTACATTTTTTGTCGGAAATCGGATTGTTATGTCATCCAAGATGGCCACCAAAAGGTCGTTCTTTTATTAGAGATTTCAAAGTTCTTCTTCACATGACCCCGGGGTCAAAAATGGGCGTGGCCCGTGGTGTCAAATTTTATTTTTGACCGAATATGCTCATGTCGTATATCAAATTGAAGGTATCGATGAGGCGATTGCTCTGGTGCAATATTTGTCGGAATCGGATGATTATGTCATCCATGATGGCCACCAAAAGGTCCATTTATTCAAGATTTTGAACATCTTTTTCTCAGGAACCACATGGCCGATGCTGGACAAACTTCATAGGAAGTTAAGATCCTTGGGTGAAGCATTTTCAAATTTGGTAAAATGAGAGTCATCGCTTAATCCAAGATGACCGCCATCTAAAAATAGCACAATTTGTTTAAAACACATGAACTCAATGTCACATTCTCCTCTGGTGTTCATGGAGTCAGGTGAGCGAATTAGGGCCATCATGGCCCTCTTGTTTGGTATATTATCAATGCCTCGGCGGGCGCAAGATGCGGGTCGCGGCCATCTAGTTTTGCAAATGGGAGGGATGGGCCGTGGCCTAGGGTTATGGCATTGGACTTCAATACTGGAGGTTGTGTTCAATCCTCGCCCTAGGAGTGAAAAATACTTACAGCATTTCCATCCCACTGGTTTGTCGGATGAGACTGTAAACTGTAGTCCCGTCTCTATCAGAGCTCCAGTTAAGGTTCGTAATTTGGAGGTAAATTTCTTATTTCTCCATCAAAAATGGCAAGTTGTGAGTGCTTTAGAATCGTCTCAATGAGACAATTCTAAAGCACTCCCAACTTGCCATTTTTGATGAAGAAATAACAAAATTTCACCCCAAGTTGGTCAAATTACGCACCTTAACTGGAGCTCTGTCTATATGACGTTAGCTGTTGCTGGGACGTTAAACCCATTCACTTTCACTTTTCAAATGGGCTTATAAAACCCCAAAGAGTATCAGTCAAATGACTACAAAGACTCGGTCTAAATGAAGTAACAAAATACAGGTTATATTTGTAGAATTGTATTTAAATTATCATTTATCAACATCAGATAATAGTCTACAGAACTTAACACTGGCTAAATAATGTACATGTATGTTGTCAAGAAATTGTATAGCGAGAAGTCATTGTTAATCCAGGCACCATAACCCATTACATTCAAATGTTACAGATGGAAAATTCTAAATACATGTATTTTCATTCCATCTCATCAGAAGTATATACTGTGAGCGCCATTTGAACCGTCATATACTTTTCTTGAGAAAAAAGAAATAGAAAAGAGCATAATTCAAAATTTCAGAATGTAATGGTTAGTAACATGGTCAAGCCGGGAACATATTTGAGTAAAAGTCATGGGGCCCGTTTCACCAAACTTCGTACGACTAAAATGTTTGTAAGTGCAAAATTATGATAGTCTGTAAATTTCACATTAACAATGTTTTCCTGTAAACAATTGTTGGATTTACATTTATTGAGCATAGGCTGCATATGCAGCCTAAGCTCAATAAATGTAAATCCATCAACTGAAAATTCAATACGATCCTACATTTGCACTTACGAACATTTTAGTCGTACAAAGTTTAATGAAACGGGCGCATGGTGAGTGGTAATACATAACTCGTTTCATAACCCGTTGCCATTAGCAGCCGATTTTGATAAATTATTGGTGGAGTCGTTCAGATTTACTGTCAGAACAATACATGTCGGTTAATGCATTAATGAATCACATAAATAAATATATCATAAATCGCATATATAAAGTAAATTTATGGAAATCTTTGTCTAAATACTTTATTAGTATAAAGTTTCGTGAAATGCACCCCTATTTTTTAGGTGGTGAAGCAGTGATGTGATAAAACATAGATACCCAGACAAATCTCTGATTTGCCTTCGTCTCCGAAAATCTAAAGCCATGAGGATGGCGTCATCTGCATGATATTATTAACATTTGCAAATTTGCCATCGTCATAACTGTAGTTATTATATACGTACTTTCGATTCCCTCTGAAACACAATTGAATGCAAGCCGTGAATATTTTTCCATATTGATGTCTCTAGAAAATATTGGTCAGTGCAGAAGGTATGTTTCACCTCGCAAAATAGTTCATTCTTAATCATCATACGTACGTTAATTTGTTTATTTTAGTTATATTTTGTAAGGTGCATATAAATTGTGAGTGATGTACGTATATAATAAAAAGGTTATTTGATTTGTATGTGGATATATGCGACTCGTTCCGCCGCGCATCAATATTTCACGCTGCCAAACTCGTGCATATATCCACATACAAATCAAATAACCTATAAACGTTTCAGAGCTATTTCAAGTCAATAATCTCATTTATTGCAAATTATCATGACACGTAACATAAATATATATACAGTACACACTTTATGACATACTATTGAAGGCAATATCAAGGTGTATGATCACGTGGTACTAACAACAACAACAAGTACCAGAATCCAGCTGATTCAAAGTATGTATTCTTTTATATTGTCCTTATTACTTAACGGATTGTGATGATATATGGCGCATCAAACGCGTCTTGTTAAACTGCATTTGGTGGTATTTGTATGTTCGCCCAAACTTCTGTCGTTTTTGCGAAGAATTGATGTCCGTGTCTACCGACACGGAAATTGATTCTTCGTAAAAACGACATACGTCTGCCGAACTCCATGGACCACACCAAATGCAGCTCATGAAGACGCGTTTGCTGCGCCATATTTCATCAAAATCCGTTGCATATTAAGGAAAATATAAAATAATACTTACTTTGGAGTGGATGACGTTGTTGTTGTTGTAACCACGTGATCATGTGAATATTAAAGGCACTGTATCTCAGGATATTTATTTATTTGTTGCTTTTTCTCACGTCATGGAGTGCAAAATTTAATGAAATATATGTATCGAGCAAACACACCATTTTATTTGATTTATTTGTGTTTTATGCTAGATATTTTTTAGAATTCAGTAATATAAACATTATTTTACCAAAACACCAAATTTTTCAGTCGACAATTCGGTTTAGAAATACGATGCAAATCTGCAATTGAATAATTGTTTACCAATCTGTTTGCGCATAATCGGAGACCCAGTGCCTCTAAAGGACAGCATGTTTACTGATAAAAAAACAACAAACGTAATATTGCACATCATGTGACATGAAGCACCATATATACATGTACTTACAAATCAATTAAAGGTCGGGGTCAGTAAAAGAGGGACTTTTTCCACTGACCCCTTTTAATGGGGGATCGTAGCCAGTTATTTCCCTCTGGAAATCTATTTATAAAGGTCCAGTTCTATGTTGTATTTTATCGTTTATTTTTTACCGGATAATACTAAAATTGAGATTGCAAACAGAGTACTCAGATCAGACTGCACAACTGTGCAGTCTGATCTGAATCTTCACTGTTTGCAATAATAATAATAAGTTAGTGTGAATATATGAATCTGACAAATGATAGTTCCGGATCAGATTGCGCACACATGTAGGATGATGTGGATTAACTCTAGTCGAAAACACTATATTGTTACATGGTTTCCGTTGTTTGCACATATGTGCAAACAAATAGCGCGTGCTGTTTGCACATGGTTTTAGGCAATGCTCATTCCGGGGCCGCGCGTAATGGAAGTGCCTTCATGACGTCACTACGCGGAAGTGCCTTCATGACGTCACTACTTCATGACGTTCATGACGCGGCCCCGGAATATGCATACCGAAAATTATCTACGTGAATGGGACGATTTTATAAAAGTACTGAAAATACTGAATATAATGCTCAAATTACATCAGTTTTTTGTTGGAAATGTAACAATAACGTTTGATCACGTCGAGCCGTGTGCAAACGTTTGCTGTGGCCCGAGGGAACTGTTTGAACCCGCGGCCTGCGGCCTTGGGGTTCAAACAGTTCCCTCGGGCCACAGCAAACGTTTGCACACGGCTGGACATGATCAAACCTTATATTGACTCCTGTTCACAATTAATAATGTTGCATTCGCGTCTTTTATAAGCAATAATGACATAAAATATACAATTATATACAAAATATACATTATAACAAAACAAACACGACATTAATTGGACCCAAAACCTTTAAGTTTCATCGAATTTGTGATTTTACTTTTGAGACTATAAAATCAATGTTCTCGCCCGGAAATGTTGAAGGCATGTCACTGTTGATCACACATCAAAAGGAGTTTGTCAAATGTATAACATAAATGACGTTGTATGGGTTTCTAGGAATATTTATTTCCACGAGAGAAAACATTTTTTATTCACAATCTAACTCCACATGGGTTAAAGGTACATGCCCACTCAGTAGGCACAAAATGTTCTTTATATCAGAGATATCATCAGAGACATTTTCTTGCAAAATAAACATTCATTCACCATTACCGCACGTAATAATTGGCATTATTATACATTTTATATCAGACGTAAATTTGCACGCTGATATCAGGGGCGATAATCGTGTTTCCTTAAAATGTTAACGGACATTACTATTTATTCTCTGTATTTATTTTTTGATGTAAAATGATCATACTTCATAATCTGTCGAAATTATTATTTTTTTAGGTGACACATTTAATTTGTATAAATAATTAAAAAATATCGTGCCTCATTTGCATATGAAAATAGTCTGATACCACCACAAGTCACTATCAGTAAAATACATATAACTAAATGATTATATCTGTATAGCGGGCACCCGTAAGTTTTAGAACTGGTGGAATAGTGACACAATTATACAGTTATTCAATTCCCATAAAGAACATTTTGTGGCTACACTTGTCGTCTGCTGTTGCTTTTATATTTTGCCTTATTTCTCAATAAAAACATGGTTTGACAGCACTTCAGAATCATTTCCAATGGAAATGATTCTGAAGTGCTGTCAAAGCATGTTGTAAATTATTCTAAAGTGCTGTCAAAGCATGTTTTTGATGATAAAAATGGAAAACAGAAAATAAACAGCAGACGACAAAAAATTAAGATAGCTAGCGGTGTAAGGGTCAACGGATGAGAACATTTTATAGGAATATCACATTCCAGTTACCTAGGGGTGAAAGGGTTATATAATCTCAACATTGTAACCTGATTATTAACTTTTTGCATGCTAGCTATGAAAATAACGTCCAGCAAATTGTGAGTGTCGTATGTTTTTTATTTCTCTGTCTAAATATGTCTTGGAATTTCATTAGAATTGCGTCCTTCGGACTCAATTCTATTGAAATTCCATGACATATTCATGATATTTACAGAGAGAAATATAAGAAAATATAATGATTTCCGTTTGCCATTTTTGAACTACATGTATTTATATCCCACAAATTTCCTAGCATACAGAGTTAAGACACACATATAACATCTTAATCACCGGTATTACACAATCAAGTAACATGTTTACAGTGTCACAAAAACTGCCAAATTTTTACGGCTCGATAAACCATGCAAATTTTTTTTTCTGATTTACTAAATTTGATCAAAATAAAAGAATGAGTCTTATTTTCTTTCGTGAAATTTGATTGAATATTGATTTTATTTCTAGTTAAAAGAAAAGATTTCTCTGGAAATTTAACATGAAAAAGAGGTGAAAAATAAAAAACAAAGAAAAAAAAAGAAGGAAAATGACTGGTCCACTATTTAAGAAATTAGAAAGATATGATTTGACATTTGTAAAAAAAAACCACGTACAAATCCTGTAAACATTTCAACTATTAATATTATTATAAAAAACAACAATTTCCCATAGGCCAAATATCATAAAATAAAAAATAGGCTCATTCTTAAATTCTGCCAAATGTTTTTGCAATGTTTGCATAACTGTAAAAAGTGGACAATTTTACATGAATCAGACAGTAATTAAGAATACATAATGGGTTAACCTTTAAAAGGCGGGAAACAAAAAATGCCATTTGCGGTTGTTACATATTTTGTCTTCCCTTCGCTTCATAGCTCCAAATAGCTGCAGTGATTTCCTGGGGGTAATAGTAGTCTCGCAGGTTATTTTCTTCTTTGATATTTTCTCACAGGTAACTTTGTCTGGGATGTGTGCAATATTATTAGATGACATGAAATTTGTAGCTGCTTTGTCAGTCATTAGTTCAAACCGATCTGCTTCCTGAATAATCAACCACTTATATGGCACATAATACAATAATTACATACATGTAGTTTAAATTAGACAACAAACTCCTACAACACTGAGTAATTGGCAAATAATGTTCTTCAAGCTTTGCTCTATACGGTATTATATACCCGTAGATGTCAATTTCACAATCCTTGGAAATTATTCTAATGTACTGTCAAACCATGTTTTTGACAAGAAAAAAAAGACAAATACATGTACAGTCAGAATTCGTTACAACGGCATAGTTCGTCAGAGATGAATCTGCCGTTATAACGAATATGCCGGTATAAAGAATCGTCGATTTTCTCCTCGCTATCAGACGGTCGTGATAATTCCGGTAATTGGAACATGTCGGTAATTGGTAACCACGCATTGTATCAACGCTATTTGCTGTCATTTTACATTAGCATCATCGGCGAGATATATACTTATTTGTCACCACATTGACAAAGCAATGCATATATACAAATTTATATCGAGGAAACCAACAACATTCAAAGCTAATCCAGTATTTGACAAAGTTGTTAATTGTGGTGAATACCGGATTATCTGTGAAATTGTTTCTTTATTGTTAGCAATTCGCAAACATGTGCATATAGAAAAGAAACACACATTTTAATAAACAGTTTGTTTTAATTTACATGCTAAAATTTATAAAAATACAAAGCAAAAACATGTAGAGTGGTTTCCCTTTAAAGGTACATGCCCATGCAGCAGGTTACACTGTACTACTACTTTTCATTTTCTGTCATGCCTTATATGAGCCATTTGTCTACCCACTAACAAGTTATTTTTAATTACGGCGCGTGTTAATTGGTGTTAAATCGCATTTTATATGCCGCGACCAGAAAGGGTATTTTCCGACCTCGTGCTATTTTTACCAACACGTGTCACGTGACACGGTCAATCATATCACATCTTTGACATGTGCAGTGAAGTATCGGAAGTTGAGAAGAAAAATCTCTGTTCGAATCCAAATCTAAATCTCCACGTAACTCTTTCCATTTGGTGATCTGGTCGTCAATATTAACCACTCTCTCTCTGTACTGCCTGTCCCTCAGACATTTCGCCTTTTTTTTGGCCTACGCCGTTTCATACAATTTCCGTCCTGGACGTTTCGACATGTTGATATTCTTGTTTACATATTGGGAAGCCTACTGGCGCGCGTAGTATACTGTGCATACGCACCGCAAGCCGTGATGTGAAAGTCGTCGTCCCCGCACATTATCAAAATAGACTGTGCGCGTCGCTAACAGTAAATTGATAATTAATAAATGATTATATTTGTATAGCAGGCACTCATAATTTTTAGAACTGGTGGAATAGTGACATAATTATACACTTATTTAATTCCTATAAAGAACATTTTGTGCCTACTGCGTGGGCATGTACCTTTAAATATTTACATGACGATTCGTCCCTATCTGAACTCGCCCCAGAGGCAATGTTACACGATAATTATTTAAATTATGATATTTTTTTATTTACAATCTATCGGTCCTTGCTGGATTTAATCACTTGTAAATTTAGTTGCTAACTGTTCATTTCTTAATTGATGTTTGCAAAATAGTACATCACAGCAGGTGACAAGGTTCCGACACGTTAATTGCCGCGATTTATGACAGCAGGTCAGGGTTAATCAGCCGTGAAATTGTTTAGATATGGTCAGTGACTGGTTCCCGAATATCGGTTTCCGGCACGTAATGCCGGATAACAGAGCTGGTACCAGTGACGCCGGGTACCAGCGCCGTTATGACGCACATTATATGGTCAGTGACTGGTTCCCGAATATCGGTTTCCGGCACGTAATGCCGGATAACAGAGCTGGGTCACAGCGCTGGTACCAGCGACGCCGGGTACCGGCGCCGTTATAACGCACATTAAATAAGACTTAAACTGTGTATTCGTTTGCGGGAATTCCCTGCCGGTGCCGGAAACCGAATTTGCCGGTATATCGAGCAGATTAAAGAGCATGCCGATTGGTTTGGCGGCTTATTGTGCTGGGAGGCACCACAGGCCTGTATAGCGGTATTGGCAAAACGTGTAGATCCAGATGAGATGGCTCAGGATGAGCTGTCTCATCAGGATCTGAACATTTTGCAAGTAATTTTTTCATATTTTTAAGAACAAAAACACCCCCTTTTCATATATGGTCTAATCTGAAAATCATTTTGTGACGGTTGGATTGGATGCAAAATTAACATATCAATATCCATTCCAGTTACTTAGGAGTGAAAGGGTTAATGAAAGCATCAACGAATCTACTTCCGCGGGGACATAGAGGTAGTGTACACCGACCTCCCAAAGCCGTCAACAAAGGTCAGCGTCATGGTGAGGGGCGTGGCTTCCATCATGGCAAACCCGCCCAGGTCGATCAACTCCGCCCAGAAGTACTTGAGGGAGCCCCGCGGCACTTTGCCCTCATGTTCCACACTGTTCTCCACCACGTCACCCGCCCCCACCACAAAGTAGTTCACGGTCGAACCCTGGCTTTTGTACTGCAGGTGCTGGCAATAGATAATGAGCAATAATGGATTTTATTGATTGTTTTTTTTGTTTGTTCAACAGCAAGGACAGGAATGCACCACAAGTATGTGAGAGTATTATACGTTCAGCACTGAAATTACAATAAAAGCTTTAACCACAAAATAGCCCTGCCTTTTGTACGACCGGTGCTGGTAATGGATATATATGAGCGATATTAATGGAATGGAATAATATTTAGCATTTTGTGCAAGAGAAAATTAATTTTCAGTCTCGTCCTAAAACATTATGAAGGCCATTAGGGCCAGAGTTGATTGTTTTTATTTCCATTTATTGAAGACCCGAGATCTTTTCTTGAATTTTCGAAATATTTTCTTGAATTTTGCAATATTTTTCTTAAATTTAAGAAAATAAGATCTTGAAACTTGAAGAAACAATCCATCATAAAATTGAAGAAAACATCTTGCAAATTCAAAACAATATCTCTTGAAAATTATTGATACTGTCTTGAAAATTCAAGGATACATCATGAAAATTAAAAAAAAAGATTTTGAAAATTCACGAAAATATCTTCAAAATTCATGATGATACCTTCAATAAATGGACCTAAGGGGTATTTGTACAACACTTAAAATTGCAGGATCATTATTTGTACATGTATATTCGGGACAAAAAATTAAGATAGCGTTGTAAGGGTTAACATGGATATAATTGGCTCATACAACGTCACTCATGTTGACGTCATTTCCGGTGAATATAATTTTTAGCCAGGTTTTTTTAGGAGGCTATTGGATTGGCGAAAGCCGGGCGGGCGGCGGGCGGCGGGCGGCGGGCGGCGGGCGGCGTCCACAATCAATGTTAAGTTTGAGTCCATTTCTTTGTTACTGTACCACCTAGGACCACCAAACTTTCACAGCTTCATAATCAAGGGGTGCCCACCACATATCACTATCCAACATGTTACTTTTTTTTTTAACTTGACCCATTTTTTCCGCGCAGTCGACTTAGCCATTTTCAATGTTAAGTTTTCGTGTTGGAGTCCATTTCTTTGTTACTGTACCACCTAGGACCACCAAACTTTCACAGCTTCATAATCAAGGGGTGCCCACCACATATCACTATCCAACATGTTACTTTTTTTTTTAACTTGACCCATTTTTTCCGCGCAGTCGACTTAGCCATTTTCAATGTTAAGTTTTCGCGTTTACAATGTTAAGTTTTCGTGTTTAAGTCCATTTCTTTGGTACTGTACCACCTAGGACCACCAATCTTTCACAGCTTCATAACCAAGGGGTGCCTACCACATACAACTATCCAACATGTGACCATTTTTTTACCTTCACCTATTATTTCTACGTAATTGACTTAGCCATTTTTAACGTACGTCTGGTTAAAGTTATTTGCTTAAAACTTTTTTGTTATACTATATCTCTGCAACTGCTTCGCCCATTACCTTGAAACTTCACATGGGTGTTTATCATCATCCATATTTTCATTCTACCCCCCAACCGTGCTGCCCCTGTGCCCAATGTCAAATTACTGGTTAAAGTTATTTGCTTAAAACTTTTTCGTTATATTATATCTCTGCAACTGCTTCACCCAATACCTTGATACTTCACATGGGTGTTTATCATCATTGTCGCACCCGCTTGCGGAAAGCGCGATATCGTCGGCATTTTGGCATACGTCCGTCCGTACGTCCGTGTGTCCGGTTAAAGTTTTTTCATTAAAGTTTTTCCATCTACTATATCTATTTTTTTAGTGTCCATGCCTCGCCCCAAGGCGCGACATGCAGGCCACGGCCATCTAGTCTACAAAAAGTGCGTATAATTATGTTATCCAAGTGTCTATGCTTGGAAAAAACCTGGCCTTCGTGGCTTTGCCTCGTTTCTTGTTCAAATGTTAGCATCAGAATCTTCAATTACAGTATACGATCGTTTACTCGAAGTCCGTCGGACTGCGATAAATACTTCGAGTAAACCGAAGTTTGACATAACAAAATCTGAACAGGACCTCGAAATATTGCCATACACATTACGGGACGCAACTCCCATACGACCTGTGACACACGGAGTTACACTTTTGCAACTCTAATGTGTTTATTTGTGTTTGCCTATACATGCATGTGTGTAGTCGTACTAAGTATACACATCTGTATTATCAGGGTGGAACAAGAAAAGACAATTCAAAGCAGTAAAGTAACATTTTATTATGTTTAATAAATAAGTTGTTGTGCATACCGGTCTTGATAATATATACACACAGCATTTATCAATCGGAGGGTGAATGTGAGTCTATATACTCAGGCAACGTTTCGCATCTGATGACACATGCAAACGAGTCTAGACAAGTTGGATTTGAGAAAACCATCTTTATTGTATCTTCGATTTTTGATTGAAACAAAATTCGGGAATCCGTAAATTGTTTCGAAAGTTGACATGGTGTGACAACTTTTGAAGTGATTTATTTATTTATAAAATATTTCAGCAAATAAAATAACTTAACTGATTAAATCAGATGAGCTAAGTTTAATTGGTGTCGAGGAAATCACCTTTAACACTTGTTCAAAGTTTATTTACACAGGTTTACACATGCAGGTAAACAAGTCCAGTCTTTGATCCGGTAAATTGGCGCCGCTAATTTGCACTTCGAGCGCAAACTGACACTTTGACTTAACGAGAGTGAAATACCACACATTTCTATTTTCGGGACCGAACAATTAGTTCGAATTGGTGAATATTTGACGTAACGAAATTCGACATACGGTAGCCAGTTACATTGAAAATAATAGGATCTGAAACGAGAATTGGACACAAATTCGACGTAATGAGGGAATTCGACATAACTGACTTTGAGTAAACGAATGTAGACTACTTGTTTACTCAAAAGTTCTGTAGCCGATTTCAACAACATTGCAAAGTATACTTATCTAGCAAAGTATACTTTGAGGGAGTAATTTTCAATTTAATAATAAATTTATTAATTTTTATTATACTGAAATTATTACATTATCACAGCCATTTTGGCTGTGATAATGTAATTAATTAAGTATAATAATTATGCATACTTATAATCATCAAATATATGCAGTCGTTAGTTCTATATGACATAATGCATTTCGGGAAAAATAAATGATTACTTCCTCAAAGTGTACTTTGCTAGATTTGGGGACAGCCATTTTGGCTGTGATAATGTAATTAATTAAGTATAATAATTATGCATACTTATAATCATCAAATATATGCAGTCGTTAGTTCTATACGACATGCTGCATTTCGGGAAAAATAAATGATTACTTCCTCAAAGTGTACTTTGCTAGATTTGGGGGAAATATCATTTGCTTTAGTCTCACAAATTGATTAAGTCATTTTAAATGACTTACCATAATAACACTAATATTCAGACACCATTTATTTGGAGAAACATATAAAATATACCACAATAACAATGTATTTGAATATAATTTGTTTTGGGAAACCCCTATTTAACCCTTAGACCGCTATCTTATTTATTTTGCCGTCTGCTGTTTATTTTCTATTTTCCATTTTTATCATCAAAAACATGCTTTGACAGCACTTTAGAATAATTTACAACATGCTTTGACAGCACTTCAGAATCATTTCCATTGGAAATGATTCTGAAGTGCTGTCAAACCATGTTTTTATTGAGAAATATAGCAAGATATACAAGCAACAGCAGACGACAATTGTTGTGAGAAGCAGTCTAAGGTTTAAAATGATGGAATTATAAGGAATGAATGGCCTTTTTGTTGAATTTATTGGGGATATAAACTTGGAAAAGTCGTGGGAATACTGGACGAGGCCTTCCGGCCTTCGTCCAGTATTCCCGCGACTTTTCCAAGTTTATACCCCGATAAATTCCACAAAAATGCCATTCATTCCTATACTAAGTCTACAGTGTAAACTACGTCCGAGGCATCATCGTAGCCTAGTAAACAGATCATGCTAATGCTTCAGTATCTGATACTATAGGAATGAATGGCCTTTTTGTGGAATTTATCGGGGTATAAACTTGGAAAAGTCGCGGGAATACTGGACGAAAGCCGGAAGGCCTCGTCCAGTATTCCCGCGACTTTTCCAAGTTTATATCCCCGATAAATTCCACAAAAAGGCCATTCATTCCTTATAATTCCAGCATTTGAAATAAATTCATCAAGAAAATGTGTTTATTTTCCGTTTTCTTAACAATTATTTTAACTGCGCCTCACGGTTACGGAAAGTAGTTCGGCGTGGGAGTTTACTGGGATATAAATTTTGGACAGAGACTTGCTATGGGCCAATCAAATGTTAGGGAATTGTGTAAATATTTTTGTGCTGGAATTATAACTAGATGACGTGACCGTCCAGGCTTTGATAGTATACCAAAAACTATAACCCCAACGCATACATGTACGTATGCCAATGTGCGGACTATATCACAACAAAAATAAGATCAATTCATTTGAATTTTATGTCCATTCAAAAGTACAGGGATAATACAGTCAAACCTGTTCTAAAGACCACCTCCGAATAGCAATCACCTGGCTGTAAAGGCCACAATTGTGTTGTCCGAATGGCACAATTACTATATAAATGACCCTGCGAATAAAGACCACCTGTGACAAAGGCCAAATTTTCCACTTCCCATGGCTGGCCTTTATTCACAGGTTTGCCTGTAGATTTAAAAGCAGTTTCTAAGTCTAGTCTACAGTGTATCATATCTATGTCCGGGGCGACATCGTAGCCGTGTACACAGATCTCCCTAATCCATCTACAAATGTCATCGTCATCTTGTTGGGCGTGACCTTCATCTTGGCGAACCCGCCCAGCTCGACAAGCTCCGCCCAGTAGTACTTGAGGGAGCCAATGGGAACGCTGTCCTTGTGGACATCACTGTCCACGCAAAATGCTCCTGCCCCCACCACGAAGTAGTTTACGGTCGTGTCCTCACTTGTGTATTGTAGGTGCTGATGTAGCAGGGATGGGAAAACGGGAAACTTTTAATTTTTAGAAACCAAAAGCGAAAGGCTTAAACCTTACAATGCTGAATTAAATACATATGTATTGTCGTCTGCTGTTTGTTTTCTATTTTCGATTTTCCTTGTCAAAAAACATCGTTTGACAGCACTTTAGAATCATTTCCATTGGAAATGATTCTAAAGTGCTGTCAAACGATGTTTTTATTTAGAATAGAGACAAAATATTAAACAACAGCAGACGACAAATTGTGTTTCCTGCATTCTAAGGGTTAATGGCACTGTGTCTCAGATGCGATCTCAGATATTCAATATGTGTTGTTGTTTTTTTTGCTTCATGCACTGTAAATGACATCATTGTCCTTATAGGTTTAACCACACTAAATCAACAGATATTCATGAGTGGGGAGTCAAAAGTAGTACTGTAAAAAAATAAATCCAGATGTTTTATGCCATAGACATTCTTGGTCAATTGATGTACTAATCTACTTCACAGGTATGTTAATTATATCAACCAATCGTACCATTTTATGTCATCAAATTCCAAAAAAGTTAGTGTTCTATACAAGCTTTTGTATCAGAACTTTGATTAACATGGATGACCTAGAAATGTTTCCATTGCTGTATATTGTTGTCAAACTAGAGAACTTTGAGTACTGCCTTGCTTTGATTTGGCATGCTCTTGGTTTCAGAATTGTAAAACGATAATTTGTGGCTGCGACTTGAGAAATAGTGCTGAAGACTTTTGAACCAGTGTAGATTCAGATCAGCCAATCTGAACTTGATCTGCGCTGTTCGCCTTTCCATCAATGAAACTTCCGCCGTACTTCCAACAAGCAATAAATCAGATTACAGGAGTGCACTATTTAACCAGGAGCTACATTTGTCACAAATCTCATAAGCCTCATTTCTCTAGTCACAGCCACATTTAACGAAACGCATTTAAGCGAATTCATAACGCACATCTCTAGTGACTTTCTCCAATTAGCAGCATGTGACATCCAGTGAATGTGTCTATAACTTGAGAAATGTGGCTGATGGCATTTGTGACCAGTGTATCTCATGATCAAATAGCACACTCATGTAGCCTGATAACGATCTATACTTTTTGTTAGAAGCATGACGGGTGTTTCATTGATGGAATGGCGAACAGTGTAGATCAATATCAGACTGTGCAGACGCACAGGCTGATCTTTATCTACACTGGTCACAAAACCCATAGGTGCAATTTCTCACAGCCACAAATAAGGAAGGTTTAAAAATGTGACGGAGTAAGGATGTGGTGCAGAAATAGCAGTGCTGTGCATGGGAATATAAATAAGTCTAGTATGACCAAGATCACTACCCTGACAACCCTGACCTACCTGTAGACTGTGGTCATGTCCACTTTGGTAGGCAGTGACGTTGTATTTGTGGAGTAGAGGGTCCAGTCTATCTACCCTGACCTACCTATAGATTGTGGTCGTGTCCACTGAGATAGGCGGTGACATTGTATTTGTGGAGTAGGGGGTCCAGTCTATCTACCCTGACCTACCTATAGATTTTGGTCGTGTCTACTGAGATAGGCGGTGACATTGTATTTGTGGAGTAGAGGGTCCAGTCTATCTACCCTGACCTACCTGTAGATTGTGGTCGTGTCCACTGAGGTAGGCGGTGACGTTGTATTTGTGGAGTAGGGGGTCCAGCCTATCTACCAGCAGGGACGTGGGTCCATGCTCGGCGATCGAGTAGACGGGGAAATGGCCGGCAGCTATTAAGTAATCGGCACTGTAGATAAAAACATTGGTTGTTCAGTAATGAATCAATCACATGTGTGGCTCCAACTGGAGAAAATGGAGCTTATGGGATTTGTGACTAGTGTAGCTCCTGATCAAATAGCACACTCCTGTAGCCCGATAACAATCTTAATTGCTGATTAGAAGCATGGCGGGTGTTTCATTGACAGAATGGTAAACAGTGCAGATCCTGATCAGACTGTGCGGATGCACAGGCTGATCTGGATCTACACTGGTTGCAAAACCCATAAGCCCCATTTCTCCAGTCACAGCCACATATATAGGTTATCAAACCTATGCACTACTCTATCAGGGCCTGTGAGTGTTCATGTGTCTCTTTTGGTGGCTATAAATAGAGAATAGTAGGTTAGTGCCGTGAATGGGGAAAAATATCTGGCAAGGCTCAGGAAACGGGATGGGTAAGGCTCTGCCGAGCACATCCCGTTTCCGTGCCGCGCCAGATATGTTTTCCCATTCACGGCACTAACCTACTATTCTATTTATCCCGTCAACACCTAAACATGGCTTTAAAATGCAAAAATAGTATTGACTGGATATCAAAAATGTTTCACGGCACTGTGTTTCACGGCACATACGTACTGTGCTGACGGGATAAACTGCATTTTTGGCATATTTTGGATCCGAGTGCACCCTATATTTCTATATTGTTCACCCTAGTTTCTCGACCAATGAAAGCATAGTCTTTCATCTCAATTAATCACATATTGCGACTATTACTCCAATATCTACTAAATTTATTCTATAATGTTACAATACATAGAAAATTTAGACCCAGACGTCACGGCTTGTTGTACCAGGGCCGTAGCCACGTTGAGGCGAATCGAGGTAGAAATTTTGCCGTTTTTTTTTTACGATGCGCGTCGCGCTACATGCTCCCACTGGATACACGTTTCATAAGATTTGCCTCGATAGATTTTTACCTCTGGCTACGGCCCTGGGTACGCATATGGTTGTGACGGGTACATGTGCACGTTGGTGTCAAACAGGCAAAACAGTAGTAGTATCGGAAATCGAAGGCGCGTATGGGCGGGATTTGCATTGAAATGGACATGTGTACGCGAAGGCGGGGCAACCAATAAGTAAGTAAGTTATAGTTCACATATTGAATTTTTAATATAGGAATTAATGGCCGTTTTGTGGAATTTATCGGGGTATAAACTTGGAAAAGTCGCGGGAATACTGGAAGGCCTCGTCCAGTATTCCCGCGACTTTTCCAAGTTTATATCCCCGATAAATTACACAAAAAGGCCATTCATTCCTTATAATTCCAGCATTTGAAATAAATTCATCAAGAAAATGTGTTTATTTTGACAGACGGCAGCCATTTGTTTACATTGACAGCACTGACGGCGCACCTGTAGAAAGTAGTTCAACGTGGGAGTTTACTGGGATATAAATTTTGGACGGAGACTTGCTACGGACCAATCAAATGTTAGGGAATTGTGTAAATATTTTTGTGCTGGAATTATTAATTCATGAAAAAAATCAATATGGGAACTATAACTATTACTTATTTCCAGCAAAATAACTAAAAAAATAAACAGCGAAGTACGAGGACGGGGACATTGGCAGATGTTGCTATTCAATTTATCGCGTCAAAATCGTTTCAGTAGTTGCTGAGATATTAAATAAAGAATGGTCTGTAGCCTATTCCACCAACATTGCAAAGTATACTTTAATATCTAGCAAAGTATACTTTGAGGGAGAAATTTTCAATTTATTAATTTTTATTATACTGAATTTATTACATTATCACAGCCATGTTGGCTGTGATAATGTAATAAATTCAGTATAATAATTCTGCATACTTTTAATCATCAAATATATGTAGTCGATAGTTCTATATGGAATAACGCATTTCGGGAAAAATAAATGATTACTCCCTCAAAGTATTCTTTGCTAGATAAGTATACTTTGCAATGTTGATGAAATTGGCTACAGAAGTGGAGGATTTTGGTTACCTGATTCAGTGTACCCCATCCAAATAGCATAAGCATGTACCCACATGCACAGCCCACCATGGTGTACATAGCCGTACAATTTGGGCAGGTTTTGGGCAGGTTTCGTGAAACAGACAGTAATTATTTATTTAACAAAATAAAATATTTTCGTTAAACCAAAAAACATGGCTGTGACAATCTAATAATTCAGCATAATTTTAATTAAATATTAACAATCGTTAGTTCAATATGAATAATGAATTTCAGTGAAAAGAAATAATTATTTAGATAAGTATACAGTGCAACCTCTCTACAACAGCCACCCATGGGAAGACGCAAAACTGGCTGTTGTAGAGAGGTGGCTGTTGTAGGGAGGTTAATGCTGTTTATTTATTTTCTTTGATAATTCTCATCAAAAACATGCTTTGGCAACATTTTAGAATCATTTCCAATGAAAATTGAAATTTGTATTGAGAAAGAAGGCAAAGCAACAGCAGATGGAAATGTTCGTGCTCAGGAGTGTAAGGGTTAGATACAGCGGAAATCATCCATTTGGGATATAAAATAGCGGCTGTTATATAGAGGTTGTTGTTGTAGAGAGGTGGCCATTCGGGGAGGTTCGACTGTACTTGTAATTTTGGTGAAATTGGCTACTGATAATTTGGGATATCTTACTCGGATGACTTGAACTGTTGTTCTATCCAGCTCCACTGGTCGTCTGCAGCTTTGTGATCCACAGGTCCAGTTGGCTGGTCAAAAAACTTGTCCGCTACAATAGTAATATGAGATGAGCCTGAGATCTGCAGCCTATTTCACCAACATTGCAAAGTATACTTTTCTAGCATTTATTTTTCCCGAAATGCATTATGTCATATAGAACTAACGACTATATATATTTGATGATTAAAAGTAACCAGACTTATTATACTGAATTTATTACATTATCACAGCCAAATTGGCTGTGATAATGTAATAAATGCAGTATAATAAATATTAATAAATTTATCCTAAAATTGAAAATTTACAAAGTATACTTTGCTAGAAAAGTATACTTTGCAATGTTGGTGAAATAGGCTACTGGTACTCAAGCAGACGTGCAATTTTCATTAAAATTATTTACAGAAACTGTGATATTTTCTTAAAATGACATCGGAAGTTGACAAAATATAATTCCACATTTGCTATGAAACTTTTGCTATCCGACGTCCTGTACGGAAAATATCAGCGTTTTTGTAAATATCACAGTTTCTGTAAATATTTTTCATGAAATATATCAGACATCTGCTTTAATAGGGACAAAATACAAAGTCTATACACTATGCATATATTTTACAGGTATGCAATATTTAACCCTTAGACCACTACTCCCAACAATTGTCGTCTGCTGTTGCTTGTATATCTTGCCTTATTTTTCAATAAAAACATGTTTTGACAGCACTTCAGAATCATTTCCAATGGATTCTGAAGTGCTGTCAAAGCATGTTGTAAATGATTCTAAAGTGCTGTCAAAGCATGTTTTTGATGATAAAAATGGAAAATAAACAGCAGACGTCAAAAAAAATAAGATAGCGGTCTAAGGGTTTAAACTGTCATTTACTGGCCTCTTATCTTGGGGTAATGTACGAGTCTGCTTGAAAGACCATGGACATTTTTAATAACATAGGTGCCGATAAAAATGAAACCATTTCGGATAGCATCCATTGTGGATATACTTTTAAATACATGTACAGTGCAACCTCTCTATAACAGCCACCCATGGGAAGACGCAAAACTGGCTGTTGTAGAGAGGTGGCCGTTGTAGGCAGGTTAATGCTGAATTACATTTTGTCGTCCGCTGTTTATTTATTTGCTTCGATAATTCTCATCAAAAACATGCTTTGGCAACATTTTAGAATCATTTCCAATGGAAATGATTCTGAAATGCTTGTCAAAACATGTTTTTATTGAGAAAGAAGGCAAAAGCAACAGCAGACGACAATTTTTGTGCTCAGCAGTCTAAGGGCTAGATACAGAGGAAATCATCTATTTGGGATACAAAATAGCGGCTGTTATAGAGAGGGTGTTGTTGTAGAGAGGTGGCCATTAGGGGAGGTTTGACTGTACATGTTTTCACTGATTTCTCACACATTATTTGTTATCCAAGATTTTACAAGCTAAACATACCATTTTTTCAAAGCTTTCTGCGATAAACCATGGCGTTACCATGGTAATGTTTAATCGTTGGTGAAATACAAAAGCCTGACACCTCATACCTCTTGCGTTTTGACAAGTTTCACTGTACATGTATGTCTGAAAGATTATATTATACTATCCTACAACCAAGCCGGCCGCCTGTGTGTGAAACCCCTTACGATATGTGTTGCCGACAAGTGTCACCGTGTCAATCATGACAACGTCCAGCGTCTTACCGCCCGGAATTTCAAACCTCTTGGTGTAGTACAGGTCTGGGAAGTTCCTGTAAACACAGGGGATATCGGGCTAAATTTTATTTAGAGGTTAATACGTGGCTTGTTTGATATCGGCCTAGGTATCGGCCCCTCAAACAAGACACATATTAACATCTTTATTACTTAGATTACTTAGATATCAATTTCAATATCAATCATCCGGCAGTTGTGATAATCCTATATTAAAATCTATACCGTTATCCATGATTGAATGATGAAATACAGAGCCTACAAATTTAAATTCCCGGCATCTGTCAAAATTTACGCAGCCGATAAAGTAAACATACGCAATGCGCATGCCCAAAGGAACTGGTTTAATATGTGCGAGACATGGTATCGGACTGGAAACGGCGGTATCAGACTAGTAACGATGGTATCAGACTAGAAATGGCAGTATCAGACTAGAAGTTTCAGTATCAGACTGGAAAACACGCCGTATCAGCCTGGACTGTGTATTTTATTGCTGTAGGCAAATACAGGCAATTTTTATATCTAAGTAATAATAACCCTTAGACCACTACTCACAACAATTGTCGTCTGCTGGTGCTTTTATATCTTGCCTTATTTCTCAATAAAAACATGTTTTGACAGCACTTGGAAATGATTCTGAAGTGCTGTCAAAGCATGTTGTAAATTATTCTAAAGTGCTGTAAAAGCATGTTTTTGATGATAAAAATGGAAAATAAACAGCAGATGACAACAAAATTAAGATAGGGGTCTAAGGGTTAAATGTGGTGGTGACTGGAGAAATGGGGCTTATGGGTTTTACGACCAGTGTAGATCCAGATCAGACTGTGCAGCACAGTCTGATCAGGATCTGTATTGTTCGCCATTCCATCAATGAAACACCAGTCATGCTTCTAACAAGCAATACAGATCCTTTTCAGGTTTGATGAGTTTGCTATTTAATCAGGAGCTACACTAGTCAAAAATCCTATAAGCCCCATTTCTCCAGTCACAACCACAAACGAGGCTCGTTTGTAGCCTATTTCACCACCATTGCAAAGCATACTTATCTAGCAAAGTATATACTTTGAGAGAGAAATTTTCAATTTAAGGATAAATTTATTAATTTTTATTATACGAATTGATTACATTACCACAGCCATTTTGGCTGTGATAATGTAATAAATTCAGTATAATCATTCTGCATACTTTTAATCATCAAATAAATGCAGTGGTTAGTTCTATATGAAATAATGCATTTCGGGATTACTCCCTCAAAGTATACTTTGCTATAGTCTGTTTCACGAAAGCTGCCCAAATTTTACGGCCATATAAACAATTCAAAAACAATATTTTTTTTCAATAGTATTGAATTAAAGGAAAATTTAAGAATGAGCCTTCTTTTTATTTCGTGAAATTCGGTCAAATATTGATTTTATTACGAAAAATTGATTTTGTCTATGGGAATTTAACATGGGGTAAAAAGTGGTAAGGAAGTGTGGGAGGAGTCAAAAAACGAAAAAATTTGGAAATTTACTCCGAAACCTGACTAGATAGCTTGGATATGATCTAACTAAGAAAACAAAAGTTAAATTTTAAAAATCAGTCCAGTATTTCTAAAATTCAAAAAAATTTCCCCATGTTAAATCCCCATAGACATCTTCCGTGAAGATGTCTACAGTATGGGGATTTAACATGGGGATTTAACATGGGGAAATTGTTTTTTTCGCAATAAAATCAATATTTGACAAAATTTCACGAAATAAAAAGAAGGCTCATTCTTAATTTTTCCTTTAATTTAATATTATCAAAAGAAATCTTGTTTTTGAATTGTTTATATAGCTGTAAAATTTGGGCAGCTTTCGTGAAACAAACAGTAGATAAGTATACTTTGCAAGTTTGCAAATTTTATGAACTGAGCTCTTGATGGCTACTGTGCTCATCCAATAACATAAGTTTGATTTGGAGATTTCAAAACCTGCTTAACCCGTTCAACCCTAAATAACTGGAATGGACTGTGCCATGTTAATTTTCCGACATAGTCTATTTATAAAAAGGGGTGTTTTTTTTCGCTAAAAATATGACAAATTACCTGCAAAAAGTGTAGATCCTGATGAGATGGGTCGAAAAGAGTTGGCTCATCTGCATCTACCATGTTTGCAAACACCGTTATAGAGGTTTGTAGTGTTGAAAGGGTCGAGAGATTTCAAAATCTGTTTACAAAGTTTGATAATCACAGGAAGATTTGATTTATTGGTGTTTAACGGCCTGTCAACAGCTATGATCATTTTAGGCCGGGTTGGGGGGGGGGGGGGGGGGGGGGGGGGGGGGGGGGGGGGGGGGGGGGGGGGGGGGGGG
This sequence comes from Conchocele bisecta, assembly GCA_029237695.1. Taxonomy (NCBI): domain Eukaryota; kingdom Metazoa; phylum Mollusca; class Bivalvia; order Lucinida; family Thyasiridae; genus Conchocele; species Conchocele bisecta. The sequence goes on along the minus strand of CM055268.1, from coordinate 97,052,178 downwards.
GGGGGGGGGGGGGGGGGGGGGGGGGGGGGGGGGGGGAACTGGGCGAAAAAAAAAAAAAAATAAAATCACATATTTCACCTGGGGTGGGGGGGAGGGGGGGGGGGGGGGGGGGGGGACCTGGGGGGGAATAATTTCCAAAATTCAGAAACTGATATCTACAATTTTTTTTTAAATTTATTAATTTTTTTTATATACTGAATTTATTTTTTTTTTTACATTTATCACAGCCATTTAATGGCTGTGATAATGTAATAAATTCGGTATAATAATTCTGCATACTTTTAATCATGAAATATATGCATTTGTTAGTTCTATATGAAATAATGCATTTCAGGAAAAATAAATGATTACTCCCTCAAAGTATACTTTGCTAGTAAAGTATACTTTGCAATGTTGATGAAATAGGCCCCTGGTCCTCACCATATCAGTCACTTAGCCCCAGTCCATAAAAGTAATATTAGTACTAATCTTACTACTTTTATAATGGGTATAACCCGATTCAACTATCAAGTAAGAAGGAAGCCAAAAATGCACCTGAGGGCCAAACCAGCAGCCGATTTCATCAACATTAGCAAAGAATACTTTGAGGGAGAAATCTTTCAATTTTAGGATAAATTTATTAATTTTTATTATACTGAATTTATTACATTATCACAGCCATTTTGGCTGTGATAATGTAATACATTCAGTATTATAAGTCTGCATACTTTTCACCATCAAATATATGCAGTCGTTAGTTCTATATGACATAATGCATTTCGGGAAAAATAAATCATTACTCCCTCAAAGTATACTTTGCAATGTTGGTGAAATAGGCTACAGGGGTAATGGTATGCTGGTAATGATGAACCGTGTCGTCAAATCTACCCTTCGCATGCTCCCAACAAACCACCCACAATCACAGGAAGAGCACACATGCCAGGTGTAATAGCTATTTGACCATATGCTTTGGAAATAAAAGGTCATAAATATGAGATTTATTTCTAGCGATGGGACAGGCGCAATTAAAATTGCTTAAACATCATGAAAATAGTTTGTGTAGTTTGTTTTGTGTCTGAATTTAATGATTTGACTGCCTATCACTTTAAACCTTAGAATATGGGAAACAAAAATTATTGTCTACCGTTGTTTTATATTTTGTCTTCTTTTTTTTAATAATAAACATGGTTTTACAGCACTTTAGAATCATTTCCTTTTCAATTGAAAATGATTCTAAAGTGTTAAAACATGCTTTTGATGAGAAAATAAACATCAGACAAAAAAAAAAAAAAAGAGTTAGTGGGGTCTATATGCAGAAAGTGATGAAAAAGTTTAGTCAAAATATATTTTAACTATTGATTTGCATCGTATTTTACCCAATAGTACAAGTCGCAAGAACAAGATAATGCATGAAAAATGGATTTGTATTTACTTAATGGTGTTTAATGGACTGTCAATAGCTAAGGTCAATTTAGGCCAGATGTCAAATCCCATAAAATGGTGTGAAATATGTAATTTGCAGTGCACAAAAAGATAAACCAGATATTGAATATCTCAGACTTTATCCGAGACACAGAGCCTTTAAGGCACTTACCATTCTTTTGACGCCTTACACGCAAAAGGCACTTACCATTGTTTTGACGCCTTAAACGCACAAGGCACTTACTATCGTTTTGACACCTTTGAGGCACTTACCATCGTGTCGACACCTTTGAGGCAATTACCATCGTTTCGACACCTTAAAGGCACTTATCATCATTTTAACACCTTAAAGGTACAAGGCACTTACCATCGTTTTGACACCTTAAAGGCACAAGGTGTTTACCATCAGTTTGACACCTTTGAGGCACTGACCATCGTTTCGACACCTTAAAGGCATTTACCATCGTTTTGACACCTTTAAGGCACCTACCATTGTTTTGACACCTTAAAGGCACTTACCATCATTTTAACACCTTTAAGGCACTTACCATCTTTGACACCTTAAAAGACCTTACCATCGTGTTGACACCTTTAAGGAACTTATGATCATTTTGACACCTTCAAGGAAATCACCATCATTTTGACACCTTTAAGGCAATTACCATCGTTTCGACACCTTTCAGGCACTTACATGTACCATCGTTTTGACACCTTCAAGGTACTTACCCTCGTTTTGACACAAGGCACTTACCTTCGTTTTGACACCTTTAAGGCACTTAACATCGTGTTGACACCTTTAAGGAACTTACCATTGTTTTGACACCTTAAAGGCACTTGCCATCGTTTTGAGACCTTTAAGGCACTAACCATCATTTTGACACCTTTGAGGCACTTACCATCGTTTTGACACCTTGCTGTAGGCGATCTGTGCTGAGATATTGCCATAATGGTCGTGGTTCCCACCGAGCACATACCACGGGTTTTGGAGTTCGCTGTAGTGGTATACGTCCTCGAATGTTTGCTGTATGAAAACATCAATTATAATACTGTACATAGCACATACAAATACGAGGCTATCGTAGCCAGAATTTTGAGCCTACTGAGGTATAAACCACCCGATAGGTGGTGGGTTCGAACCTAGATATAGTCCTTGGAAACAGTTAAACACCAATACCTTTGCTAAACAATATTTTATTAACAAAACACTTCTCAAACATAAGTTCATGATCGCATAGTATTTAACTCTTTGCATGATAGAGGTGAACATAACAGCTAACAAATTAGGAGTATTTTTCTCTCTGTAAATACATCTTGGAGTTTCATTAGAATTGAGTCCTCCTATAAAAGTCCAAGACGTATTCATGATATTTACAGGAAGAATTTAAAAGACACTTTGTCTTTTATTTTTTAACTATTTATAGCCCATAAGTTTCCCAGCAAGCAAAGAGTTCATATATGTATATAAAATTACTGCCAAGTGCTACCAACACTTAAATTCTTAAAACTATCAAAAAGTGTCCAAAACCTTGGCCGAAATGTGCTGGCCATGTCTGTTTGACTATTGTTCAAGGCGCGACTGATGCAACAAGGCTTCACAAAGGGAGGGCCGATTAATTATCCAGTTCCATCAGACACGTCATAATCATAGGATTTGGGAGAAAGTCTCATTAATTCAAGTACGGGCATACATATTCACATCCATTTATGAATTAATGTTCAGCCAACAAGACTGATGTTACTGAACAAAATGGCTGACATTTCGAAGCCGGATATAGTAACAAGATTTCGTGTTCGTTCTTTTTTATATGAGAAGTGGAGAAGTGTTGTAAGAGAGGGGGCACTACATTACACTATAAATAGGTTACCGAACTCGGAAAATCACTAGTAACTTCCCTTAGAACCACATACACGGCATCATCAGCATTACAATGCAGAGTATGTGATGTCAAAACATCAAATTGCTTAGCTTAACCCTTACAATGCTGAATTAATTTGTGTCATCTGCTGAATATTTTTAATTTTGCCATTTTTCTCATCAAAAACTTGGTTTGACAGCACTTTAGAATCATTCACAATGGAAATGATTCTAAAATGCTTTCAAACCATGTTTTTACTGAGAGAAAAGACAAAATATGAATTATCAGCAGACGACTATTTTCGGTTCCCGCATTCTAAGGGTTAAGGTAAGCAACATGATGTCAAACTGACAAATTCTGCCAATTTGAACATCAACGATTCCCTGGATGTTGTACTAATGGACGCGACTCGTGATGTTCCAAGTTCCGTAACCTATTTATAGGCCTGGTCTATTGTCAGTGAACAAGGTGATCGCCGGGGTGTGTCTCATCATAATGTATGAACTAGAAGTGTATCCACAGGACATATTACATCAAGGGTCATAACTCTGTCTGTCCTTACTGCGGACAAACACAAACACCAGGTCTACAACTTCACATGCTAATTAACCGAACATTTTTGTAAAGTTTCATGACTCTTGGTCAAATACTTTTGGAAATATGCGCAACACAAAATTTCAAACTTCGCAATGGCCAAATTTATTAAGTCAAGGGCCATAACTCTGCATTCACAGACAAACACCTTAAATCGTTTGTCGTTCACATCCGTAACCCCGTGTTCGTAAAAATTGTCGCCGAGCGCCAAGTTGAAGCTGCTGCCATGTTTACGGGACACGCGAGCCATCTGCTTGGCCACAGCGACCTCAAACGGGCTCTCGTACGGCCAAATGGGCATACCGCCCCAGTCCCCCACTACCAGGAACCGCAGACTGTCCGCTGCCAGGCATCCTGAAATATTGACTAATTTGATTAATTGTATCCCCCGGAAGGTCGGGGGATACGTTGGATTTGACACCGAACATCATCCGCATCCGCATACACACCCTTTGGAATATTTTCATGAAACTACACACATGTGTAGACCACGACCAAAAGGTATGTCACACCCAAGAATGACAACTCTTGCATAAATGTTTTAGTTATCTCCCTTTGGTTTTTCGTGCACTGATTTCGCGTCCAGAGCATAACTCGAACACCCTTTGGAATATTTTTATGAAACTTCACACATGCATAGACCACGACCGAAAGGTGTGTCACACGATAACTCTTGCCTCACTAATCTCCATTTGTTTTTTTACACACTGATTTCTTGTCCGGAGCTTAAGTCAAATACCCTTTGGAATATTTGTATGAAATTTCACACGTGCATAGACCACGACCGAAAGGCGTGTCACACACAAGACTGACAACTCTTGCTCCACTAATTTTCGAGTTGTCTCTCATTTGTTCTTTTTCACACTGATTTCTTGTTCGAAGCATTACTCGAATACCCTTCGGCCATGACCCAAAGGTGCGCCGCATGCAAGAATGACAACTCTTGTCTCACTGTTTTTTTTAGTTATCTCCCTTTGTTTTTTGGGAATATTTTCATGAAACTTCGCACATGCATAGACAACGACCCCAAGGTGTGTTGCAAACAATAATGATAACTCTTGCCTCACTCGTGTTTTAGTTATCTCTTTTTTTTCGTAGATTGATTTCCTGTCAATCCAAAACTTGATTACACATTCAAATATTTTCAGGATATTTCACACATGCTAAAACCATGCATGACCAAAAGGTGCGTCTCATGCAAGAATGACAACTCTCACCTTTAACTAACATATCGATGGTCTAGTAACATAAGGTCGTAACTGCTATGCTAAAGCATAGCAGTTACGACCTTATGTTACTAGACCTAAAGCATAGCAGTTACGACCTTATGTTACTAGACCATCGATATAAGTTATCTCACTTTATTTTTAGTGGCTGCAAGTAGGCGGGGAGGGGGATACACATGCGCTTGTGGACAAGCGTCCATTTCTAGTTGATTCCTTCATTCACTAGCTCCTTCATTCATTCATTTAACATGGGGGCTAAAAATAGATTTTCAAAATCTAACTCTTGTTTTCTTAGTTACATCATTTGCAAGCCATCTCGCCAGGTTTCGGAGTCAATTTCCAACATTCAGTTTTGGAAATTGACTCCCTATGTTAAATTCCTATAGGAAAATAGATTTTTCGCAATAAAATAAATAAATATTTTTGGGGAGCGTGACTTTTTTGTTATTGATGAAAAAGTACTTACATTTTAAATATTTTTTAGATTTAATGTGTTTAATAGCCAAATGCCCGTCGGCAGCAAAACATGGAACAGACAGTAGTTGATTCCTTCATTCACTAGCTCCTTCATTCATTCATTGTGCATTAATGTCGGGTCAACAGCAATATCATTGTGGCTGCGACTGGAGAAATTGGGCTTATGGTTTTTTGACCAGTGTAGACTCCACACAGTCTGATACAGGATCTGCACTGCTCGCCATTCTATAAATGATACACATGTTATGCTTCTAAGAAGCAATATGGATCGGCATCAGAATCAGGAGTGTGTTGTTTGATCAGGAGCTACGCTGGTCACAAATACCATAAGCCCCAGGGGCCCGTTTCACTAAACTTCGTACGACTAAAATGTTCACAAGTGCAAATCTAGGATCGTCTGGAAATTTCAATTGATGGATTTACATTTATTGAGCATAGGCTGCAATCCTATGCTCAATAAATGTAAATCCAATAATTGTTTACAAAAAAACATTGATAATGTGAAATTTACAGACTATCATAATTTTGCACTTACGAACATTTTAATCGTACGAAGTTTAGTGAAACGGCCCCCAGTTCTCCATTGACAGCCACATATACAGAGGCATAACAATCTGCACCTGTGTGGGGGAAATTGCAAAATGCAGTAACCACTGTGTTCACAAGATCCTGATCTGGTGCCAGGCTGCCTTGAAACTAATTTATTTTATGACTAACGGTGAATTACCGGAATTTATTAGTGCACTCGATATTACACTGTTTGACACTGTGGGAATATAGCTTTTCAACTGTAAAAAATACGGTTTTGAACTGTAAACATTCTTTGATAACTGTTCTGTTCTTGGTCTGCAAGAGGACTACTCTAGCCTCCATTGGATATGACATTACCTGTAGCCTATTTCACCAATATTGCAAAGTATTCGTATCCAGCAAAGTATACTTTGAGGGAGAAATTTTCAATTTAAAGATAAATTTATTAATTTTTATTATACTGAATTTATTACATTATCACAGCCATTTTGGCTGTGATTATGTAATAAATTCAGTATAATTGATAATGTAATAAATTCAGTATAATAATTCTGCATACTTTTAATCATCAAATATATGCAGTGGTTAATTCTATATGAAATAATGCATGTTGGGGAAAAATAAATGATTACTCCCTCAAAGAATACTTTGCTAGATAAGTATACTTTGCAATTTTGATGAAATCGGCTACAGATGAATTACCTAATCTTACGGCAACTGTTAACCATTGTATGTACAAACAGTTGGTGGCAAGATCAGACAATGACAGCCTGTTTATTCAGCCCTCGTGACAATGGGAATTCTGGTCAGCCTCTTGAATTGCCTTACAAACGGTCACATCTGGTGCAGTGCAGTGATTGTGAGTAGATTCCTGTTGGTAAATCGTGTTACTTTCGTTTATCAGTTATTTTATTTATTTCTACAGATCATGAAGGTGACTTGTGAAAAATGCCATAAGCCACACTTTTCCAGTTTCAGTAATATACGAGGCTGTGGAATGGAACAGAGACAAGAAAAAAACAGCAGACGACAATATTAATTCATCATTCTAAGGGCTAACAGTGTTTGATGTATATGTACACTGGCCACAGTTCAGGGCCTGAAAATTGCACTGGTCGGAGGTCCTGGACCTTTTAATGTCGGACCTTTGAATTTTACAAGCAAAAAGTCCAAGTCCACCGGACCTGCGATAAAATTGAAATTGTGATCATCATTAGTGGCGATGCTAAATCCGTTACGATTATCATCTTATAAGATAATTTTTGGTGACATATTCAAGTATTTACACATGGTGTGACGAGTCATTTAGTATGAAACAGACACATATTTCTGCCGTTTTTCTTACGAATATCCTCTCGGACCTTCCAAAAAATTCCTCGGACTATTCACTTTTTTTTTCCTTGTTAGATCCCGGACCTACTGGTAAAAGCTGCTATTTTCAGGCCCTGTCACACGTGTCATAAAGACATTTTTATCAGCTGGCGACCCACATACCTTTAACAAGGAAGCAGCACAGGAACAATAATTTTCCATCCATTTTCCTTGATTTTCCACACAATTCTTGTTTCGTCAATCTACTCCGATGAGGAATGTCAGTCAATTAGTATCTGCAAAATATAGAACAGCGAGGCCATCCATAATTATATCTCTGTTTCCTGTAACCCGACCGACCCGCTAAAAACGGTGCGACCCGATTATTTTTATTGCAATTTCGTTTACAATTTATTTTTTGTTTTTACAATATTTTTTACAATTTCTTTTTCATTTTTTTATTTTTTTTTCAATTTAGTGCTACAGTGGGTTAAAAGGGTTAATATAATCTCTGGCCCTAAATGGCATACATGTTCATACAACAACACATACAGCAATTGACATACTTTTATTGCAAGACTTGCAATATTGAATTTAAAATGTGTTAAAATATTGTACCTTTTTAATATTAATAATTTTTAAATTCAATATGTCATGTGACAGAAAAAAAAATTGCGTACCGACCGCACTTCTAAAATTCTGGGTCGGGTTACAGGAAACAAACAATTTTTTAAGGACGACCCGGTAGCCTAATAATAATAGCAATAGATATACTTTCTACATAATGCTGTAAATTCAATACACGTATACTTAGTTAACCCTTAGAATGCTGGAAACAAAAATTGTCGTCTGCTGTTGTGTTGTATTTTGTATTTTTTTCTCGATAAAAACATGGTTTGGCAGCACTTTAGAATCATTTCCAATGGAAATGATTCTAAAGTGCTGTCAAACTGTGTTTTTTTTTGACAGAAATGGAAAATAAAATATAGTCAGCAGACGACAACATTCTATTCAGCATTTTAAGGGTTAATAATACCATATAATATGTTGGGTTACCTGCCATATCACATCGCTGTTTTTAACTGAGATTATATTTCTCGCATATTTTGTCAAATTGTAGCACGTTTTTTTGCATTGTTCAAGGTCATACCCAGGAAATATTTCGAAATAATTATCAGCAAAATATGACAAGGGAGGTAACATTTCTCCCAATTGATGGCCCCTGTTACACAGTTCAAAACCTTTGTGCATGCTATTTGTGGTTATGATATATCAGCATATAGTAAATATATCACATACAATTCTTTATTCTTTTATTTTTCAGTACCGTATTTTGCCGTGTATTAGACACACTTTTTTTACCCAGATTTTCATCCCACAAATTTAGCCCCTGCGTCTTATACACACGTTTGGATACAAGAGCATTTTTTTCCACCCCGAAATATCGACAAAAATTAAAAATTCATAAAATAAAGATTTGTTTCGATATTTCTTGTTGTTGTTGTTAGTCTTTGCGGTAACAACCGCTTGAAATTGGAAAAGTAGCCCCAGATTCGTATTCTAAACTGTTCGCGCCTTACTCGTTTCGACCACAGGCATATATAATATATATAATATCACATAAAGTGCTTTCAGCTAATAGCCTATGTGCATAGGTTGAAGTAATTTAACGGAGCAAGGTCTGTAAATACATTAACCCATAGCGCTACTCACACTAATAATGTCATCTGCTGTTGCTTTTATATCTTGCCTTATTTCTCAATAAAAACATGTTTTGACAGCACTTCGGAATCATTTCCAATGGAAATGATTCTCAAGTGCTGTCAAAGCATGTTGTAAATTATTCTAAAGTGTTATCAAAGCATGTTTTTGATGATAAAAATGGAAAAAAGAAAATCAACAGCAGACGACAAAAAAAATAAGATAGTGGTACACTCGACTGCCCTGGACGACCCACCTCTCTATAGTCCGAGTACGCTCGACTCGCCAGTCGGTTACGCTCGACTACCCTGCACCACTTTCCTCATTATAGTCGGTATGCTCGACTCGCCAGTCGGTACGCTCGACTAATTTTGACGACTCACCTCTTTATAGTCGGTACGCTCGACTCGCCTAACCCTTACACCACTATCTTAATTTTTTGTTGTCTGCTGTTTATTTTCTATTTTCCATTGTTATCATCAAAACCAGCACTTTAGAATAATTTACAACATGCTTTGACAGCACTTCAGAATCATTTCCATTGGAAATATATAGAAAATATTTATCCAAATAATATCGAATTACAGCTCCTTTTCCTAGGTCGGACACAACCTCATATCTATCATAACAAATGAAATAATGTGTTAAGGCTCTAACGTCAATATTGTAGTGGCAAGTTCATATGATCATTTGAGAATTATCGATACAATGCAGAAATACATAGAATATATAGATACATGTTATTTTGTTATGTAACAAGGTCGTATCCGACCAAAGTGAGAAACCTTGTTCATATATCTAGAGTTATACCGATGAAAGTCGAAACACTCTGAATGCTTGTGGTATGGACATCCGTCCGTCTATCTGGCTATTTAGCTCACATGCTGCATTCAAATGATCATCACACCACTTTCATGACCTTGGACTGAGCAGATCGTGTTCTAATCTTACGGTTAACAACTGTGACCATTTTACCTATTGGAAATTAACACTTACATCGCTATCTTAATTTTTTGTCGTCTGCTGTTTATTTTCTATTTTTATCATCAAAAACATGCTTAGAATAATTTACAACATGCTTTGACAGCACTTCTGAAGTGTGTCAAAACATGTGTTTATTGAGAAACAAGGCAGGATATCATGTTTGTTTGTTTATTAGTGTTTAACAGCCTATCAACAGCTAAGGTCATGTAAGGCTGGGCAAACAGGTTCGATCCCATTTTAACCTGCTGCATTGGGGGGAAAATCCCCAAATCAGAACGGAATATTTACATAGAGAAAAAATATATTCAGCCCTGAAATTAGAATAACCTGACCTGGTACCAGGTCCATGCCACATCAAAGTTACTTGGCCCCTTCCCATAAAATAGGATTACGAAATATCGTAATACTCATATCAGGGGTATAACCAAATTCAACTGTCACATACAAAATGCCAAAGACGTACATGTATGTGAGGGCCAAACCAGGCCTCCAGTCGGAATTCCGATAAGGCTGAATCCCGATCGTTGAATTACCCGTCACGTGCTCCCGACCAACCACCCACAAGGCAGGATATAAAAGCAACAGCAGATAACAATTGTTGTGTGTAGTGGTCTAAGGGTTAAGGACCCGTGTGACCCCTGGATATCGTTTGATTCAAACGTAATTGGTTCTTAAATGTGATGGGATATACACATAACATATATGTGAACATTCACTTGTTACTGTATACTATGCAGTACAAGCCATCAGTGAGTTTTACCTCTTGTGGCGTTTGAAACATACCACATAAATAAATACAATTTGGTGTAATATCTTCCAAAGACGTGATAACTTATACATCAACGTCCTATGGGTTGTTTTCATCACACTTATATGCAAAGTCTGATTTCTGAAGAGTATGTTGACGCGTTGGTAAATTTTTTGAGAATCCAGTAATGGCCATGTAACAGTAAGATAAATACACATTGCTGTCAATATATACCTGTATTACCATAACATACTGTATTAAATCCAGTGACATGTAAGCAGCTATCTGACTGTATTGTCACTGGTGTTTACTTGCCTTCTATGCGAGTAAATATGTTTTTAGCTGTGGGTAATGTGTACACTAACTATAAACTGTGCATCAGATCGAAATGTTTACAAAATGAATTTATTTTGTGATTGATGGGAGAAATGCTCAGATGTGTTGAGTTTCGTATAATTTTCTGGCATAATACTTATAACATGCTGTTGTCATATCTATATATGATGTATTGCACCAAATTTTATTAATTATACTATCATATTATTTGCTGTATGTGTCAAACGCTCAACATGATGAAACTGTATGAATATTTGTACATACAAATATGGCAGAGATGGCCACCCATTGTACCATATAGTATACAGTAACAAGATAATATTCACATATCTTATATTCATATATCATATCACTCATAAGATATGTCGAGTTTCGTATAATTTTCTGGCATAATACTTATAACATGCTGTTGTCATATCTATATATGATGTATTGCACCAAATTTTATTAATTATACTATCATATTATTTGCTGTATGTGTCAAACGCTCAAAGTGGTCAAACTGTATGAATACTTGTACATACAAAGATGGCAACCCAATGTACCATATAATATACAGTAACAAGATAATATTCACATATCTTATATTCATATATCATATCACTCTTATGAAGCAATTATCATTGAAACCAGATGTATCTTCTTTCTATGACCTACATGTAAGTCCTTAAATATACTTAACTCTTTGCATGCTGGGAAATTTGTGGGCTATAAATAGTTAAAAAATAGCAGACAAAAATCATCATATTTTCTTTTATTTCTCCTTGTAAATATCATGAATATGTCTTGGAATTTCATTAGAATTGAGTCCTGAGGACTCAATTCTAATGAAATTCCAAGACATATTTACAGGGAGAAATAAAAAATATAATTTGTTTGGCGGATAATTTCACCGCTAGCATGCAAAGAGTTAAGAATATCAGTGAGAGAAAAAATAAGGAATTCAGATATAAACCCAAAAGGGGGAGATAATCCATATGACTTGGTGTCAAAGCAAAAATAGAATTATTTTTTTTTGCATCTACACACCATAAAGAAGCTACATACCAAGCATCAAGCCTCCAGCTATTACGCTCTAGAAGTTTTACGAGTTACAAGGTAAAATTTTGAAATTCTATGTACAAAAGGGGGAGATAATCCATGACCTAGGGGTCGAATCAAATATCGAAATAAACTTTGTGCATCTACTCATCATAAGGAAGCTACATACCAAGTTTCAGGCCTGTAGCTACTAGGGTTTAAAAGTTTTACGACTTATCAGACAGCCGTTTCACTAAATTTTGTATGACTAAAATGTTTGTAAGTGCAGAATGCAGAACACTGTTTTCTTGTAAACAATTATTGGATTTACATTTATTGAGCATATATGCAGCCTATGCTCAATAAATGAGCCACGCTGTGCGAAAACCGGGCTTAATGACAAAATTTTTTGTTTTTACTTTTTCGCGTATTCTGAATTGTACATCGTTTAAAAGCCATATGCCGCAAAAATTATCAATGTATCCCAATTATTTTTAATTTTAGAAGTATTTTTATGGCGCATGGTAAAAACTTATATGACGTTTTTGATCAATGACGTCGAAATTACGACATTTTTATCAACGGCGTATATAAGGGATGTTGATAAAATACCCGGACAAGTCCTGTAGATTTGTCATCTTTTATCACATGTCAACCGAATTTGGATATCTCGTAGCCTGGCCAAGTGTCTCCCATTAGGCCAAGACAAAGTATGAAAATAATGTTCATAGCTTGTGTTGCAGTTGCTAATGTAACGTTATGTTTTGGATTGCGGCCCCAGTAATGTAATTTCGTATGAATAATTTTAAAATAAGGCAGAGTGAGAAGTGTTTGCGTTTCCCTGTTGTTTGCTGCTGTCTGAAATAATTTTGGACATTATTTAGCATTTCGTATGCGATAAAATATTTAAAAAATCTGACATCATGACCGGAAATGACGTAGTTTAACGACTGCCAGCTCTGTGTAAGAGAATATGCCGGAAAAACCAAGAGATTATATTAAGGTTTGTTTTTTAACACAAAACACGAGATATTGATGATGAAAGAAAGTCCATCATCGGGATGACAATATACGAACGATACAGTTGGATAAACAATGGACATGAAGGCGCGATGGCGTGTTGGTAACGATAAAATTGCCCATGATATATTAATGCATATATTGTGCATATGAACTCGATGAAGCATTTATCAATCATCATGGATGTGAATTTTCAGTTAACCCAATGCATATGGATGCTGCCATATGTACATATTGTGCTTGCAAATCTTCTAAAATTATCCCGCGGGACCATAACCCAAACCACGTAAATATAATACATAATTGGATGTTGCAGTTGCAGGTTATGCATATGGGATGCCCATCCCCCATATAAATCCGCCACAGCCGGAAGCTCACTTTAGATATGTGTGACAAATTACTTTCATATCATGATAAAGTGGTGTTATTTTAATTACTACAGACCAACATAGATAGAAAGAAGTGATAAAAAGATCACGTAAAAACTTTCAATTTCTTTTTTTTCTTTTCATTTCAATATGAAATACATTTCAGACACACTGATTGGCATTCAGGGATGAACTATATTCCCAAGGGGCGCTTGTCCCCGAATCCCCAATCCCGACCCTTCATCGCCGGATCATATGATTGTGCCCACACGTAATTTTCAGGTTAATTGTTTTCTATTCAAATATTATATCATAAGGATGTGTATGGAATTGCTGCAAATGGAGTATTTGTTTGTAGACATTGCACGTGTACATCTGCAGTAGGTGGCTTATAACATTAACTTTCTGACAAAACACGACGTCCGGCAGATTTGGTAGCGTGATACCTTATAATTGTCGCCAGGTGTCTTTCTTGAGGATCACATTACCATCGCCTGATTCAGACATACATTATTATGTAATCAAGTGACAAGCTGATGATTTGATACTACAAATCGTGTCTACCTCCGTTTATGATAAAATGAGTGGCATTAAATGACATATCATTCGCTAAGTACTGGCTATAATTGTTCAAAAGACTCAATTTACCAAGATATTAGATGGTAATATCGTTGACATACACTAGAGTGTTCATATTTAAGATTATTTAGGGATCAAAGTGCAGTGTAAGTGAAGACCTTGCTGATATGTAGCCAGTTAAATTATGCGTTCACCATTTTGAATTCATGAGGACAACCGACGAAAAAGAGTGACAATGTCAAAGAACGACAGTTAGGCGATGATGCTGCGAGGAACTCGTGCAAGTATCCTTGCTATAATATTTTGTCACGACACCATGGCCATAACGTCCAACATGGATTCACGTTCAGTGACGTCACAAGTGCGTGATGTCACGTCATGACATCATAATATGTGTACTGAGGCATCGCGTCTCATATTAGTGAAAGTTTCAATAAGTTATCATTTTCCATTTTCTGTTCACACTTAATGTTAACTGTCACCAATAAACGTAAATGGGAGGGTAAAATGTAAACTTTTACGGCAACGTTAGACAATATGAATCGTCGCTGAATCGTCGTTTTTCCGACGTCGTTTACAGCTTTTCACGACGTTGTCATTAAGCCAGGTTTTCGTATGGCATGGCCCAAATGTAAATTCATCAATTGAAATTTCCAGACGATTCTAAATTTGCACTTACAAACATTTTAGTCGTACGAAGCTTAGTGAAACGGGCCCCAGGTTGGTGATGGACGGAAGTCACACTAAATGCCCCTCCACTATGCTTCGAGCTCTTTGAGAATTCTGTCAAGTCAACAGTTTTGAACATTGTGCATATTTCTGTGTACTTTTGATTAATTAGGATTGTAATGATTCTAATGTGCTGTAAAAGCATGCTTTTGATGAGAAAGTTGAATGTGAAAATAAACAGCAGACAACAAACAAGAATTCCGCAGAATCAAATGTCTCGCCTTGTTCCGCCTTGACCCTGTGGCCTTGACCCCGAGAATAGTCCTATATTCATCTACATATCATAGTAAAGGTATATGTATAAGGTTTGATGACTGTAGCTGATAAGGTGTTGAAGTAATGACCGTAACACGAAAACTTAACATTGAATGATGACGACGCCGCCGCCGCCGACGACTCTGGAAAAGTAAAACCTTAGTCTCGCTTTCCGCTTTCGCGGGCGAGACAAAAATCAGCATAGTTTAACATCACTTTAGAATCATTTCCAATGGATATGATTCTAAGGTGCTGTCATACCATATGTTTTTATTGAGGAAAAACACAAAATATAAAACAACAGCAGACGACAATGTATGGTTCCCAGCATTGTAATTGTTCTCTTATAACAAGAACTAATTGTGTACCAGTTGCCAGGATCATTAACCCTTTGCATGCTAGCGGCAAAAATATCCGCCAAACGAATTAGGAGTACATGTATATGTTTTATTTCTTTCTGTAAATATGTCTTGAAATTTCATTAGAATTGAGTCCTCAGGACTCAATTCAAATGAAATTCCAAGACATATTCATGATATTTACGGTGAGAAATACAAAAAAATATGATGAATTGTCATCTGCTATTTTTGAACTATTTAGAGCCCACAAATTTCCCAGCATGCAAAGAGTTAACCCTTAGAATGCAGGAAATGTAAATGTAAAATGTCGTCTGCTGTTGTTTTATATTTTGTCTTTTTCTCAATAAAAACATTGTTTGACAGCACTTTAGAATCATTTCTGTATGAAAATGATTCGAAAGTCTTGTCAGTCATGTCTTTATGAGAAAATTGGAGAAAAACAAAAATAACTAGAAATGTGGCCTGTCGGCACACGAATGCCCCCGCTGGCAGCCAAAGAAAACGAGGCATATTTGATTATAAGCCATTTACCCGAGTGTTAAGGTTTTGAACGCACCCAGTCGAAGGCATTTACGCAGCGTTAAGGTTTCTTACGCACCTAAGTTGTGCCTTGGACCCTGTTGCGGGGGGGGACGAATGTGGATTTGTCCAAGGGCGGTGAAGGACCATTGGGGCAATGGGTGTGTGCAATGTGAAGCAGAACCCGAAGCAGGAAAGGAAATTATAAGCCAAAAGCGTTAAGGTTTCGAACGGCACCAAGTCTGTGACCTTGACCCTGGGCTTAGCGGGGGCGGGACGAATGTGGATTTGTCACAGGGCGGTAGAGGACCATTGGAGCAATGCGTGTGTGCAATGTGAAGCAGACCCGAGCAAGGAAACAGAAATTATAAGCCATTTACCCAGCGTTAAGGTTTCGAACGCACCAAGTCTGTGACCTTGACCCTGGGCTTAGCGGGGGCGGGACGAATGTGGATTTGTCACAGGGCGGTAGAGGACCATTGGAGCAATGCGTGTGTGAAATGTGAAGCAGACCGAGCAAGGAAACAGAAATTATAAGGCATTTACCCAGCGTTAAGGTTTCGAACGCACCAAGTCTGTGACCTTGACCCTCGGGCTTAGCGGGGGCGGGGGGGGGACGAATGTGGATTTGTCACAGGGCGGTAGAGGACCATTGGAGCAATGCGTGTGTGCAATGTGAAGCAAGGATCCGAGACCCAAGGAACAGAAAGATAGCCATTACCCAGCGTTAAGTTTCGAACAAGCACCAGTCTGTGACCTTGACCCTGAGCTTAGCGGGGGCGGGACGAATGTGGATTTGTCCACAGGGCGGGTAGAGGACCATGGAGCAATGCGTGCGTGCAATGTGAAGCAGACCCGAGCAAGGAAACAGAAATTATAATAAGGCATTTACCCAGCGTTAAGGTTTCGAACGCACCAAGTCTGTGACCTTGACCCTGGGCTTAGCGGGGGCGGGACGAATGTGGATTTGTCACAGGGCGGTAGAGGACCATTGGAGCAATGCGTGTGTGAAATGTCAAGCAGATCCGAGCAAGGAAACAGAAATTATAAGCCAGTTACCCAGCGTTAAGGTTTCTAACGCACCAAGTCTGTGACCTTGACCCTGAGCTTAGCGGGGGCGGGACGAATGTGGATTTGTCACAGGGCGGTAGAGGACCATTGGAGCAATGCGTGTGTGCAATGTGAAGCAGACCCGAGCAAGGAAACAGAAATTATAAGGCATTTACCCAGCGTTAAGGTTTCGAACGCACCAAGTATGTGACCTTGACCCTGGGCTTAGCGGGGGCGGGACGAATGTGGATTTGTCACAGGGCGGTAGAGGACCATTGGAGCAATGCGTGCGTGAAATGTCAAGCAGATCCGAGCAAGGAAACAGAAATTATAAGCCATTTACCCAGCGTTAAGGTTTCTAACGCACCAAGTCTGTGACCTTGACCCTGAGCTTAGCGGGGGCGGGACGAATGTGGATTTGTCACAGGGCGGTAGAGGACCATTGGAGCAATGCGTGTGTGCAATGTGAAGCAGACCCGAGCAAGGAAACAGAAATTATAAGGCATTTACCCAGCGTTAAGGTTTCGAACGCACCAAGTATGTGACCTTGACCCTGGGCTTAGCGGGGGCGGGACGAATGTGGATTTGTCACAGGGCGGTAGAGGACCATTGGAGCAATGCGTGCGTGAAATGTCAAGCAGATCCGAGCAAGGAAACAGAAATTATAAGCCATTTACCCAGCGTTAAGGTTTCGGGACGTACGTACGTACGTACGTACGTACGTACGGACACCGGTAACACTATATGCCCCCCTCACCATTCGGTGGCGGGGGCATAAAAAGCAGACAACAAAATTTAATTCAGCATTGTAGCGGTTAATGACATGTACTGGTACTAGGAGAAAATGATATCAGACACACCATTTGATTTTGTACATAAGAACATGATATCTCGATGTATTTACAAAATTTACGATATTTTCCGTAAATGATGTCGAAAGCTGATGAAAATTGTGTCATCTGATGAAGTCATTTACAGAAACTAGAAATGTGGCCTGTCGGCACACGAATGCCCCCGCTGGCAGCCAAAGAAAACGAGGCATATTTGATTATAAGCCATTTACCCGAGCGTTAAGGTTTCGAACGCACCAAGTCTGTGACCTTGACCCTGGGCTTAGCGGGGGCGGGACGAATGTTGATCTTTCACAGGGCGGTACAGGACCATTGAAGCAATGCGTGTGTGAAATGTGAAGCAGATCCGAGCAAGGAAACAGAAATTATAAGCCATTTACCCAGCGTTAAGGTTTCGAACGCACCAAGTCTGTGACCTTCACCCTGGGTCTTAGTGGGGGGCGGGACAAATGTGGATTTGTCACAGGGCAGTAGAGGACCATTGGAGCAATGTGTGTGAAATGTGAAGCAGATCCGAGCAAGGAAACAGAAATTATAAGCCATTTACCCAGCGTTAAGGTTTCGAAAGCACCAAGTCTGTGACCTTGACCCTGGGCTTAGCGGGGCGGGGACGAATGTTGATTTTTCACAGGGCGGTAGAGGACCATTGGAGCAATGCGTGTGTGAAATGTGAAGCAGATCCGAGCAAGGAAACAGAAATTATAAGCCATTTACCCAGCGTTAAGGTTTCGAACGCACCAAGTCTGTGACCTTGACCCTGGGCTTAGCGGGGGCGGGACAAATGTGGATTTGTCACAGGGCGGTAGAGGACCATTGGAGCAATGCGTGTGTGAAATGTGAAGCAGATCCGAGCAAGGAAACAGAAAATTATAAGCCATTTACCCAGCGTTAAGGTTTCGAAAGCACCAAGTCTGTGACCTTGACCCTGGGCTTAGCGGGGGCGGGACGAATGTGGATTGTCACAGGGCGGTAGAGGACCATTAGAGCAATGCGTGTGTGAAATGTGAAGCAGATCCGAGCAAGGAAACAGAAATTATAAGCCATTTACCCAGCGTTAAGGTTTGCGAACGCACCAAGTCTGTGACCTTGACCCTGGGCTTAGCGGGGGCGGGACGAATGTTGATTTTTCACAGGGCGGTAGAGGGACCATTGGAGCAATGCGTTGTGTGAAATGTGAAGCATGTCCGAGCAAGGGAAACAGAAAATTATAAGCCATTTACCCAGCGTTAAGGTTTCGAACGCACCAAGTCTGTGACCTTGACCCTGGGCTTAGCGGGGGCGGGACAAATGTGGATTTGTCACAGGGCGGTAGATGACCATTGGAGCAATGTTGTGTGTAAATGTGAAGCAGATCCGAGCAAGGTAACAGAAATTATAAGCCATTTACCCAGCGTTAAGGTTTCGAAAGCACCAAGTCTGTGACCTTCACCCTGGACTTAGCGGGGGCGGGACGAATGTGGATTTGTCACAGGGAGGTAGAGGACCATTGGAGCAATGCGTGTGTGAAATGTGAAGCAGATCCGAGCAAGGAAACAGAAATTATAAGCCATTTACCCAGCGTTAAGGTTTCGAAAGCACCAAGTCTGTGACCTTGACCCTGGGCTTAGCGGGGGCGGGACGAATGTGGATTTGTCACAGGGCGGTAGAGGACCATTGGAGCAATGCGTGTGTGAAATATGAAGCAGATCCGAGCAAGGAAACAGAAATTATAAGCCATTTACCCAGCGTTAAGGTTTCGGGACGTACGTACGTACGTACGTACGTACGGACGCCGGTAACACTATATGCCCCCCTCACCATTCGGTGGCGGGGGCATAAATATCACAGTTTCTGTAAATATATTTCATTAAAAATTGCACATGTTCTTAGGTACAAAATCACATGGCTTGCCTCATATTACCATAAACCAGCAAATTATCATATTCCTGAGTGCTTACATGTGCATGCACTTGTTCAACTTATACAATATATGTATTAGCATGACAGAATCAGAGAATAAAACATGTGAGACACGCCATGTGATTTTGTACCTATTAGCTCTTAACGCTATCTTAATTTATTTTTTGTCATCTGCTGTTTATTTTCTATTTTCCATTGTTATTATCAAAAACATGCTTTAACAGCACTTTATAATAATTTACAACATGCTTTGACAGCACTTCAGAATCATTTCCATTGGAAATGATTCTGAAGTGCTGTCAAAACGTGTTATTATTGAGAAATAAAGCAAGATATAAAAGCAACAGCAGACAATTGTAGCGTGTAGTGGTCTAAGGGTTAAAGGTACATGCCCACTCAGTAGGCACAAAATGTTCTTTATATCAGAGACATCATCTGAGACTTTTCCTGGCAAAATAAACATTCATTCACCATTTCCCCACGTTATGATTGGCAGTATTATACATTTTATATCAGAGGTAAATATCCCACTGATATCAGGGGCGATAACCATATTTCCTTAAAATGTTAACTGACATTACTATTTATTCTCAGTATTTATTTTTTGATGTGCAATGATCATACTTTATAATGTGTCAAACATATTATTTTTCCAGGTGACGCATTTAATTAGTATGAATAAATAAAAAATATCATGCCTCATTTGCATATAAAAATGGCCTGATACCACCGCGCGACACTATCAGTAAAATAAATATTACTAAATTATTATACATGTATCTGTATAGCGGGCACTGGTAAATTTTAGAACTGGTGGAAAAGTGACACAATTATACACTTATTTAATTCCTATAAATAACATTTTTATTTAATTCATATAAATAACATTTTGTGCCTACAATGTACTGAGTGGGCATGTACCTTTAATAGGTACAAAATCACATGGCATGTGCATTTTTTCATATTTACAGAAACTGTGATATTTTATGTAAAATATCAGGTGCTATTTGATCATGAACCCTTGTTGTGTAACCCTTTCAATGTTGCAAACGTAAATCATCGTCTACTGTTGTTTTATATTATGTCTTCTTTCTCGATAAACACATGGTTTGACAGCACTTTAGAATAATTTCCAATGTAAATGATTCTAAGTGCTACCAACATGTCTGTGTGATATATGAAGTAGTCACATGAAAGAAAACAGAAATTATAAAAATATAGCTGAACATTAAAGTGGCTGTGTCTCAGATGGTACTTCCGAAAATGCATTTCACAAAAACAGAGATACATGTATGTCAAGGAATGTTGTATGAAGACAGTCACAACTTGTCACTGGTAATAAACATGCGTTTGACGGCTAATTATCGTATTTGAATGCCAGCTTCCGATGTAATGTGAATTGAACTTGGCTGTAGGCCTATTGCGTCAAAGATCTATCGTAAAACCACGCGAGAAGTGACATAATCCCTTTTGTTGATTCATGGTTACTACCGACTACTGCTTTGCTGCAGATAAGACACAAAGACACACCTGCTTGAAACTCTTCAAGAACATTATGACTTAAAGTCATAATGTTCTTGAAGAGTTTCAAGCAGATAAGACACATGACAAAGACACACCTGCTTATCAGCATTGTACACTTGTTTATAATCACCACAAAATCTGTAATACCTGGCTTAACAAACGATGTACGTACCTACATGTGTATGTGCATGATTTAAACAAAAATAACCAAATTTAACAATGAGAGAACTGAATGTTATCGCTGACATAATTTCCAGTCAAAACAAAAACAGTTTGTCATATGACTATACATCTGTGGGAAATATAACTGCTACATTTAGCAACACTAGCATTTGCAAACGTTTTATTTTATTTTTACCTTCTTTTTTCAGGTCGCCCATTGGGACGATATATGTTCACAAAACTGATACAAATCTACTGTGAATGCTTGTTTACTATGCTTGTTTACTAACAGGTACTGTTTCGCTAGCTTAGATAATCCCAGCTATACGGATGCCTTTAACTATTTCATCTACATGTATATTTTATATTATCTGTATCTTTCTAGCTGAGAGCCGCCCATTGTAAAATTTAGTCACAATAACAGCCCATTATGTCCTACATTTTGTGAGGAGTGAGCAGTTTAATACTCCGCAGTTCGGTTAAGAAACTTGCACAGACCAATAATATACCAGGGCTCCAGATAAGGAATTAGTAATTGAGTATTTTAACTCCATCATTTCTGAAGCAATTGGGTATTTCAGAATGTTTATTGCTTTTTTATACTCGCTACTTCTGATTTCAATTGGGTGTTTGGCCATTTTAATTGGGTATTTAAACAAATACGCAGCTTATCTGGAGCTCTGGTCTAAAGAGTATTGTACCCCCTGATTTCAAATTAAATGCATATTTTATTTTTACAAATGGATTATTGATTCTATTCATTATTAAATAGGGAACTCAGTAATGATCAAAAACACATAAAACAAATTTAAATATTTACATATTTGAGTGTATTAACTTATTCACTTATTTATACTGTAATAAAGTTGAAAATTTACTTAGTTGAGCTGCAATGCTTTTTGCAGCTGAATTAAGTAAATATTCAACTACTAAGTAATTTTTCATCTTTATAGTGTTTGCTTTATGCAGCTCAACTAAGTAAATGTTCAACTTTATTACAGTATTTCCACACCTCAATTTGAAAATCAATGCGTATTTTCACATTACTGTGAGTATTTTGTATTCCCACTGTTGATAATCAATGCATATTCAGCAAAAATAAGTGCGTAAAATACGCCAATACACACCTTATCTGGAGCTCTGCAAACAAATATGACTCTAACGCTACACACGATTTTACTTTGCTAAATGGAGCGACACAGTAAGCGGATTGAAACCGTGGAAATAGAGAATAGTAGGTTAGTGCCGTGAATGGGAAAAAATATCAAGGCTCAAGAATTTCTTTATTTCTCATCAGAAGTATATGTTGTGACCACTCATTTGAACAGTCTCGCCGAGTCGGTTCAAATGAGTGGTCACAACATATACTTTGGTTCAGAAATAAGGAAAATAGATGGGAAACGGGATGGGCGAGGCTCTGCCGAGCACATCCCGTTGCCGTGCCGCGCCAGATATTTTTTCCCATTCACGGCACTAACCTACTATTCTATTTATCCCGTCAATACCTACAAATGGCTGTAAAATGCAAAAATAGTATTGACTGGATATCAAAAATGTTTCACGGCACCGTGTTTCACGGCACATACGCACTGTGTTGATGGGATAATACCTTGCTCTATGTCGGTGATGTTCTTGACTATGGCGAACAGTGCAGATCCTGATCAGACTTAGTCGCAAACTCGTAACTGATCTATGAAGCTCTGCTGCCGTGTCGTGACTATTTTGACAAGACATAGCACTATGGCTTTACGACCGATACCTATAGCTATAGCAAAGTAAATAATAAATGATAAAAGTCAGATATTGAGAAATAGAAGTTAAACATGATATAGAGACATATGACATGTTAATCTATATTTTGACTAGGTCAGACTGTGCGGTAGACATAGCACTATGGCTTTACTACCGTTACAATGATATAAGTCAGATAATGAAAAATAGAAGTTAAACATGATATAGAGACATGGCATGTTAGTCTAACTGTGCGGATGCACAGGCTGATCTTGATTTACACTGGTCGCAAAATCCATAGGCCCAATTTCTTCCAGTCACTGCCACAAATAGGTTATTTCGTTGTTTTTAGAGCATTTCATTTGGAAAAGAATACAGTTCTTTAGTGTTTAGCGGATAGCTAAGAAGATTATTGCTGCATACGTCTTTAAAGTAGAACCTTTGGACAAGTACCTGGTACCAATAGACAGGAAAAAGTGTCTTCTTTCCAAATTGGATTATTTTTTAGTTTATTCCAATGTTTTCCTCGCATAATTCCTTGTTTACCTAACGCACTGAATTAGTCAGTAACGGATAGCTTTGGTGTTTATCGGATACGTGTGCGACAGTTGCTGAGGGGGTGTCTCAAAACATTCCAAATCATGTATTTGTTTTGTAAATGACTAGGAAACATGCTTACATGCATATGTATCACATTAACACTGATTAAATATGTTTCATCATGTAATGTGTACATGTGTAACTGAAAAATAAAAAAAATATTTACACTGCTTAAACTTTTTTTTTCTTCCCAATATTTTCTTGAAGCAATGTGAGGGTGATGCGCAGTGGTGCGCCGATTCCGGCGACACATACTGAATACATACATGGTGGTAAACCGTGTATTAACTGTAATTATTAATTAATAAATCATAGAGAATAACTTCACAAATGTACATGTAACATTACCCTTTTAACCTCAGTCATGTATAGTGGTAGTGGCAAACAGTGTACATGCAGATGAGGCGGCTCTGAATGATCAAAACGTCTCATCAGGATCTGCACTGTTTGCCACACATTTTCTACGAGTCCCGGCAATGATTCGAATCCTGTGAAGGGTTGGGCCGAGGTGGTGGCCGTAAACAGTGTATTAACTGTAATTGGTGATGGTGTCCATTGATGGACCCGCCCGTCGGACCCCCGCAAATTGATGGAATGAACCAATCAGATTGGCTCATTCCGTCAATCCGCGAGGCACCGACGGGCTGGTCCATCAATATACACCATCACCCTGTAATTAGTAATTAATAAATCATAGACTATAATATCACAAATGTACATGTAATATAAACCCTTTTAACCTTACAGGCCTATATAGTGGTGTTGGCAAACAGTGTACATCCAGATGACCGGCTCTTAACGAGCCGTCTCATCAGGATCTGCACTGTTTGATACACATGTTTTATATTTGAGTCCCGACAATGATTCAAGTCCTATGAAGGCCGAGGTAGTGGTAAACCGTATATTAACTGTAATTGGTGATGGTGTCTATTGATGGACCCGCCCGTCGGAGCCCCGCAAAACGCGAGGCTGGCACCGACGGGCTGGTCTATCAATATACACCATCACCCTGTAAACTAATTAGTAATTAATAAATCAGATTATAACTTCACGAATGTACATGTAATATTAACCCTTTAAACCTCGCATGCATGTATAGCGGTATTGACAAACAGTGTACATCCAGATGAGCCGGCTCGTAACGAGCTGGCTCATCAGGATCTGCACTGTTTGCCACATATTTTTTGTTTAGCGCCAAAATCTGATAAGAAAACTGATCATGAACATGAACCACCGGATACGGCATTAAATATAATGCCCTGAAATCGCATATTTTTTCCAGCAACATTGGCGTAGTGAAAATAAAACAAAGTCAACACCCAGAAAAAAATTGGCGACGGGAGGTGGGCACACATGTGCTTTTGTTATTTTTCCAGCAGCATTGGCGTAGTGAAAAAAAACACCAAGTCAACACCCCAGAAAAAAATTGGCGAAGGGAGGTGGGAACACCTGTGATTTTGTTATTTTTTCCAGCAGCATTCGGGCTGGAAAAGAAATAAAAACAAAGTCAACACCCCAGAAAAAAATTGGCGAGAGGAGGTGGGCACACATGAGCTTTTGTTATTTTTTCCAGCAACATTGGGGTTGGAAGTAAACAAAAAAACAATGTCATCCCAGAAAAAAAATGTCGAGGGGAGGTGGGCACACGTGCTACTGTTATTTTTTTCCAGCAACAATGTATATTGGCGTCGAGTGAAAAAAAAACCACTAAGTCAACAACCCAGCAGCATGCGCCGACAGTTCGCCTCAACTTTTTACAGAAATTCAAACATACCGCAAAACGATCGAGTGTAAAAATCATAAAAAGTAGTAATATGGCCTCTGATACGCAAAATCTGAGACAAGGCGGCTGCCTCGTCTGCCTCATCCTGGCTACGGCCTTGACCAGTATTATTTTTATTTAGAAAATGAATGCATGCCTTTAAAATAAATATTCACAAATTTTAAAATTGCAGTTGTCAATGTCAATTAGAATTTTCAATACCTGTGGTGTTGATCTCTCTACAATGAAACACCCCCTCTTTCATGAAGATAGAATGAAGCTACATACATGTATAATAATAAAAGCAACGTATGTAGATGCTATGGCCAGTTTGAGAAACTGTTACGACCTGGTTAACCAAAACGTGTGACGGACTGACTGACATACGGACGGACAGACGGACGAACGGATCGACGGACGGTCCGAACACTGTGTGCCACCGTCTCCAGTGACATAACAAAAACATTTGATATATCGTTCGCAGGTCATATTGATTTTGAGACGATCCCCGCAAATCTGATTTGTACGCAAATTAGGATGATCCGTTACTGCCGGAAGCACGTGCGTTATTATTGACGTCTGTGTTCAGTGACATGGTGTGATTTATGAACCAAGCTTCTTTCCAGTTATAGAGGACATGATTATACATCATATTATTCACAGAGTTAAATTTGTTTCTTCAAAACAACTGTTTATACATTTTCAGTGAAAAATTATTTACTCTGGAGCAACTTACTTTCGCTTTACCTGGTGTAAACTTCCGGTTACGTCATTGTGTTTCTTGAAGCTTTACGCACGGCAAGGAAACTGCTATATCAAAGTAAACATGTCATTGTGTGGGGGATGGATCACTGTTCCTAACGGTAATATTTTATTTATTATAAATGTACAATATAAAAAAATATTGTGTTAAAAAGTATATACCTATCCGCTATACCCTAAAATCCGCTATACCCTAAAGAACTGTAATGGATCTTGTTCTTGTTTAATACCAAAAACAGAGACATATATATATGATATAATTTAGATATTTACATAATTTAGACACTAAATTCTTGACCAAAACAAATATTGTTTTTGCACTGTGGATTTATAGACGTAAATTTGTTTACACATCATGGAAATACCTGCTTTAATTCACGTCCTGTTCCGTGAACATCCTACTTCAAAGTCCAGTCACCTGACTTGTATTTGTTTACATTCGATGATTGGTCATGTGCCAGGGTCCCACTCGATTTTGACACTAAGTCTTCTTGGTATAATCTTAATTTGCAATTCGTTCCCAAGTCAATTCGTTCTCATTTTCGTTACTCCGTTCTCTCTCATGGAATGAATATGAATTGATCAACATGAAAACTAACTGACTGATTGCAAGAAATAATTGACCAAATAGTGTGGAATAACACTGGGCGCACATTCACAAGCGCGGATCTAGGCGGTGCGCCCCCCTCGAACATTTGCCGAGTTTTTAACCCATTTTGCAAATTTGATTTATAAGGGGTGCTTCACC
Organism: Conchocele bisecta; assembly: GCA_029237695.1. Taxonomy (NCBI): domain Eukaryota; kingdom Metazoa; phylum Mollusca; class Bivalvia; order Lucinida; family Thyasiridae; genus Conchocele; species Conchocele bisecta. Next base: position 97,025,075 of record CM055268.1, on the reverse strand, counting down.
CAAAGTTAGTGTATGTTGTTACCACTCAGTTGAACCGTCTCATCGAGATGGTTAAACTCAGCGATATACATTTGATGAACAATGAGAAACGTTACCATAAACAAAATAGTTTTTAGGAAAGTTGACGACGATGACATATATATATGTGTCTCATTATTATACAAGTGAGATACACAGCGGTGATGGAGGTCATACGTCTCCTTACCTGTCTCCGATCACAGGTTGAAGTAACGGACCGAGGTCTATAAATACATTAAATATGCCTGAAAGCAATATGCCTGAAAGCATCAATAAATGAAGAAAAAATATTTTTTTTTTCTTCATTTATTGATGCTTTCAGGCATATTTAATGTATTTATAGACCTCGGTCCGTTACTTCAACCTGTGTCTCCGATCACTCAGATAACAGAACAACATGTAACATTTTCTTCAAGATTTATACAAAATCTCAGATCAACTAGTTGCAGGTACCCGTTTCACTAAACTTCGCACGACTAAAATGTTCGTAAGTGCAAATTTAGGATTGTCTGTAAATTTCAATTGATGGATTTACATTTATTGAACATAGGCTTCATATGCTCAATAAATGTAAATCCAATAATTGTTTACAAGAAAACATTGTTAATTTGAAATTTACAGACTATCATAATTTTGCACTTACGAACATTTTAGCAGTATGAAGTTCAGTGAAACGGTCCTCAGATGAGCCAGTTATGATAAACATGTACACACATTTACAATGCCACGTACTGCGCTTTGTATGTTAAAGTATCTGCCGCCAATTGATTAGATTGACCGACCTCAGACTTAGTATTGGCGTAGGAATACATATTGAAATAATGTGCGACCGTTCATCAACAATGATATACCTGTAATGTATGACCATCAGCCAATCAGATTGCGTGATATTTATAGAGTGCATTAGAAAATGTATTTGACGCCATTTATTTCCACGACGCTATCAATAACTATATATATACAGTACAACGTCGATATGTTACATGAATTGTTAAAAACGTAAAACAAGTTAATTGATTCTTAATTTTAACGCCTTCGGACCAAATAGTTTACATACCACAGTAAACACAATGTTACGGCGTATGTTTTATTCATTAACTAAATGACTGATGCATATATAGTAGGTATATCATGGCAAACTGTAACAGCACACACACATGATAATACGTATATATATAACGATGGTTTGGTACTTTATAATACAATTGTGTATTGTATGAGTCAGTATATTTGAAATGAGGTCACTGTAATGAATCCATTCACAATGTGCAACCTAATACTAGGGATAAATGTTATTTAATATCGTGTTACAAGGTGTGTAATGAAGCTTGACTCAGTGGCAAAACCACCGCTTTTACCGTGATTCTCCCCGTCTCTAAATACACTGATTTAATAATCTAGGTGGTTTACAAACAAGAACGTGTTGTTGTATGCTGTAAGTTCCGCGTTCCAGCCTCTCTAAACCGGACACCAATGAAACACACGTGCTCTTATTTTTGATGAGTTTCTTGGTCATTTATCTCACGTGATAGTGTCTGTTATATATCACGCAATTATGGCTCAGAATGATCAGAAACCTGATCTACAGTGAGACCTCCCTAAGCAGGACACACTGGGGACATCCCAGGGTGTCCGGTTTAGAGATGTTTAACTGTAGTTTAATGTTTCATTATAATTCCATAGTTTCTGAAATTTCTGAATCATAATATACCCACAATTCTTTCATAACGGTTATACGTGCTTTTCTCCACGTACGTGAACCTGAACTCGGCGATTCTTTTCTCACCACTTCGGTAGGGAAAGCAACTGGCGACTGACTTCATACATACAACTCGAGTTCAACAGAATAACGCTAATCATGCTAATGTAATCCCAAGCCCACAGAGCCCGGCTTACCCCACATGCATACGGCGTGTTTCGGCTGTATATATATGAACATATATATAAAGTTATAGGTTTAAACACGCTAAATCATCAGATATTCATGCGCGTGTAGTATGTACTAAAAAGTAGTACGTGAAAAAAAGCCTGATTTGTTATGCCATAGACAGTCTTTGCTTGCATAAACCAGTCAATTGATGCACTAATCTACTTCACAGGCATGCTAATGTATCATTTACATCAGTTTCAAGCATATGCTTTGGGATTATTTTATAAGTCGGAGCATGTTTGTCATGTGACACGGTTTCAATTCCAGCCGATGAATTTTTGCGCCACCACCAGTAGCATATTTCACCAACATTGTAAAGTATACTTTTCTAGCAAGGCAAAGTATACTTTGAGGGAGACAATTTCAATTTTAGGATAAATTTATTAATTTTTATTATACTGAATTTATTACATTATTACCATGTTGGCTGTGATAATGTAATACATTCAGTATAATAATTCTGCATACTTTTAATCATCAAATATATGCAGTCGTTATATAGTTCTATATGAAATAATGCATTTAAGGAAAAATGAATGATTACTCCCTCAACGTATACTTTGCGTGAAAAGTAAACTTTGCAATGTTGGTGAAATCGGCTATAGGTTGGTCACAGGAGATTGAATTTATCTTTCTTAACAATAAATGAACCTATATTTTAATTAGTGAATATCCAGGGCAGTATGGGTGCAGGTTATGGGAAAATATGTCCCACAACATCGATACAAAAATGAAAGTAGCAGAGAAAAGCGAAATGTGTGGTCATTGGTTAGTTCATATAGGAAAACTCAATGGTGGTGGTGAACCTCTAAGCATCAATAAGGCCCACATAGTGAATTCAGTTGTCTGGAGAATAATTAGTTCAGTGATATGAATTCGTTGGCGAACAGTGCAGATCCTGATCAGACTATGCAGATGCATAGGCTGATCTGGATCTACGCTGTTTGCAAAATAATTAAATATGGCGATACAGCGAGAAGAATAGGAATTGCATCAACGTAAACCTGCGGTAAAACTTCACAGCGTCACAGAAAATATTGCCCATGAAGTTTCACTGGACGACATTTTTCTGATACGCATACATACAAATTGGAAAAATCTCTATTATCACTACAGTATTTGCAGACAAGTGTCATTTTAGTGTATATAATTAATATTCAGATGACTAGTCTTTTAATGAAATTCACCAATTGTTACTTGATATCATTTTGTTTTTATCTTTCCGGCCAAAATCGATATCCGTTGGAAGCGGAATCAAGTCTTCAAATATGCCCACTGTAGCCGATTTCATCAACATTGCAAAGTATACTTTACTAGCAAAGTATACTTTGAGGGAGAAATAATTTATTTTTCCTGAAATGCATTATTTCATATAGAACTAACAAATGCATATATGTCATGATTAAAAGTATGCAGAATTATTATACTGAATTTATTACATTATCACAGCCATTTAATGGCTGTGATAATGTAATAAATTCAGTATAATAAAAATTAATAATTTAAAAAAAAAAATGAAAATTTCTCCCTCAAAGTATACTTTGCTACTAAAGTATACTTTGCAATGTTGATGAAATAGGCTGGTGACACACACTGGTCAACCTAGTCTTCAGACATAGCTAACCTCACGTTATTTTCACATGATCACTGCTCATACACCAGCTGTGGCATAAACCAGCTCTGTGGCATTTTCTGAGCAATAAAGCCATTTTTCTGAATGACCGTTCCAAGGTGGGATCCTTTTCCAACACGTGTTTAGTGGTTATTATGTTGCTAGATTAATGTGTGTGGTCTGTGACTGTAGAAATGTTAAACATGCTCTTATGTAGGCTCAATTCGTCATATTACAACACAGACAGTGAAGTGTTTGTTGTATTATCTCTTGAAAACTTCAAAGTTGTATATTTGTTCGAGTTGGCGCGAATTTAGACCAGTCACTGGCTGGAGTTGAATGGTCATTATACGAAAACTACTGGATACCTTGGCCCCAAACTTCATACTAGATCAGGGAATAGGACATAGCTGTGAATAGTGGGCAAATTTGCGTGATCTCTACACTTAAGTTGTCGTTATAGGTCACTATCAAACTAACCACGCCAACTCATCAGATATTCATGCACATTGTAGTATGTACTCAAATGTAGTACGTGACAAAAAATAAGTCAGATTTGTTATGCCATAGACACTCTTCAGTTTGCTTGCAAAAACCAGTCAGTTGATGCACTAATCTACTTCACAGGCATGTTAATGTACCATTTACATCAGTTTCAAGCACATGCTTTGGAATTATTTTGTAAGTCGGAGCATGTTTGTCATGTGAGGCGGTTTCAATTCCAGCCGCTGATTTTTGCGCCACCACCAGGGTGGTCACAGGATATTGAATTTATCTTTCTTAACAATGATTAAACCTATATTTTAATGAGTGAATATCCAGAGCAGAATGGGTGCAGGTTATGGGAAAATAGATCCCATAACATTCATACGAAAAATAAAAGCACGAGAAATTTCTAGGTCAAAGTTCGTTTGCGCTCTAATTCTCGTATACCGATGCATCGATTTTCAAATAATTTGGCAGAAATGTGTACCATGACAGGGGCGGATCTGGAGGGCGGGTTCGGGGGTTGCAACACACACCCCTTTCAGCCACGGAGTTCACATAGATCACAGTTTACCACCAGTTAGAGTCTGAATTTAAATGCTGTAAAACAAAGGAAAGTGCATTTCAAAGAGCTCGATAATAGGACAACCTCCTAGTTGCGAATGCGAACGGTAACTCTTGCAATTACGCCCGTACCGTCCGTAGTACCGGAGTAGATTGCAAGAGTTACCTTCGCAACTAGAAAATCCCCGTTCCCCAAATGCAATGTCAACAGCCATGGTTTGGAGGTTTATGTCCATGTACATGTATACCGGTAGTTTATGCATGTATCTGTCCGAACACGACTACCCACGATCAATCTAATGACAATGACACCAATGTTGAAATTAAATATGCATACAGAATCGGGAAAAATAATTACTGTCTGTTCCACGTTTTGCTGCCGACGAACTTTAGGCTATTACCATATTACACACATTAAATCTAAAAACTATTTAAATGTAAGTACTTTTTCATCAATGACAAAAAAATCACCCTCCCCAAAAACAATGTTTGACGAAATTCCATCAAATATTGATTTTTATGAAAAACATATTTTCCTATGGAAAAATATTTGAGGACCGATTTTCAAAATCTAACTTCTTTTCTTAGTAACATCATTTTCACTATCTGACCAGGTTTCGGAGTCAATTCCCAAAATCTCTCCTTTTTTTTGACTCCTGCCCTTCCTTCTCTTCCTTTTTCCCCACGTTAAATCATTTTCTCGCAATAAAATCAATATTTGATGGAATTAATAAAAACATTTGGGGAGGTTGACTTTTTTGTTTTGATGAAAAAGTACACGAAAAAGTACTTGCATTTAAATAGTTTTTAACATCTTTGGCCGATTTGAATGAAAGCGAATTTGGCGCGAAAATGTCACGTATCAATGCGTCTGTGACGTCAACCTATTTGCGTTAGAAACGTAACGTAGTAACGTAACGTAACGCCATTGTATTTCTCAATAGACGCCACGCTTTCACAAAGCTTACGAAATATTCAACGTTTATGAGAGAAAATGGAGAGAGTTAATATTCCACGACTATCCATTTGGAGATCTTATGTCAGCACGTAAGTTGGCCACGTTTTCGCTACATTTCGTTGATGTTTAAAGATTTAATCGCAGATTTAATTCCCACTCCTTACACACTTAGGTGGGTGGGGTAGAAGAAAAGTATCAAACTTGCAGAAGTAGAAACCAATGGGGGTGGGAGGGGGGTGGGGTGGGAGGGGGTGGGGGTGCGGAACTTTAATTTAATGATTAATTCATGTGAACTTTCTGTTGCATTTTAATTATTGTAACCGGCAGTCTATGTCAGTATTCGAATAGTATTACGACTTGAACACAGTGATATTTGCATGCATTAGTCGCACAATTTGTAAATATGGCAGTGGCAGATGCAGGGAGGGGTCCGGTGAAGGGGGGGGGGGGGGTGGGGGCTCCTGTCAGGATTCCGGATTATAATGTTTGCAATTTAGAAGCTGTTTTATTCTGCCAGTATAAAAAATATCAAGCGCTGTCAAATATAAGGGTGATTTTATCCGATCGAGGTCCAGCTAGTATAGTGAGCCTATTCAGAAGATATTACCACAATGAGCCTTTAAAGTTATCACATGAACATTATCTACTGAAAATGAGTCGTTTGAATTTCGACTGCCCCCATCCACCCCTTTGGCAACATCCTGGATCCGCCACTGTATGGTGATGCTGACGAACTTCTGGCTATTAAACACATTGAATCTAAAAAATATTCAACTGTAAGTACTTTTTCATCAACAAATCTTCTTCCCCGCAAAAAATATTTGATTAAATATTGATTTTATTGCGAAAGTTATATTAATGTCCATAGTATGTTAAATATGCATGGTATGTTAACTATCCATAGTATGTTAAATAACCATACTGTAGTGTGTGAAATGTTCATAGTATGTTAAATGTCCACATTATGTTAAATGTTCATAGTATGTTAAATAACCATACTGTAGTGTGTGAAATGTCCATAGTGTGTTAAATGTCCACATTATGTTAAATGTTCATAGTATGTTAAATAACCATACTGTAGTGTGTGAAATGTCCATAGTATGTTAAATGTCCACATTATGTTAAATGTTCATAGTGTGTTAAGTAACCATACTGTAGTGTGTGAAATGTCCATAGTATGTTAAATGTCCACATTATGTTAAATGTTCATAGTGTGTTAAATAAACATACTGTAGTGTGTGAAATGTCCATAGTTTATTACATGTCGATAGTGTGCTAAATGCTCTTACTATGTTCAATAGCCATAGTATGTTCAATTTCAATTCATGTTAACTGTCCATAGTGTGTTAGCTGTCAATTTTATAGCATGTTCAATGTCCATATTGTGTTAAATGTCAATAGTATGGTGAATTTCCATAGGTTGTTGAATATATACTATGTTAAAGGTACATGCCCACTCAGTAGGCACACACTGTTTATATCAGAGACATCATCTGAGACATTTTCTGGCAAAATAAACATTAATTCACCATTACACCACATATACATTTTATATCAGACGTAAATTTCCACACTGATATCAGGGACGATAATTGTCTTTCTTAAAGTGTTACCGGACATTACTATTTATTATCTGTATTTATTTTTTAATGTGCAATGTTCATACTTAAACATCTGTCGAAAATATTATTTTTCAGGTGACGCATTTAATTAATAAATAATTAAAAAATATCAAGCCTCATTTGCATATGAAAACAGCCTGATACCACCGCGAGTCACTATCAGTAAACTACATATTGCTAGTTGAGATTATCTGTATAGTGGGCACTCGTGATTTTTAGAACTGGTGGAACAGTGACACAATTAAAAACTTATATTTAATTCCTATAACTGCCCATACTATTTTAAATATCCATAGTACGTTAAATGCCTAGATAATGCGAATCTGTCCATTTTCAGGATCACTGACGAGGCAGGATTTGCGGCGATGGTCGAGAGGCTGAGGGACAGATGTAAGACGACAGCTCCAGTGGCAGTCCGCAGACAGCTGGGTTTGCACCATAGACTTCCTGGTTCGTATCTGATAAAACTTCATTTGGTGGTTATTATTATTCGTGTTTTCATTCGTCCATCGGCGGGCTGCCCTCATATATATTAGGTATACATTCGACCGATTTAGTAACGTATACAAGTTGTTATTTCACTGGTCCGTTGTGGCTTATACATTCCCAACGTGTTTTAATGCAATGTTGTGGAACCGGACTTTAATGTAAAATTTGTTTAATTATGTAATATTATCAACTAACGTTTTACTTAAAGTCAAAATGTGTGTGTCTTAGTCAATGAGATCTTGGGTGAGCGATAGAGGCCTAGTTTACCTTGTGTTTATATAATTTTACTTGTCAGGGACGTCGGAAGCATCATAAGATTGGTCCGGCGAACCACCACACATACAAAGTGTATGTTGTTACCACTCAGTTGAACCGTCTCGTCGAGACGGTTCAACTGAGTGGTAACACTATAAACTTTTGGTGAGAAATGTGAAAAAATGCTGAAAATATTATCAAACGAGATTAGTTGATACGAAAAACAAAACCTGAAAATACACGTTCCAGTCAAAATAGCCTATGGGCAATGCATAGCTCATGATTTCTTATAATATGTGACCGGGAATTTAATGTATATATGAATTATAAATATTGCAATAAAAATAGTATTTTTGTCAAAAGTATTGGGGTGCCGCACCTGCCGGGCCTGTTCCGACGCCCCTGCATGTGTATAATGCAGTAGTATGGTGCTGATGGCGTGTGTAATCTCTTTGTGTTGATGGAATTGCAGTGATTGATGCACATTTTCAATCTGAAGATTCGAGTGTGGTTTTGAATGTTTTTGAATGCCATTTCTGAATGTCTATAACAAAATGCAATGCTATTTTACATCAGTACATGTACATGCATATATAGTTGAATCTCATTATGGGTATTTGCAAGTTGTGTGACATTGCGACCTAGTACTGTAATTATCTCCTCGCCGATAGGCAAGAGGGAATATAGCGTTAGCCCATGTACGCACGTACGTACGGACGTACGTGCGATAGTAACACCTTCCATTTTTCAATAACTCATGAATCGCTTCAACGATTTTGATAATATATGACCACAATGTATGTCTATGTATGGTGCATTGTTTTGCATACGACACACGTCCGACCACCCAAGGTCAAGGTCACTGAGGATTTATGTTCAGCTTGTTTGTAAGGCAAATTTGTAAGGCAAAAATGTTAAAGTGTTTTCAATAACTCATGAACCCTTCATAGATTTTGATAATATGTGTGTCTAGAGAAGTCAAGAAGTTCAATGCGGCCTTGTGTTCACCTTGTTTGTTAGGCAAATTCGTAAACTTTATTATTATCAAGGCTGCCAGTACGAACCACGTTCGACAGCCCAAGGTCAAGCTAGCGAGGGGATAAGCTTCGATTAACGATGCCATTTCTTGTTGTTTATAGTACTATGCGCATATCAGAGTGGCTAAACGACTACACATTTTAAATTGCCATCATGATATCTAACTAAAATATGTCACATAACTCAGTATAGGTCTCATATTATCACTCCATGACCTCGTCTCTGGAATCTATAACTTTTTAAAAATCGGTTGCTTAGTTATGAACCAGCTGGTGATAATGATCATGAAACCAAAGTACCCGTATCGGAGTAATCAGTGCTCCAGATAAGGTGCGTATTGGCGTCTTTCACGCGCGTATTGTACAGCAATGTGAAACTACGCATTAAGGTTGGATTCATTTTTTTACCTACAATCTCCTTTGTAAATGCATATACGCCAACTGACTGATTAAAACCCTCAGTCGTTTGTACAATTAAGGGTGGCATAATTGTCGCGGACGCACCAGCAATGTACGATTTGTAAAAATACGGATTTATCATTGCACAAGAAAAACGCAAATTATCAATTGAACATTGGAATTGTGTCCGATAATAATGTCAGTCAATGTCAGAAAGACACGTGGCTTTGTAAAATGTTCGTAAGTGCAAATTTAGGATCGTCTGGAAATTTCAATTAATGGATTTACATTTATTGAGCATGCAACATATGCTCAATAAAGGTAAATCCAATAATTGTTTACAAGAAAACATTGTTAATATGAAATTTACTGACTATCATAATTTTGCATTTACTGACATTTTAGTCGTACGAAGTTTAGTGAAACGGGCCCTTGGTGATTATGAAGCTGACGTGACGGCTTACTTGTTGAACTTTCAAATTTTCTTTAAAGGTAAATGCCCACTCAGTAGGCACTATCTGTTCTTTATAGGATTTAAATACAGGCTACGCTCGTTTACTCAAAGTCGCTTACGTCGAAATCACCAGTTACGTCGAATTACTAGCACGGTCCCGTTTAAAATCCTATTATTTTCCATATAACTAAGTTCGGTTAAGTCAAATTTCGATAACTCAAATTTTCCGTTTATTCGAAGGTATATTTAGGTCCCGAAAACGTAAATCTACTGTATTTCACACTCGTTAAGTCGAAATGTCAATTTGCGGAGGTAAGTAGAAGTTTTTCACCTGCAGTTTACCTGATCAAAGTCGGGTATTCAGACCGTAGTTAAAGGTGTTTGTTTGCGTTTACACTGATTAAACAGGCCTCCCGAAATGACCGTTTGTAGTGAGCAATAAATGGCAACTATTTTAATTGGACTGGCATTAAATGCTTTTACTCGAACGTTAATTAAAGAAAGTGAACACAAGTTGCGCGATTAGAAATGAGTGAAATATTTTACACTCGATCGTGTGTATATATCTCCCGAATGTGACAGCATCAGTATAGGGACGAAACATTGAATGGGCGAGTTTTATGTTCTCAACATTATTAGTTTGTACAATCAAGTCTAGTCAGAAATAATCATTTATAATAGTGTTACAAATCAGTATTTCTTGTTGTTTTGTGTTGTTTCCGTGTATAATTTATTAAAATAATTCATAAAATATTATGTTCTTGTTATATTTCATTGGTTGAACTGAATATGTACATATCGCTACATGCACATGTCACGTGTGCAACATCCGGGTTATCTATTAATTACACACAGACATGCATATGTGTATTTGTAAACAAACCGAAAGTGTTTCAATATGATTTGTCTTAGAAACAGCATTTAACATGTATCCATGTACATTTAATTGCTAAAATAAATCATATTTACTACTCAAGGCTACATCAGCAAGTAATCATTTGGTTCTAACTGTCAATAAAATAGTTTGTTGTCCGACAGGTTGCGTACTACGGATACGTCAAACTACGGTTAACTCGAAGTATTTTTGTATCTCCCTTCGAATTCGAGTAAGTGAGTGTGGCCTGTAAGTGTATAATTGTGTCACTATTCCACCAGTTCTAAACACCAGTTCTAAAAATTACGAGTGCCCACTATACATATATAATCATTTATCAATATTTATTTTACTGATAGTGACTCGCGGTGGTATCAGGCTATTTTCATATGCAAATGAGGCATGATACTTTTTAATTATTTATACTAATTAAATGCGTCACTTGAACAAATAATATTTTCGACAGGACGAGACAATTCTAATGAAATGCCAAGACATGTTTTCATTTCGAAGCAAACTATTCAATAATTACTGTCTGTTGATGTGTAAGCAGTAGTGACATTTTATTTTACCCAATTAAAATTTTGAAATGCCCAATTGCTTCAGAAATGCTGGAATGAAAATACTCAATTATTAATTCCTTATCTGGAGCACTGGCTTGTGACTGTGACATACGGGAATTTGAAACTTGGAGTCGTGTTTTATCCACTTGTTACATGTACATGCACAATGTATGTTGTTCATTTTTACTGTGCGTATCATTACTTGTGTGATGTCACGTTTACATGGCCATATATATAATGTATATATTTGGAACATTATGAATGCCCGTAGTTAACTTCGGTGCGACCATGCCCCGTGTGCTGTGACCGAGACCGAGTGTTGTATGTGGCGAGTGTTGTATGAATGTTATGTGTGTTTGTGTTGTCGCACCCCACAGTCACAGAGATACAGGACCTCCTCCAAGCTGTCAAGGACGCCACTGCGAGCCTCCGTAAAGCGGATTATGTTCCGCTCGACGACTCGGACACCCTGTAAGATATTTTTTCTCCAGCGGACATGTAAACATGTATATTTGACCGTCTACTGATACGGTCGTATGCTAGTGCACGTGTATGTAACAACAATGTGATGCGTCCTTCGGTAGCCTTGTGATTCGGTTGTTTTTGATTTGCCCGATACTAGTACATGTATGTGGAATATGAATGCCCATGTCGAGTGTGAGATAGCCACTATGCGTACATATGTTGTATTTGATCGTCTACATATCGATGGTCTAGTAACATAAGGTCGTAACTGGTATGCTTTAGCATAGCAGTTACGACCTAATGTTACTAGACCATCGATCAGGCCCGTAGCCAGGAGGGGGGGGGGGGATGCGCTATGGGTAGTTGTGATGTGCCCGTCATGTGGAATCTGAATGCCTATGTCGAGTGTGAGACGGCCACTATATGTACCATTGTGTATTGCATATATGTAATTATGTTCGCTACGACGGGGTCTGCATCTGATCATATAAGAAACGTTAGATTAAGCAGCATTTCTGCAACGTTAACATATGTGGGTCTCCAGTTGTACATTGCTAGTATACCCATTGGTATCCACACACGAGTCTCCATATATAGTGTCATATACAGGTTCCCGGATGAAGCCATACGACGATGGAGCCGGGACAAGACGAATCTAAAACGAGTCATCGAGAATCACACTTCCGCTCTGGAGGAAATGCAACGGTCTCAAAAGGTAAGGCACCACCGCCACGGCCATTATCTTACAACGATCACAAAAGGTAAGGCACCGCCGCTACGGCCATTATCTTACAACGATCCCAAAAGGTAAGGCACCGCCTCCATGAACATTATCTTACAACGATCCCAAAAGGTAAGGCACCGCCGCCACAGCCATTATCTTAATCTTACAACGATCACAAAAGGTAAGGCATAGCCGCCATGGCCATTATCTTAATCTTACAACGATCCCAAGAGGTAAGGCATCGCCGCCACGGCCATTATCTTAATCTTACAACGATTCCAACAGGTAGGGAACCGCCGCCACGGCCATTATCTTACAACGATCCCAAAAGGTAAGGAACCGCCGCCATAACCATTACTAGTACATGTATCTTACAACGGTCCGAAAAGGTAAGGCGCCATGACCATTATGTTTTGACGGTCCCAAAAGGTCAGGCGCCGTGATCATTATCTTACAACTGTCCCAAAAGGTAAGTCATCGCCGTCATGCCCATTATTTTATAACGGTCACAAAATGTAAGACACTGTGACCATGACCATGCTGGTCGTACCGCTCCAAGGCCCATAAGTACCACTAATCGACATAGAATTAGCCCTTTTCCCAATAGCCTTTTCAATCGTATTTGCAAACCATACCGGATTCCATACCAGTCTATGTTATATCGTACCGCTCCAATGCCCAGAAGTACCACGTGTCTATGTTTATTCCAGAAATTCTGGTCGTACCGATCGAAGGCCGAGCAGTACCACGTGTCTATGTCTATTCCAGAAATGTTGGTCGTACCGCTCTAAGGCCCAGAAATACCACGTGATGCTGCACACTGCCCTAGCAGCCCTGGCCTACTGTGAACCCGACACGGCCGAGTACTGGTCGAGAGAGGCCACCATCCGGGACCTGGAGCGCCACATGATCCGCAGACGGGACACCTTCATTAAATACGTGCTGGAATACGAGGGACATGTGTTACATGAACTCACACTCAGAAGCAGGATTCA